>JAMBLF010000638.1:0-222958 GCA_030578115.1 Leucoptera coffeella | reverse complement strand
CTATCGGGATAGGTAATAGTCAGTACCTATATACGGCGATACGGTTCACTACCTATCACGTTGGGTGCTGTCTATCTAGTGAAACGCGGGCTTCGAGTGACCCATACCTAACATGCCTTCGAAATTTCGGAGATGGGTATTCAAGCCTCTGACTACCCCGCCATAATAAAAAAGGGAGTGTGTATACACAAGTCGTGCAGCGTATGTATGTATGTATTAATTAACTTATGTAGATAGATTGACATATACACAATCACTTGATAGATACACACAGACTACAGTAACACATAGAGTTAAAAAAGAACAAATTGGAGACATTCTTCTCAAGGCGGGTGTAGCGTGAAGAACAGAAGAGCATGTATGAGAAGATTAATGAATGAATGAAGCAAAAGATTTGTCACCCGTTCATAGTAGTGATCAATAGATATAATATGTATGTATATTCTTTCCAGGATTATAAAACAACCGCGCCTGCCTTGGTGGCCCCATATAGACCTCTTGTACCCAAGGGCTGCAGAATTGAGGGCCCTATTCACGGATACCTTGAATAAAGCAACACAGGTATGTAAAAAGAAATGAAATGCTTTTATTCAAATTAGGATTATAAAATCACTTATTGAAAGTAAAAAAAAACATTTCCACTGGAAAAGTTGTCATTAAAATGAGTTAATCTTAAAAATTAAAATAAATCTAATTAAACTATTGGCATTTCGTAAAGAAAAGTCCTGCAGAGAAGAAATACCAAAAAACTCTGCAGACATATTTCATTACAACTTCAATTAAATAATCCATCAGAATGAGACTATAACCCAACCAACAACCAACGAATATTATGAGCAACATATTAAAGTCGTCACATACACACATAACATCATTTAGATAGTCTTTAATAATAATGGTATAATAATCATATTTGGACATTATTACACCAATTGTACTAGCCCCTTGGTAAGTTCATTAAAGACTTGTGTTAAGGGTACTAGTCAACGTATATTTAAGAAATGTATACATATTATATACATATATAGATAAATATCATATGTAGCATATATAATCAACAACCAGACTGGAAAGTTGAAGATAAGCATAGTTAACTCTGCCTCCACCGGTAATCGAACCTGGGACCTCACGATTAGCGTTCAGGTGCTCAACCAATCGCGCCACGGAGGTCGTCAAAGATGAAACGTCACATAACATCATTTAGATAATCTTTCACTTTGCAGTCTGGTCGTTGATTATATATGCTATATATGTATTTATCTATATATAATAAGTACAATATGTACTATATATATTTGTTAAAAATACGTTGACTAGTACCCTTAACACAAGTCTTAAATGCACTTAACAAGGGGCTAGTTTAATTGGTGTAATATTGTCTAAATATTATTATTATTATATGTACGTATGTTTCCAGGGTTACACAGTCCATACGCCCCTCCGGATGATCTCCCTAACCCTTACCAGAAAGGAGGTGCAGACCAAGCTCAACAAGGGTGAAGAGATGCCAGCCTATCGCAGCCTATTGCTGTGCATAGTCCGCCTCATACACGGGGATCCCATGCTTATGTTGAGCGTAAGTATGTAGCCAGGCAAAGGTACTGGCATAATAGCAGCGTTGTTCAACATACATACACATCATGCCTGATTCCCTGTAGAGAGGTAAAGATCACCGTTTGTCCCGATCCTGACAGATAACTTTCGCTTCATTGACACTCATACACCTCTAACACACTCGGCGATTATAGGTACTCCTAACGTCACGCTTATGTCATATCCATGGTATATCTTTGTTAAACATATCCAATTCAACATATCCTGAATATTACCATTATTGTGGCTATGTTGAGCGTAAGTATGTAGCCAGTCAATGGTACTGGTATAATAGCAGCGTTGTTTATTGTTATGCAAAATATTACCATTATCATGGGTATGGCGAGAGTAAGTGTATGAATATGCCAGTTAATGGTGCTGACATAATAGCAGCGCTCGTGTATGTTGAGCGTAAGCAATGTAGTATTATTTAAAATGTTTGCCATCTAGTGGTACTAGCATTGTAACAGCGTTGTTCAATATTATTCAAAATATTACCATTATCAAGCTTATGATGAGCGTAAGTATATAAAGTCATTCAATGGTACTGACATAATAGCAGTGTTGTTAAACACATCTGAATATTACTACCATGTAACACATATGTCGATGAAATATCTGAAAAGGTCGACGTGATGTACCTATAATCTACGAGTGTGTATGAGGAGGTGTAAGTGGCAATGAAGTGAAAGTGAAGGGGAAATGTCAAGGGAGAGGAGATGCCAGCCTATCGCAGCTTATTGCTGTGCATAGTCAGACTCATACACGGGGATCCCATGCTTATGTTGAGCGTAAGTATGTAGCCAGTCAATGGTACTGGTAAAATAGCAGCGTTGTTCAACAAATGCGGAATGTTACCATTATCATGGGTATGTAGAGAGTAAGTATATGAAGATGCCATTCAAAGGTACTGGCATAGTAGCAGCGATGTTAAATAAAGGGCATACCTCGATGGTTTGGACATGTTATGCGGATGAATGATAGTATATCGACAAACAGAAAATATGTGGGAGAAGTGGAAGGGTGGTTACGTAGGGGCCGACCCAATAAGATATGTCAGTCAGATAGACGCCATATTGAAAAAGGTGACGTTAGGAGTACCTATAACCACCGAGTGTGTATGAGTGTCTATGAAGCGAAAGTGTTTTGCCAGGATCGGGACAGATTGGATCTGTGATCTCTACCTGCAGGGAATCAGGCGTGATGTGTATGTATGTGTATATCATAATTAATTTCTGTCTAATACACATTTATATGATTTATATAATGAAATGATTATGAAATGGAATTAAAAATAGTGCCATCTAGTGGTACTGGCATTTATTATGCCAGCGATGTTCAAATCCGGAATAGTACGAACATAAATGAAAATCACAATTTTTAATTTCATTCTCTGGTACATGTTCGGTTATTCGAACCTAGGACCTGTCTCATAAGAAGTCAGAAGTTTTACCCACTTTGCTATAGCCGGTATAAATAACACAAACAAGAAACGTGTTCACGACTATTAACTCTTGCGGGGTAGTCAGAGGTTCAGGTTTGCATCTACGCTATTGCGAAGGTAGTAATTCTATAGCCACTTCGAACCCACGAGTTTATCAGATAGTCAGTACTCAATGTGACAGGTGGTAAGCCATGTCGCCATTTACAAGCACTAACTATTACCTGTTCGACGAACCCTTCTTAAATATACGTCGCCTAGTACCCTTAACACAAGTCTTAAATGTACTTACCAAGGGACTAGTTCGATTTGTGTAATAGTCCCATTTATCATACATGTACTTTTTCTCAGAACCCCGGTCGTTCAGGCATGGAAATCCAGTCGTCCACAGCGGAGCTTATCAACGGTTTAGTCTCCCTAGTACACCAGCCAAACATGCCAGAAATATCACAGGAAGCGATGGACGCGTTACTAGCCCTTCATCGGCCGGACCGAGTGTATATGTGGAACCCCAATGCTCCGTTTAACACGTTCTGGGATATCAGGTACTAGTGACCCGCTCCGGCTTCTAATAGTAATAAGTAAGCGTCTGAATATTTTGACATCTCCGGGCCCCAAGTCTACTAACGCGTTTTAGCACAATCGCAGTTCAATATCACTATTGTAATAGTGTGAACTTGGTAGTGGATTAGCAAAAGTGACAATTATCACCATTGATGATAGACAAAGTGTCGAATTTTGCTTAAAAATGTTGCTTAAAAAATCGAATTTTGCTTAAAAAAATGCTTGTTCCGCCGTTGCCACATAATTTTGTCGGGTTATACTAGGTACCTGAAAATGTAATGAAAATTAGTATATGTACATACATATATACATATACTAGCGACCCGCTCCGGCTTCCCACGGGTATAAAATATATAGCCTACACCACTATTTAATGGATGTTATTATACATATAAACCTTCCTCTTGAATCACTATCTATTAAAAAAAAAACAAAATCCGTTGCGTAGTTTCAAAGATTTAAGCATACAAGGGGATATAGGGACAGAGAAAGCGACTTCGTTTTATACTATGTAGTGATGATGTGAGAAGACAAAGGACAATTAACACTTGCGGGGTTGTCAAAGGTTCAGCGGCCGTAATGTGACACTTTGGCACATAGTGGAGTGCGAAAAGTGTCAAATTACGACCACTGAAGTATTACTGTATCGATACTGAAGTAATATTGTGTAAATCCATTAGTGGAGTAAGGCTCCAGGTGTCCATCTCCGCAATCGCGAAGGCA
This sequence comes from Leucoptera coffeella, assembly GCA_030578115.1. Lineage (NCBI taxonomy): Eukaryota > Metazoa > Arthropoda > Insecta > Lepidoptera > Lyonetiidae > Leucoptera > Leucoptera coffeella. The sequence continues at coordinate 218,637 of JAMBLF010000638.1, read as the reverse complement.
GTAATTCTATGGCCACCTCGAACCCACGTGTTGACCAAGTCAGTACACAATGTGACAGGTGGTTAGTCGTGTCGCCATTAACAAGCACTAACTATTACCTGTTCGGGGAACAAGTGGGTTTCCTCACGATGTTTTCCTTCGCCGTTAGCGACTGTAAATTAAGTACGTAACTGCAAATCACTGAATCTATCTTGACGACCTCGGTGGCGCGGTCGGTTAGACGCTTGTACGCTAATCGTGAGGTCCCAAAGATTCCCGGTGGAGGCAGAGTTAAGAACTACGCTTTTCTTCTGCTTTCCAGTCTGGTCGTTGATTATATGCTATATATGCATTTATCTATCTATAATAAGCATATATTTCTTAAATTTACGTTGACTAGTACCCTTAACACAAGTCTTAAATAAATTTACCAAGGGGCTAGTTCAATTGGTGTAATAATGTCCAAATATTATTATTATTATCTTATTCTTTCAACAGTTCTCAGGTCCTGTACAACATAAGCCAAAAGCTGATTCAGAGACAAATAGCGAATTACAGAGAAGTTCTTCGCTGGCTCCGCGATATATTGACGTGTAGAAACGAGTTTTTATCGCGTCACAAGGAATATGCGAGTGTTGGTGCTTACCAGCCGATCTGCAAGCAGGCGCATATTAAGTTAGAGGTAGGTATATACAATAGGAATAAAAATACATACGAGTGTGTTAGAGGTGTATGAGTGTCAATGAAGCGAAAGTGGTCTGTCAGGATCGGGACAAATGGGGAATCAGGCGTGATGTGTATGTATGTAAAAATACATATACATTATGAAAATATATATTAGTTTAGGTTATCAAGACATTGTAATAGAGGATTTATAATATTCATATATTATCACGCCCTAATCTCCCTTAAAGGTATTCTTGATATATCTTTGGTCGATCGACACAGATGTCGTGCTAGTCGACATTTTATGTCGATTAACCTTTTCAGGATAGTCAGAAACTTTTTCTAAGTTTAAGGTTTAATAATTGAGGTTTATTGATTAGTGATACAGCTATATGTACTTGTATGTACATACAATCGTAACCGTATTATACAATTTCAAAACGCCATCTTCATTTCGAAATTGAAACTAAACAGTTAGAGATCCCGCCATATAAATTGGCAGTTGGGGGCGTCGCCACAGTCGCGTAATTCAGTGTTACCAGTAAACACGCCAAAACTAGCACTCACTGTGCCATACGGCTCGATACATTATAGGTTTCATTTGTAACGGTCTTTGGTTGCAGAGCTATGAACTCAAATAAAACAAATTAATATATCAAAGTCAAAATATGTTTATTAAACTATTTCAACATGATTAATAATTAACGAGACTTATCCTTCTTATTATATATTACATATATTATGTGTTCCTTCACTCTGTCCGCAATAGACCGTTTAGTCTGTCCGACGTAGGATTTCCCACAGCTGCAATCAATCTTATACACACCCTTATATCTTATATCATGAGTATAAATCGCGAATCTCTTAAAACTATTATTTCAAACATGGCACTGAGCATTGTCTTTACATATTTTTTACCGAGGTTAGGTCAGCGGAGACCCTAGCTTGGAGAAGAACTAACAAGAAACTCCGGAAATCAATTTATTATAATCACCCTTAACAAACATAAAAATTACAAAGAGTGGGCAAAAAACACAACGCTGGTAATACTAAATTTACCTTTCATACAAAATAACACGCAATGGCGGAAACGTCAAATTTAGTTCCAAGTTTGGCTACTGCCAATTTATGTGGCGGGATCTCTAAACAGTGTATCTGGTCTATCTAATAGATGTCGTACTTTGAAATGTGATGTCTATTAGTCATCATTTCAATCACTACCATTAATATTACTATTAACGAATGTACATATTTATCCCGTTATGTAAACACAATCACAACCTTAAACTGCCACCTGTGTTTTGGAATTGAAACTAACTAGCTCACAAATTCACGCCCTAATCTCCCCTACAGGTAGTCTTCTTCATGTGTCTCTGGTCGATCGACACAGATATCTTTCTGTATAATCAGAGACTATGTCACTATATAGTTAATTTCCTATACTCTGAGTTCGTCTGAGATACTATGTGGCGGGTATCCAATATAGTTTACCGATATAGGTATATATATTTGTATGAACAAACAATCGCAAGCGCAACCGTATTATACGCCTTCAAAACGCCACCTGTGTTTTGATATTGAAACTAAACACCTTGACCCTCACTTCTCTTACAGGTAGTCTTCGTCATATGTCTCTGGTCTATCTAATAAATGTCGTACTTTGATGTGTGATGTCTATTAGTCAGTGGCTTTAATCACTACCTATCTTTCATACCTTACAACATACATACATACATATTTATTCCGTTATCTACATACAATCGTAACCGTATTACAAACTTTCAAAACGCCATCTTTGTTTCCAAATTGAAACTAATCAGCTAAATTGACCCGCACTTACAGGTAGTCTTCTTCATGTGTCTCTGGTCGATTGACACAGATGTCGTCCTGGTCGGCATGTCGTGCTTCGCCCTGCTATGTCAAGAGGCGGACATTCGCGCCGGGGTAGACGAAACGGCTGCGCAAAGCTTGCTGCCAAACTATGCGGTGTTTCAAGAAATGGCCCATACAAGTACCGTGTTGACACATGGTGAGTTTATATAGCTGCCTTTCGTGTGTTAGAGTAACATACATACATACATACATAGCTGAAGTGGCAGTGGGCCGGCCACGTCTGTCGCAGAACCGACGACCGTTGGAGTAAAGCGGTTATCGAATGGCGACCGCGTCTTGGTAAACGTAGTGTAGGACGCCCCCCTGCTAAATAGTCCGATGACCTAAAGATCGCTGGTAGTGGCTGGATGAGGACCACGAGTGATTGTGTTTTGTGTACCCTTGGGGAGGCCTACGTCCAGCAGTGTACTGACATAGGCTGATTTGATTGACACACATATACATTACGTCTGATTTCTTGTAGAGGGATTGGCAGAGATCAATCCCGTGTCGATTTGCTATCATTGTGTGTTGATCATCATGTGCTGTTGATTTCGGTGAGGGAAAACATCGTGAGGAAACCTGCCTATTTCTAGTAATAGGTAATAGTCAGTTTCTGTATACGGCGGAATAGCTTACCACCTGATTCGCTGCATACTGATTGTAAAAAGTGTGTTCTTTACTAATATAAAACATCATATGAACAGATAGACGCCATATTGAAAAAGGGTGACGTTAGAAGTACCTATTACCGCTGTGTATTAAAGGTGTATGAGTGTTAATGAACCGAAAGTGGTTTATCAGGATCGGGACCAATGGAGATCCGTGATCTCTGCCTACCCTCTACGGGGAATCAGACGTGATATGTATGTATGTATGGATTAATGACATACATATACATTCACATCCTCTAATCCCTTTCGGGGTGGACAGAACCTTGTAGGTATAATATCTCCTAGGTCACTTTTTAGCATAAATATTAGAATGTAACATGGAACATTGATGACAGGTTGCTAGCCCATCGCCCATGAAGTACCATTTACCCCTAGTTCGTAGGTCAGTTACCGCTTACTACATGCCGGGAAGAACGGCAGCTAATAACAGGAACCAAATATAAAGAGGACCCGGCGTAAGGAGCGGTCCCCGTTACGCGGTGCGGAGTCCAAATGGCGTGTTTTAATTGGTGCGGAGTCTAAAAATGTTTTGTAGAAAGAAAATACCTATGTTTTGTTTCACGAAATGCCGTGTTTTAATTGGTTTTAATATCTCCCCTCTATCCCGCGTACCCCGTTTCACCCCGCGTAATGCCACACTAGTTTCCATACAAATATTGCGTAAGGCCCACTCCTCTTATTCATTACTCCATGGCTAGTAAGCATTCTTTTAACGTCCCAGTCTAGGACAGGACAATGTATTAATATTTTTTCTTATATTTCAGCTAATCAAGATATGACAAGGGGATGTTCGTATAAGAATATACATAGTAAGTATAAAATATTACAAGAATAGTGTAATAAGGGAAGGTTGCGGTCTCAAAGAAGATGTAGTGACTAAGATTGGAAAGGGCATGCTTCAGTTTGACATAAGCGGATGAATGATAGCAGATTGACAAAAGGAATGTATGTGAGTGAAGTGGAAGGGCGGTTACGTAGGGGCTGACCCTAATAGATATACTTATAAATCCTTGTACAATTTTTTTTCATTGTTGTTGTACACAAACACGTCTTCTTAACGCTACAACCGAAGAAAAACGAAATTGAAGCTCCAATTTTTCTTCTCTTCTTCCTTGTTCTTCGGTTCGTTCCATTTGAGGATCGAAATCATATCCCAAAGCGAACATATTTAGCCAGTTTGGCATCACAATTGACTAAATATTCAGCCGAAAATAATTATTTGTATTTTCAACATTCACTGAGCTGCTGACTTTTTTTGACGCACCATTAACGACTGTAGTAAAAATTTTTGGTTCGTGAAAAGAGTAACGGTAGAAGTACCGATAACCGCCGAGTGTGTATGAGTGTCAGTGAAAAGAAAGTGGTTCAATACAAACAAACATACACATCATGCCTGATTCCCCGTAGAGGGGTAGGCAGAGATCTATCCTGTCTGTCGCTGTCTATCTGTCCCGATCCTGACAAACCACTTTCGCTTCATTGACGCTCATACACACTTAATAATAAAAGCGTTTATTTACAACCACAAAAACATACACAATACAAAACGTTTACAATTAAAACTTACAAACTAAGGGGTATAACTTGTGCATGTTATTGTCGCAGCAAAAAGGTTCCAACTCAGCTGGGTATGTTGCGTTTGATAGCAAATGGAACGCTGGTCTTATGTCGGAACTATTTTTTACACTCGGTGGTTTTAAGTATCTGTTAATAAATGTTTTTCTATTTTGCTCCAGGCTCAGCGGCGTTACAGAAGCGAATTTTGGCACTGTTGCGTAAAATAGAACATTGTGTGAATGGAGTGCAACCGGTATGGGAAGAAACCTTTCGATGTTGGTAAGGAAAACTTACATAAACATACTATATAAGCCATTCACCACTAAGGTTATGTCGGCTCAAGTACAAACACTGATGCCACGGCGTTTGCACTTGTTATTCAGTCGCCATGGTTACACCAACGCCGCCAGCCGCTACAACCGAAGAAAAAAGTCGAAGCTCCAATTCTTATCTTCCTTGTTCTTCGCTTCGTTCCAGTTGAGGATCCAAATATAATCCCAAAGCAAACATATTTAGCCAGTTCGACATCACAATTGACTAAATATTCAGCCGAAAATAATTATTTGTATTTTCAACTTTCACTGAGCTGCTGACTTTGTTGACGCACCATAGACGACTGACAATACTTATATATTCTTCTGTTGAAAGGACACATGTCGAAGCGGCTATAGCCCAGTGGGTAAGACCTCTGACTTCTTATGGGAAAGGCCCTAGGTTCGAATCCGTCTCTGGCATGTAACATTGAATGAAATTTAAAGTGTTTCTCATTTACGTACATAATTTACTGTCGCTTACGGTGAGGAAAAACATGATGAGGAAACAGTAAGGAAAAAGCGATACGGTTCACTACCTATCACGTTGTGTGCTGACTATCTAGTGAAACGCAGGCTTCGAGTGACTCATACCTAACATGCCTTCGAAATTTCGGAGTTAGAATTCCAACAGATACATTTGACGACCGTAGCGCGATTGTTTGAGCACCTGAACGCTAATCGAGAGATCTCGGGTTCGCTTCCCAGAAGAAGCAGAGTTAAGAACTACGCTTTTCTTCTGCTTTCCAGACTGGTCGTTGATAATACATACATACATACATACACATCACGCCCTGATTCCCTGTAGAGGGGTAGGCAGAAATCACGGATCCCCATTTGTCTCGATCCTGACAGACCACTTTCGCTTCATTGACATTCATACATCCTCTCATACACTCTCGGCGGTTATAGGTACTCCTAACGTCACCTTTTTTCAATATAATGTCGTTGATAATGTATGCTATATATGTATTTATCAATCTATAATAAGTATATATTTCTTAAACATACATTGGCTAGTACCCTTAACACAAGTCTTAAATAAACTTACCAAGGGGCTAGTTTAATTAGCGTAATAGTATCTAAATTATTATACACTATTATGTTACAGGGATTCCCTAACGAAACTCCTGCAAAAATACCCAAAAAGCCAAGCGGAGAAGTTAGAAGAATCTCAAATGGAAGGTTTACATCGCGTGGCTGTGAAACGGAGAGTCACCCATCATTCGAGCAGCGAAAATGACTATGAGGTGACTATATGTTGGCTATACCAAACCAAAACATAGTTGGAGCCATTTTTCAAAAAAGTTATATACTAATATTATAAAGCTGAAGAGTTTTTTTAAACGCGCTAATCTCAGGAACTACAGGTTCGAATTCGAAAATTCTTTTTGTGTTAGATAGACCATTTATTGAGGAAGGCTTTAGGCTATATAACATCACCCTGCTACTAATAGGAGCGAAGAATATAATGTAAAAATCAAATTATAATTACAGTGCCATCTATGTTTCGTGTGATGAAAACTTCTGAAAAAATAAAAATGTGGCATATTATTTGATATTGCTTGTCACTACATTCTATAAAACAAAGTCGCTTTCTCTGTCCCTACGTCCCTTTGTATGCTTAAATATTTTAAACTACGCAACGGATTTTGATGCGGTTTTTTTTAATAGATAGAGTGATTCAAGAGGAAGGTTTATATGTATAATAATATCCATTGAATAGTGGAGTAGGTTATATATTTTATACCCGTGCGAAGCCGGAGCGGGTCGCTCGTATGTGTATATAGACGAGACAAACACGTCAAACCATTGCACCCGCAACGGTTAATAATCAGAGGTTCAGGTGTCCATCTCCGCAATTGCGAAGGTAGTAATTCTATGGCCACCTCGAACCCAAGTGTTGACTAAGTCAGTACTTAATGTGACAGGTGGTAAGCCATGTCACCATTTACAAGCTCTGACTGTTGCCTGTTAAGGAACAGGTAGGTTTCCTCACGATGTTTTCCCTCACTGTAGTATTCGAAGCATTTTGTCATTGTATTTTTATTACGAATAAATTTCATTGAAGTTTATTTCCAATGGTACATGCTCCAGTGAAATTTGAACCCTGTATCCACTGATACAGAGTCAAGGCCCTAACAACTGAGCTACGTCGAATTTATGTGATGTGTATAATTATAACTATTAATCTTTTAAACAACGGTGAGTGAAGCAAGAGCTTTATCACCCGTTCCAGGTGGCGATCGATAGTCTTTGTCTATCCCCTTAGGGACGTTAAGGCGAGAATATATTTATCTACATAAATCTTTTATGAATACACTCAAATTAATCCCTTTTGGGATGGACAGAACCTTTGAGAAATAATATCCCATAAAACACTTATAAGCATGAATATTCAGGTTGTAATGTTATACGGATCATTGGAGACAGGTCGCTAGCCCATCGCCTAATAGATTATATTTACACCTAGTCCCTTATTCGCCTCCTACGACATATCGAGAAGAATGGCAGCTAGTCAACATTTCTACTTGTACCCTTAACACAAGTCTTAACTGTACGTAACAAGGGGCTAGTTCAACTAGTGTAATAGCGTCCAAATAAACATAAACATACGCTTCACGACGTATACACACTCCCTTTTTTATTATGGCGTGGTAGTCAGAGGCTTGAATGCCCAGCTCCTAAATTTCGAAGGCATGTTAGGTATGGGTCATTCGAAGCCTGCGTATCACTAGATAGATAGCACCCAACGTGATAGGTAGTGAACCGTATCGCCGTATAAAGGCACTGACTATTACCTATCTTGAGGGATAGGCAGGTTTCCTCACGATGTTTTTCTCTCACCGTTAGCGACTGTAAATTATGTACGTAAATGAAAAACACATTTAAATTTCATTTATTGGTACTTTCTCATATGAAGTCCGAGGTCTTACCCACTGGGCTACAGCCGCTTTTTTATATATTATTATAGCGCTTTTTTAGTATAGCGTCCAAATATTATTATCTACCTTTCTTTATTTCAGATGCAAATCTTAGAATGGGCGAACATAACATCGTTTCTTTGCGCCCTGGGCGGGGTCTGTTTACAACGGAAGCCGGCGCACGTATGGACGCACCTTTATGGTAAGATATTTGATGTTTGACGACCTCTGTGGCGCGATCGGTTAATCGCCGGAACGCTAATCGTGAGGTCCCGATTCCCGGTGGAGGCAGAGTTAAGAACTATGCTTTTCTTCTGCTGTCCAGTCTGGTCGTTGATTATATATGCTATATATGTATTTATCTATCTATAATAAGTGGGTATTTCTTAAATATACGTTGACTAGTACTCTTAACACAAGTCTTAAATAAACTTACCAAGGGGCTAGTTCAATTGGTGTAATAATGTCCAAATATTATTATTATTTTATTATTATTATTACTAAGGTTATGTAAGTGAAATTACAAACACTGATGCCATGGCGTTTGAACTTCTTGTTATTCCGTCGCCATGGTTATGCCAACGCCGCCAGCCACTACAACCGAAGAAAAACGAAGTCGAAGCTTCAATTCTGCTCTTCCTTGTTTTTCGGTTTGTTTCAGTTGAGGATCCAAGTATAATCTTAAAGCGATCATATTTGCCGGTTTGGCATCACAATTGACTAAATATTATACTGAAAATAAATATTCGTATTTTCAACTTTCAATGAGCTGCTGACTTTGTTGACGCACCATAGACGACTGATGACGAACTTATCACAATAAAAATGAGCGATAGTAAAATAAATAAAATAAAAATAAAATGCCTTCGAAATGCGGTCACTGAGAAGCATGTTAGGAGTGACATTGAATGATAGAATTAAAAATAGTGTGATAAGGGAAGGTTGTGGTTTGAAAGAAAATGTAGTGACTATGATTGAATAGGGCATGCTTCGATGGTTTGGACATGTTATGCGGATGAATGATAGCAGATTGACAAAAGGAATATATGTGAGTGAAGTGGAAGGGCGGTTACGTAGGGGCTGGCCCAATGAGAAATATGACAGTCAGATAGACGCCATATTGAAAAAGGGTGTTGTTAGGAGTACCTATAACCGCCAAGTGTGTATGGGGAAGGGTATGAGTGTCAAAGAAGTGAAAGTGGTCTGTCAGGATCGGGACAAATGGGGATCCGTGATCTTAGCCTACCTTTCTACAGGGAATCAGGCGTGATGTGTATGTATATATGTTTATATGTATGCATGTTAATATTATTACGTATCTTTACAGATTCAAGGAAATATAACGTCTTAGCCAATAGCTCTCAAGAAGTGCAATATTGTCCAGTTACGCAGTAAGTAATTACATCATTAATATACATACATACATATATATTACGCCTGATTCCCTGTAGAGAGGTATGCAGAGATCACAGATCCCCATCTATTCCGATCGTTAGGATACCTGCTTATCCATCGGGATAGGTAATAGCCAGTGCCTATATACAGCGATACGGTACACTACCTATCATGTTGGGTGCTGTCTATCTATTAAAACCCATACGTAACATGCCTTTGAAATTTCCAAAGACACTCAAGCCTCTGATATCCCCACCACAATTAAAAAGGGAGTGTGTATACACAAGTCGTGAAGCGTATGTAGTTGCTCCTGTTAGCTTAACGTATCACTACATAGTATAAAACAAAGTCGCTTTATCTGTCCCCATGTCCCTTTGTATGCTTAAATCTTTGAAACTACGCAACGGATTTTAATGCGGTTTTTTTAATAGATAGAGTGATTCAAGAGGAACGTTTATATGTATAATAACAACCATTAAATAGCCAGAATTGCGAAGCCGGAGCGGGTCACTAGTTAGTAATAAACACGTGCCTTTACAGGTTCATAGGCCAACTCCTCAGACTATTGCTATGTGGGAACGAGAGATTTGGAGCTCAAATACAGAATCACGTTAAAGAGCTAGTCGGCAAGGAAATGTCACCAGCGCTCTATCCGATATTATTCGACCAGATCAAAGCTATAGTGGACAAGTTCTTTGATCAACAGCAACAGGTATGATTAATAACTAACGGGACTTATCGCGTATGTTTTTGAGCATGGCTGCTGCAACGTAGCCGAAACGTCGGGTTAATAAAAGTAACTTTATTATATAAAAACATACGCGATAAGTCCTGTTACTTATTAATCGTGAGTATAAATCGCGAATCTCTTAAAACTATAGGTACTAAAAATAGGTGAATATGAAATAGGTAATATGTATGTATGATCCACTGTGTCATACAGGAAAAGAGGTAGCTCCCTACCTGGGCAGGTGTTCGTCCAGGCTAATGGCCTGACTTGGAAATTTGTATATATGTTAGTCTCGTTATTTATTGTAATTGCGCGTTCTAGGATATAATTGATCGTGGATGTTTTTGTGGCTTCAAAGAAACGCTTTTTATTAATATTATTATGATATCAAATGTCATTATAGTTAAGAGATTCGCGATTTATACTCATGATTAATAACTAACGGGACTTATCGCGTATGTTTTTATATAATAAAGTTACCTTTATAAACCCGACGTTTCGGCTACGTTGCAGCAGCCATGCAAGTCTGCCCGTGACCATGTTGTTATATTGTTTATGAATTCTATCGTATGTTGAATATTGTATGTCATTGATGTAGATGTCTCAATAAAGATGTTATTGTAACATATTTTTCCACAGGTAATGTTAACAGAAATCAATACCCAATTCATAGAACACACAATATTTATAATGAAGAGTATTCTGGATACTAAGAAAACTGGACAACCGGCGGAACATCTTAGCACCACGTCTTTAGAAGGATTACTACTGGCTATAGTGAGGTATGTATATTCATATGGTATCCTATGACATATAAAAGAGAATTATACATAGCTCAGTTGTGTAGGGCTAGATTCTGTATCAATGGGTACAGGGTTCAAATCCCGCTAGAGCATGTACCAATGAAAATGAAGTTTAATGAATTTCTATATATACATTTTTGTGAAAATACATTTACGCAATAAAGTGAAAGTAGTGTGTCAGGATTGGGACGAATGGGGATCCATGATCTCTGCCTATCCCTCTACAGGGAATTAGGCGTGACGTGTATGCATGTATTAGTTAATATTGCTATAAACTTAATTTCCATTGGACATGCTCTGAAGTTTGAACCCTGTACCCACTAATACAGTCAACCAACCGACTGAACTAAGACAAATTTATTCAATACCTTTTTTTTTTATTAGTTTATTTAACGGCTGTATGGTAACGAAGACCTTCTAGCCTGTCTTAGTACATCAAAAATACATTAAAACAACAACAAAAAAGTACAAAATGGAAAAAAAAATATTACTAATAGTTTCCACTGAATTATTAGATCTCACCAATAGAAATTCAATACCTCTCTCCCAAGACTAACAAACTATTTAATGACATTCTTTTGACAGATACGTCCGTCACTTGGACATGACAGTCCTGTCAGTTCACATAAAGACGAAATTGTGTCAAGTGGTAGAAGCTATGATGCGGAGGCGAGATGATTTGGCGTTTCGACAGGTTGGTATTAACTATAGTCTATTCGCGTTAAGTAAATAGTGACGTCATCAAGGTCTCCATGATTTAACCAATGAGATTTTATAGGGGTTGTCTGCAATTGGCCAATGTGACTTATTTTGTCATTAACTAACATCTCATTGGTCAGTTTAACCTCTGTATATCATGACGTCACTATTTACTTAGCGCGAATGTACCCATAGTCCATGATAAGCGTTCAAGTATTATATATTAAAATTATAGTTAATACAGGAAATGTAACATACGCTTCACGACTTGTGTATACACACTCCCTTTTTTAATGTGGCGGGGTAGTCAAAGGCTTGAGAGGCCATCTCCGAAATTTCGAAGGCATGTTAGGTATAGGTCCCTCGAAATCCGCGTTTTACTAGATACACAGCACCCAACGTGATAGGTGTTGTACCGTATTGTCGTATACAAGAATTGGCTATTATGTTTCTCTCACCGTTACCGAACTGGGACCCAAGTCCACTAATTCGTTTTAGCACAAACGCAGTTCAATATCAGATCAGTAATAGTGTGAAGTTAGTAGTGGATTAACAAAAGTGTCAAAATTCTTAATCAATGTCTGCAAGTGTAAAATTTTTAGCGGGATTTAAACCCTGTACCCACTGATACAACCAATGTTTTTCTTACTCCATCCTAAATTCCTTTTTGCCCACAGGAAATGAAGTTTCGCAACAAAATGGTGGAATACGTGACAGATTGGGTTTTGGGTACCAGTCACCAAATTGCACCGCCATTACGAGCTGATGCCTCATCCATCACCAGGTATAGACTTACACCAATTGAACTAGCCCCTTGCTAACAGTTAGGACGTATAACAACCTCCGTGGCGCGATCGGTTAGCCACCTGAACGCTAATCGTGAGGTTCCGAGTCCCGGTGGAGGCAGAGTTAAGAACTACGCTTTTCTACTTCTTTCCAGTCTGGTCGTTGATTATATTTGCTATTTATGTATTTATCTATGTATAATATGTTTATATTTCCTATATATACGTTGACTAGTACGCTTAACACAAGTCTTAAATGAACTTACTAAGGGGCTAGTTCAATTGGTGGAATAATGTCCAAAATATTATTATAATTATTCAATTTACAAGAAATAGGAATCTATAAAGCCAAAGTGGATTAGAGTTGGACGAGGTAGGCCGCGTAAAACTTAGACAGATTAAATCGGAGACATTCTTCTCAAGGCGGGTGTAGCGTGAAGAACTGAAGAGCATGTAAGAAGGTAAATGGGTGTGAGTGAAGCAAGAGATTTGTCAGGATCGTTCCGGGTGCCAATCGATAGTGTCCACCTATCCCGTTGGGGACCTACAGGCGTGAATATATGTATGTTTGTATATTATTTGATCTTCTAAATAAGATTGTGTACGTCATACGTCAACTAGAATTAGGTTCAAATTTTCATCTCCTCAATCGTGGAGGTAGTAATTCTATGGACATCTCGAACCCACGTGTTAACCAGATAGTTAGTACTCAATGTGACAGGTGGTCAGCCTTGTCGCCATTTACAAGCACCAACTATAACCTGTTCGGGGAACAGGTAGGTTTCCTCACGATGTTTTCCCTCACCGCAGTATTCGACGCATTTCGTAAATGTATTTTTATTACGATTCTTTAAACTTCATTTCCATTGGAACACACTCAAGCGGGAATAAACCCTGTACCCACTGAACTGAGTTTCTATCAACAAACAATCCCGTGTTAATACATACATACACATCACGCCTGATTCGTAGGCAGAGATCACGGATCCCCATTTGTCCCGATCCTGACAGACCACTTTCGCTTCATTGACATTCATACATCTTCTCATACACTCTCGGCGGTTATAGGTACACCTAACGTCACCTTTTTTCAATATAGCGTCTATCTGTTATATGTCTTATTAGGACGGCTCCTACGTAACCGCCCTTCCACTTCACTCATATACCCGTGTTAAATTGGCACCGAAACTCAGTAATCATCTGCCATTAAATCTTCCTTCACAGGGAGTTAGACCAGGCGTGCATGGAGGCAGTCGCGGCGTTGCTGAAGGGTCTACCTCTCCAGCCTGAGGAGTCTGATCGAGGGGATCTTATGGAGGCTAAAAGTCAGCTGTTTTTGAAGTGAGTGTATGAGGGAATCCTCTTTGTGAATTAGATAATGATACGTTCTTTTTCAAAGCTCTTTAAGTAAATCTTCTTTAAGTTCAAGGTTTTATTAAAAAACATATGCTTCACGACTTGTGTATACACACTCCCTTTTTTATTATGGCGGTGTAGTCAGAGACTTGGATGCAGATGTCCAAATTTCATAGGCTTGTTAGGTATGGGTCACCCGAAGCCCGCGTTTTACTAGATAGACAGCACCCAACGTGATAGGTAGTGAAACGTATCGCCGTATACAGGCACTGGCTATTACCTATTACAAGATATAGGTAGGTTTCCTTACGATGTTTTAGTCCGTTAGCTGTTATAGCTGTAGCTTTGGGGAAAACCTCTGGCTTGCTATAAGGGCCAGTGTTGACAACCCGGTTCAGGGGTGTACCGATGAAAGAAATTTTAAAAATGTGTTTCTCAATAGTCATACGCTTCACAACTTGTATATACACATGACTAATAACTAACGGGACTTATCGCATATGTTTTTATATAATATAGTTACATTTATTAACCTGCATGCATCGTCAATCTGCCCGTGACCATGGCTGCTGCAACGTAGCCGAAACGTCGGGTTAATAAAGGTAACTTTATTATATAAAAAACATACGCGATAAGTCCCGTTATTTCTTAATCATTTGTATATACACACTCCCTTTTTTTACTGTGGTGACTTAATCAGGGGCATGAGTGTCCAACAGACATTTCGAAGTCGTGAAACGTATGTTATGTCATGCTTTCGTCCATTCTAACACCCGATCCATTACAGATACTTTACGCTGTTCATGAATCTCTTGAACGATTGTAACGACGCCGAAGGATGCGAGGAATTGGGCCACCTCGAAGCTTTGAGAAACGCTACCATCCAAGCCATGTCCAACCTGCTGAGCGCCAACATTGATTCCGGACTCATGCATAGCATTGGTAAGTGCCATCTAGTGGGAAAAGAGGGAACTAAATAGTGATAAGTGGCGACATCTAGTGTAATAAATATAGAACCGTTTCGAAAGATTAGGATTATCTTAAGTGTAGAAATATGTGAAAGCATGATGTATACGTACATAGATTGGACAAAAGGTGAGGTGGTAGGTAGGTATGAAACACAGAAGGGTAATCACTACATAGTATAAAACAAAGTCGCTTTCTCTGTCCCTTTGTATGCTTAAATCTTTGAAACTACGCAACGGATTTTGATGCGGTTTTTTTTAATAGATAGAGTGATTCAAGAGGAAGGTTTATATGTATAATAACATCCGTTTAATAGTGGAGTAGGCTATATATTTTATACCCGTGTGAAGCCGAAACGGGTCGCTAGTATATATCTATTTATGTATGATGGAAGTAAGTAACCAATAGACACCCGAGGTGTCACACTTACGCCCATGTACCACCATTGGGCTGCAGATAGCAAGGCCACCTCGAAGCTTTGAGAAACGCTACTATCCAAGCCATGTCGAATTTGCTGAGCGCCAATATTGATTCCGGACTCATGCATAGCATTGGTAAGCGCCATGGGGATAGTGACATCTAGTGGTGGGATGTGAAACTAAGTAGTGATAGATAGAGTCGACATCTAGTGTAAGAAATAGGCAGTCCTTTGGCTATGTTAAGAGTGTGTTAAATATGTTGGTGAACGGTATACGTTACCTATTTAGATAACGTACGTACGTACGATAACGATAACATACATATTTTACTAAAGAATAAATCTTATTGGATATAGATGAATAATAATTATTGGAACTCTCCTTAAGTTTTTTATATACACTATTTGTTGGATGTGATGCTTCGATTATGTTCTAATGAATTTTTATTAAATTTAGAGAGTTTCTTGGCATTTCTTCTCTGCGGAGATTTTTCTTCCTAAAGTGCCATTAATTTAATCAATCTAATTAGATTTACCCAGTAATTTAATCAATCTAATTAGATTTACTTTATATTACTGACCTATTTTTTGTTACACGATGTATTTTTATGACATTCAAAAAGTGATTTTCTAATCAATAAATAACTTTCCTCAATAACTTTCATAAATAATAATTAAATTTCCTTCATTTAATTACATTCCATGCCTACCTAAGCCCATGTTTAAAGCCCAAGTCTCGTATTCTACCCTTAACTCCCTCACTCCCTTACAGACCTCGGCTACCACCGCGATTTACAGACCCGTGCAGCCTTCATGGAGGTCCTGACGAAGATCCTGCAGCAAGGAACGGAGTTTGATACCCTGGCAGAGACTGTTTTAGCGGATAGGTTCGAGCAATTGGTTCAGCTTGTCACTATGATTTCTGATAAGGTAATCATTATATTGGGACACTTACACTTACTTATTTATATAGTGTATAGAACACACCAATTGAACTGACACTGGGCAAAAAAATCCTGAAAGCCGGAGTTTGTTGTTGGTTCTTCTCCGAGCCAGGGCTTCCGAACCAACAAGAATTTCAATGCTAAGAGACAACCAGTGTCAGGCAAATGTTCTGACTTTCAATGAATGTACTGTACTTGTACTTATGTTGAATAAAAACATGACTTTGACATTTGAGACTTGTGTTAAGGGTACTAGTCAATATGTTTAAGAAATATATACTTGTTATAGATGTATAAACACAAGTTCGACGTAGCTTCATTGTTTGGCGCTTGACTCTGTATCGGTGGGTTCAAATCCTGTTAAAGCATGTACCAATGGAAATGAAGTTTAATGAATTTCTATGTGCATTTTCGTAATAAAAATACATTTACGAAATGCATCGAATATTACGGTAAAGGAAAACATCGTGAGGAAACCTACCTGTTTGTCAAACAGGTAACAGTTAGTGCTTGTAATTAGCGATATGGTTACCACCTGTCACATTGAGTTCAGACTATTTGGTCAACACGTGGGTTCGAGGTGGCCATTGAATTACTACCCCGCAACGGTTAATAAGTCGTGAACGCGTATATACGGTTCACGACTTGTGTGTACACACACCTTTTAAATCTGGCGGGGTAGTCAGAGGCTTGAGTGCCCATCTCCGACGGCATGTTTGGTATGAGCTACTCAAAGCCTGAGTTTCACTATAAACAGCACTCAACGTGATAAGGTATTGAACCGTATCACCGCATACAGGCACTGGCTATTACCTATCCCGGGGATAGGCAGGTTTCCTCACGATGTTTTTATGGATAGAACTACTCTATATAAAAATACATAACTTCACGACTCAACCCGCACAGCTTAGACAGACACTAACCCACCATTCCTTTGCAGGGCGAACTACCAATCGCAATGGCCCTAGCTAACGTGGTGAGCACCTCACAAATGGATGAGTTAGCCAGGGTACTAGTTACTCTGTTTGATGCTAAACACTTGTTAGCGCCGCTACTGTGGAATATATTTTATAGGGAGGTCGAGGTGAGTGGAAAGGCTTTTAGTTTGATTATAATGTTAGGACAAATAAATACATAAGTTAAAGACAATAAGTAAATGTACAAGTAAGTAATGTCAATCAGAGATGACAATGGTTTTTTTTAACTCTTTATTAAGCCATTCACCACTAAGGTTATGTCGGCTCAAGTAAGTACAAACACTGATGCCACGGCGTTTGCACTTGTTATTCAGTCGCCATGGTTACACCAACTATAATATGTCTTAGAATGATGATTTGATATTTCGGGTTTTTGCGAAAAACCTAGGCATTTGCGAAAACTCGGATAATTAGACAATAGTGATGAACTTTTACAAAAGAGATTCGTTGTTTATCGTACACTAACTTCACCTAATCTGCTTAGATTTCTATTGATAGGTAATGCAGGGATAGGGAATCATCACCATTGTCTAATTATCCGTCTAATTTGCTCAAACTTTTTGCAATAACCCGAAATATGTACTTATTTTATCCGTTTCCGCAAACTGCCTAATTTTTTGCAAAAACCCGAAATACTAAATAAACCTGCCACATAAATAAGCAGTGAATAAATCTTTTTCTTCCTTCTAGGTATCAGACTGCATGCAAACGCTGTTTCGTGGAAACTCCCTGGGTAGCAAGATAATGTCCAACTGTTTCAAGATGTACGGAGCGACGTATCTGCAAGCGTTGCTCGAGCCTTTAGTCACTTCTTTGTTGGAGCAGGTGGAAGAACAGCCGACTATGAGCTTCGAGGTGGATCCTGCTAGGTGAGGATAGTCTGACTATTGGATGAAGTAGCCTGGGATCAAAGTCCAAGTTGGTAATGGATGACAAAATGACAAATTTCATTATTAATATCAGCAAAAGTCAAATTTCTTTCACCATTAATATCAACAAGTGTCAAATTTCGCTTTCTAAAAGCGATATTTGTCACTTTTGCTAATCTACTACCAATTTCCCAGTATAACTGAACTGATATTGAACTGCGTTTGTGCTAAAGCACATTAGTAGACTAAGGCCCCTGATATGTAATGAACCTAATTGAACCATACCTCTTTACATACGATCCTGACAAATCTCTCTTGCTTCACTCACACAATACATACATACACATCACGCCTGATTCCCTGTAGAGGGGTAGGCAGAGATCGCGGATCCCCATTTGTCCCACTGACAGACCACTTTTGCTTCATTGGCATTCATACATCTTCTCATACACTCTCGGCGGTTATAGGTACTTCTAACGTCACCTTTTTCAATATTGCGTCTATCTGACTGTTATATGTCTTATTAGGCCGGTCCCTACGTAACCGCCCTTCCAATTCACTCATATATATTCCTTTTGTTAATCTGCTATCATTCATCTAGATATATTATTGTTCCTAACGTAACTCACATCCGTTTTTTTTATTTACAGACTAGAACAGGGTTTGGATATAGAAATCAATAGAGCCAACTTAATAGAGTTGACAAAGGAGGTGTTCGACAGGATAGTAAACTCCGCGGACCGGTTTCCTCCGCAATTGCGGAGCATGTGTCATTGTTTGTATCAAGTAAGTATGTATATGTATTTATAGTACTATAATAATACAGTTACGAAATGCGTCGAATACTACGGTGAGGGAAAACATCGTGAGAAATATTTAGTGCTTGTCAATTGCGACATGGCTTGTCACTTGTGACATTGAGTACTGACTATCAAGTCAACACGTGTGTTCGAGATGGCCATATAATTACTACCTTCGCAATCGCGGAGATGGACTCCTGAACCTCTGAATACCCTGCAAGCGTTAATGGTTGGAACGCGTTTGTCTTTTCTGTATGATCAACTGATTGGACCAGACGGGAAAGCAGAGGAAAAGCGTAGTATATATAGCGTTAGTAGCGTTCAGGTGGTTAATCGATCGCGCTACGGCGGTCGTCAAACAATGTATAATACACTAGTGACCCGCTTCGGCTTCGCACGGGTATAAAATAAATAGCCTACTCCACTATTTAATGGATGTTATTATACATAGAAACCTTCCTCTTGAATCACTCTATCTATTAAAAAAAACCGCATCAAAATCCGTTGCGTAGTTTCAAATATTTAAGCATACAAAGGGACATAGGGACAGAGAAAGCCACTTTGTTTTATACTATGTAGTGATATACATACATTCACGTCTGTAATGAATCTATTAGCATGAATATTGGGGTTGATTTTTCAGTTCAGACTACCACTGCATAATAATTTTAACGTACGCGTTCACGACCATTAACCCTTACGGGGTAGTCAGTGGTTGCAGTGTCCATCTCCGTAATTGCGAAGGTAGTAATTCTATGGCCACCTCCAACCCACGTGTTAACCAAATAGTCAGTACTCAATGTGACAGGTGGTCAGCCATGTCGCCATTTACAAGCAGTAACTATTACCTGTTCTGGGAACAGGTAGGTTTCCTCACGATGTTTTCCCTCACCGTATAATTCGATGCAAATGTATTTTTATTACGAAAATGTACATAGAAATTCATTAAACTTCATTTCCATTGGTACATGCTCAAGTGAGATTTGAACCCTGTACCCACTGATACAGAGTCAAGCCCCAAACAACTGAGCTACATCGAATTAACAAATTTCAAAGTATATGTACAATGCTTTTGTAACTTTCAGGTGCTGAGTAAGCGTTTTTCCCAGTTCCCTCAAACCAGCGTGGGTGCTGTGGGGACAGTACTATTCCTGAGGTTCATCAATCCGGCCATAGGTGAGTGTGACAGGTTGCTAGCCCATTGCGTAGAGACATACATAGTTAAGAGAGTTATAGATATTGTGAATGATTGAAATGTTTTGACTTTCAATGAATGTACTGTACCGTATTACCAATGTTGAATTAAAACATTTGATTTTGACTTTGTATGTATACATATCATATAAACGACTGTAGCCCAGTGGGTAAGACCTCTGACTTCTTATTAGAGGTCCTGTGTTCGAATCCCGGCTCTGGCATGTACTAATGAGTGAAAATTAAATGTGTTTTTCTTTTACGTAAATAATTTACAGTTGCTAACGGTGAGGGAAAACATCGTGAGGCAACCTGCCTATCCCTCAGGATAGGTAATAGACAGTGCCTATATACGGCGATACGGTTCACTACCTATCAGGTAGACATTTAGGTATTTAGGACTACCACACCACAATAAAAAACGGAGTGTGTCACACAAGTTGTGAAGCGTATGTATGTATGTGACTAACTTACCACTAATGCGTTTTAGCACAAAAACAGGTCAGGTTCAGGCGTCCATGTTCGCAATTACGAAGGTAGTAATTCTATGGTCACCTTGAACCCATGTGTAAACAACGCCTTCATCCAATAATGCTTTTTTCAAAATAACAATTTAATATCAGACCAGTAATATTGTGAAGTTGGTAGTGGATTGGCAAAAGTGACAAATTACGCCATTTTTTAAGCGATTTCATCTTATGTAAACTTTCACCGCTTTCAATGGTGTAATTGACACTTTTGCCAATCCACTACCAACTTCACAATATTACTGGTCTGATATTAAATTGTTATTTTGCATAAAGCATTATTGGATGAAGGCCCGTGGTCTACACATGGGTTCGAGGTGACCATAGAAAAAACTACCTTCGTAATTGCGAACATGGACACCTGAACCTTTAACTATCGCTGACTATCTGACGCAAGGGTTAATGGTCGTGAATGCGTTTGTCTTTGTCTTGTATTATGAACATACATATATACATAGTGCCTTCTACTCTCTTACGGCCGAATACTCAAACGCTTATTAACTATTTAAGGTCTGTATATTAAGGTCTTATCACTACATAGTATAAAACAAAGTCGCTTTCTCTGTCCCTATGTCCCTTTGTATGCTTAAATCTTTGAAACTACGCAACGGATTTTTATGTGGTTTTTTTTAATAGATAGTGATTCAAGAGGAAGGTTTATATGTATAATAACATCCATTAAATAGTTGAGTAGGCTATATATTTTATACCCGTGCGAAGCCAGAGCGGGTCACGAGTACTCATATAAAATACAACTGCGTGCAATGAAACGTATTAAAAAAACATCATTTTTCGTATGTATGGAAGTTAAGACCTCCTTAGTTAAGGTTAGATTTTAAGGACGTTTTAGTATTCGGCCCTTAGTATATTGCCCCTTCTACATTAAAGGGACTCATCTAACCCCCAACTAAACGCCTTTCAGTGTCCCCACAAGAGCTGGGCATAGTATCACGCCCCATACCGCCGCAGGTGCGTAGAGGCCTGATGCTCGTGAGCAAGATACTACAGAACATAGCCAACCATGTCGAGTTTTCGAAGGAACAGCACATGTTGCCATTCAACGACTTCCTGAAAGCACACTTCGAGATTGGCAGGCGGTGAGTGAACAAATACATGTACCGTGCTAGTCTGAGATGCAAAAAGAATGCTAACTAGCTGTTGTTCGCCCCGGTATGTCGTAAAATGGAACTAAGTGTTAATGGTAAATGAGTTGCAGAAGCGACTGAAAGTAAATGGAATCTATTGTGCGAAGGTTTAACATTAAAACACAAGTGACATTGGAAATATTAACGTATCTACTAGGTTTAAGTCCACCCCGAATAGGATTTAAAGACGTGGGTTTATATATACATATATATTCTCTAGCGAGGCCATTTAAAAAACGAAACATTGTCATAAATATAATCAACACGTGTTTTGCAAAACGTATTCAATGACGTTAATAACAAATGATACTCGCGCTCACTCACTGGACGCATAATAGTTACTGATATAGTCACCGGGTCATAATTATTGTAACATACTATTTATCTATTCATTATTGCACACACACTACAGTTATACATGAACAGAGACAGACAGATTGCACAACAGGTCTACTTGTCCCGTTTTGGGATTACCTCCAGCAGACTGTAGGGAGAAAGAGATTTATTCATTAGGCTACCATTTGTACGTTTTAGAGATACGTAAAAATTATCTACATACACATTCATTATATAATAATTTGCTATGAAATCTTATCTAGTACATTGAATGCAGTTAGGCTTTTAAATCTGTTTCTGAACCGTGCATGTATATGCTTGAATGACGCACGCTACCTGAAAAATGTAAAAGCACGTACATTTTTCTAATCATATACATATATACAATAAGTCGTATGACAGTCATATAGACGCCACATTGAAAAAGAGTGACGTTAGAAGTACCTATAACCGCTGTGTGTGTATAAGAAGGTGTGTAAATGTTAATGAAGCGAAAGTGGTCTGTCAAGATGTGTACAAATGGGGATCCGTGATTTTTGCCTGTACAGGGAATCAGGCGTTATGTGAATGTATGTCTTTAATTTATTCTATATTTTTCGCAGATTCTTCATCCAAATAGCCTCAGACTGTGAGAGCGTAGACCAGGCGGCTCATTCCATGTCCTTTATAAGCGATGGAAACGTTTTGGCTCTGCACAGACTGTTATGGAATCATCAGGTAAGATCCATATCACTACATAGTATAAAACAAAGTCGCTTTCTCTGTCCCTATGTCCTTAGTATGCTTTTTATTAAATATAAGGATCATAAAATCACTTATTTTTCATTATGAGAGTAAAAAAAAACATTTTCAAATGTAAAATTATCCTTACAATTAGATAATCTTAAAAAAAAACTATTGGTAATTATAGTTTTAAGAGATTCGGGACTTATGCTCATGATTAATAACTAACGGGACTTATCGCGTAAGTTTTTATATAATAAAATTACCTTTATTAACCCGACGTTTCTACTACGTTTCGTTTTGGCTACTGCTACGTAGCCGTAACGTCGGGTTAATAAAAGTAATTTTATTGTATAAAAACTTACGCGATAAGTCCCGTTAGTTATTTATCAAAACTATTGGTATTTCGTAAAGGAAAAACCAGCAGAGAAGAAATACTAAGATACTACAACTACACTACACAATATTCTACACTATACTATAATAACGTTACTATTTTATAGGAACGTATCGGCGACTATCTATCGTGCAGCAGAGACCATAAGGCGGTAGGCAGAAGACCATTTGACAAGATGGCCACGCTTTTAGCATACTTGGGACCGCCCGAGCATAAACCCGTGGACTCACAGTAAGTAATACATAATATATCTAAAGTTAAGTTTCACGACTTGTATGTATGTGGCAGGATGATTTGGGTTTTGCAAAAAATCTAGATAATTGAGAAAACAAATTTTTTTATTAACAAAATAACTTATTAAGTAGCTTTTAGTAGCGGTATCTGCATATCAAATACAATATATATTTATTTATTATTGACATATGTAAGGACCACGATATAATAACATAAAAAAAACAAATGCGTTTACGACCCTTAACCCATGCGGGGCAGTCAGAGGTTCAGGTGTCCATTTCCGCGATTGCGAAGGTAATAATTCTATGGCCACCTCGAACCCACGTTTTAACCATATGGTTAGTACTCAACGTGACAGGTGATCGTCATTTACAAGCACTAACTATTACTTGTTCTGAGAACAGGTAGATTTCCTCACGATGGTTTCCCTCACAGTAGTATTCGAGGCATTTCGTAAATGTATTTTTATTATGAAAATGTACATAGAAATTCATTAAACTTTATTTCCATTGGTACATGCTCAAATGGGATTTGAACCCTGTACCCTCGATACAGAGTCAAGCCCCAAACAACCGAGCTAAGTCGAATTTTTTTGGCAAAAAATCTAGATAATTGGGAAAACACGGATAATTAGACAATGGTGATCATTCCTTACTCTTATGCTACTTAAAAACAGAAATCTAAGTAGGTTAGGTTAGGTTAGTATATGATATACCAGAAGCGAATCGCTTTTGTATATCATTATAACTTTAATACTTGATCAGCCATATTTAATTATCCGTGTTTTCGCAATATGCCTAGGTTTTTTTTATAAATACTCGATATGTCAAATCTTCCTGCCACATATTACTCAATTTGAGTGGCCCATACTTGACACGCATCCGAAATTTGCTTTTGTCTACCTCGCCACAATATGAAAGGGAGTGTGTATACAAGTCGTGAAGCGTATGTTCTTATAACCGTCGATAGTTGATTATATATGATATACATATACATTTACGTCCTTATAATAACTATACATTTCTTAAATTTACGTCAACTAGTACCCTTAACACAAGTCTTAAATGTAGTTACCAAGAGGCTAGTTCAATTGGTGTAATAATGTCCAAATATTATTATTATTATTATATCTAAGCTTCACAACTTGTGTATATGTAGCAGAATGATTGAAGTTTTGGGTCTTTACAAAAAATCTAGGTATTATGCGAAGACACTGGTAATTAGACACAATGGTGATCATTCCTTATCTTATGTTACCTGCAAGAAGCGCATCGCTTTTGTAATAGTTAATGCGTCGAATACTACGGTGAGGGAAAACAACGTAAGGAAACCTATCTGTTCCCCGAACAGGTAATATGTTTGTAGCTTTTAAGTGGCGACATGGCTTACCACCTGTCACATTGAGTACCGACTTGGTCAACACGTGGGTTCGAGGTGGCCATAGAATCACTACCTTCGCAATTGCGGAGATGGACACCTGAACCCTTGAATACCCTGCAAGGGTGAAATCATAAACGCGTTTGTCTTTTTTCTAGTACCCTTAACACAAGTCCTAAATGAACTTACCAAGGGGCTAAGTTCTATTGGTGTAACAAACATAAACTTAACATACGCTTCACGACTTGTGTATACACACTCCCTTTTTATTATGGTGGGGTAGTCAGAGGCTTGAATGCCCATCTCCGAAATTTCGAAGGCATGTTAGGTATGGGTCATTCGAAGCGCGCGTATCACGAGATAGATAGCACCCAACGTGATAGGTAGTGAACCGTATCGCCGTATATAGGCACTGGCTATTGCCTATCCTGAGGGATAGGCAGGTTTCCTCACAATGTATTCCCTCATAGTTAATAGTGTCCTTAAAATGATCTTTTCTTTACAGATTTTCCAACTCAGGACTCCTATTCTCCTCTTACGCTCGTTGGTCGTCAATCGACATATCGTCAACTAATTTCGAAGAGTACATAGTCAAACACAATATGCACGAAAAGGAGGAATTTAAAAGTATTAAGAGTCTGAACGTGTTCTACCAAGCTGGGACTTCGAAAGCTGGCAACCCTGTGTTTTATTTTATATCGAGGAGGTATAAGTAAGTATTCTATGTATTTACTAGTAACGGAAAGTGTGAGGGAGATATTGAACGTAGAGTGTGTGCAGGTGGTAAGATTACAAAACAAAAAAACGTAAACGACCATTAGTCGAATTCGACGTAGCACAGTTGTTTGGGATTTGAATCTGTATCGAGGGTACAGGTTTGAAATCTCGCTTGAGCATGTACCAATTGAAATGAAGTTTAATGAATTGCTTTGTACATTTTCGTTATAAAAATACATTTTTATAACTAATGAATGAAATTTAATAATGTTCGAATCACGGCCCTGGAATGTACTAATGAATGAAATTTAGAAATGTGTTTTTCATTTACGTACTTTACAGCCGCTAACGGTAAGGGAAAACATCGTGAGGAAACCAGCCTATCTCTCGGGATAAGTAATAGCCAGTGCCTATATACGGCAATACGGTTCACTAGCTATCACGTTGGGCGCTGCCTATTATGAACCAAGATTTTTATTATATACATGCTAAAGTCAAAATCAAATATTTTGATTCAACATAAGTACAAGTACAATACATTCATTGAAAGTCTTAACATTTGCCTGACACTGGTTGTCTCTTAGCACTGAAATTCTACCGTAATAAGTGACACGTTTTTGATATTGGGACATGTTTTCCTGTCTCCCAGGTTCGGTCCACTCCGACAGGATGTAAATGTATGTATATAGGGAGAAACCCTATTAATAAAGATTATTCAAAACACTTTCAATTTGTTTCAGAATCAATGAAACGAACGCCGATCTTCTGATCTACCATGTGAGGTTGACTTTGAAACCGTTTTGCCACCAGCCGTTTGAACTTATAGTGGATTTCACTCACACTAACTCAGATAACCGATTCAGGTAAGTGATGGGCTAACAACCCTTATATATACAGGACACGGGTTCAAATCCCGCTTGAGCATGTACCAATGGAAATGAAGTATAATGAATTTCTCTAATGTACATTTTCGTAATAAAACACATTTACGAAATGCATCAAATAGTACGGTGAGGGAAAACATCGTGAGGAAACCTACCTGTTCCCCGAACAGGTAATAGATAGTGCTTGTAAGTGGCGACATGGCTTACCACCTGTCACATTAAGTACTGACTTGGTCAACACGTTGGCTCGAGGTGGCCGTAGAATTACTTCCTTCGCAATTGCGTATGGAAACGTGAACCTTTGCGTTTGTCTTTGTCTATTTATAATAATAATAATATTAGGATATTATTACACAAATTGAACTAGCCCCTTGGTAGGTACATTTAAGACTTGTGTTAAGGGTACTAGTCAACGTATATTTAAGAAATATATACATATTATATATAGATAAATACATATATAGCATATATAATCAACGACCAGACTGGAAAGCAGTAGAAAAGCGTAGTTCTTAACTCTGCCTCCACTGGGAATCTTAGGAACTTCACAACGTTCAGATGCTTAACCAATCGCGCAACGGAGGTCATCAAAATTATATATGCTACATATGTATTTATCTATATAATTATATTAAGCATATCTTTCTTAAATACACGTTGACTAGTACCCTTAACAAGTCTCAAATGTACTTACCAAGGGGCTAGTTCAATTAGTGTACTACTCCTAAATATATATGCTATCCCGTTTCCCAATTCCCAGGACGGATTTCCTGCAGAAGTGGTTCACGATGTTGCCAGACGAAGCGTACAGCAGTGTTGCTGCCTGTTACATCTACAACTGCAATAGCTGGTTACGGGAGTATACCAAGTTTCACGAGGGAATGCTGGCGCCATTACGGGTAAGGGACTCCTAAGTGGGGAGGGGGGGTTTAGGGTCTTTTAGGGGTCAGACTTAATGAGCCTTAGAACATACCGTCTGTGCGCATTCAAAAACCGATATGTGCTTTTTTACGTTTTTTTTCTTTTTACATCAATTTACTCGGTAAACCCTGATACGCGTCCCTGTGAAACCCGATTTGTGATATTCCCAAAATTGCGCGCTTTAACAAATAAAAAATGACGTGTTTTTTTGTTTTTCATTATTTTTATTATTTAATAAAATAAATAATTTTTTGTGCCTCCTGAAAAGTTGTCTTTTATCACATATCGGATTTTGAATACGCACTGACGATACATACATATATATGATTTACATGTCCAAACTATCAAATCAAGACCCTTTCAAATAAAATGGAAACCATTGATGCAGTGAAAAGGTGCTGCCTCAGTATACGATGCAGCTAGGCATCACTGGTCCTCCGGCAGCAACCGATTCGGAAACTGTCACAAGCTATTTATAGTTTTAAGAGATTCGCGATTTATACTCATGATTAATAACTAACGGTACTTATCGCGTAAGTTTTTGTATAATATAATATAGTCTGCCCGTGACCAAGGCTGCTGCAACGTAGCCTAAACATCGGGTTAATAATAAAGGTAACTTTATGATATAAAAACTTACGCGATAAGTCCCGCTAGTTATTAGTCACAAGCTATTTGTAATATACACAAAATACTATAATTATAATAAATCATCATAGCAATTACATTTGTAATATAACTAGTATATATTATTTATAACTTATAATTCGTAAACATGCTTCAAGGAATATTACTTATAGACACATACATACATATTATACAGGGTGGCGCATTCAAAACTGTCAGTATGGGAAAGTCTGAAACTATAAGAGATACGAAGATTTGTTCTTAGGAACCATGACACCGATTATAATAAAAGAAAATGTGCATTATAGACACATTATAGACTATATTGCGTACCCTATCACACTCTTACATTAAACATATTCCCAAGGACCTTCTTTGACAGCTATATTGACAGCCGTGTTCTATTCGTACCTGTCACAATGGCAGCTAATGTATTTTAATATGTTTTTTAACAAACGAGTACTGACTGTATCTATTGCACATTCCAATATTGACAGAGTGTGATGGGCTTATGTTAGGGGTGGTGCCAATGCTGTTAAAGGTACTAGTCAACGTATATTAAACCAATATATACATATTATATATAGATAAATACATATATAGCATATACAATCAACGAGCAGACTGGAAAGATTAGAAAAGCGTAGTTCTTAACTCTGCCTCCACCGGGAATCGAACCCTTATAAAAATAGTTACAGTCGCTTCTTATAAACACTCTCTTCCCACCACAGAACAACCGCAAACTGATCTTCATAGACAACCACAGTCGTCTCACAGAGTACATAGAGGCAGAGCAACAGAAGCTGCCAGGGGCTACGTTGGCACTCGAGGAAGATTTGAAGGTGTTCAACAATGCTTTGAAGCTATCGCATAAAGATACGAAGGTTGCTATTAAGGTAAGAAGATAGGTAAAGAGTTACTGTACTCAATCACTTTCATTTAAAAAATAGTCATTAAAATTAGATGATCTTAAAAATTCAAATAAATTTAATTAAACTTTTGGGATTCCGTAAAGGAAAACCTACAGAGAAGAAATTCGAAGAAACTCTGCAGACACTATTCAATACAAATTCAATAATAGTCCATCAGAAAGTGACTGCATATGTCATCACTACATAGTATAAAACAAAGTCGCTTTCTCTGTCCCTATGTCCCTTTGTATGCTTAAATCTTGGAAACTACGCAACGGATTTTGATGCGGTTTTTTTAAGGGATAGAGTGATTCAAGAGGAAGGTTTGTATGTATAATAACATCCATTAAATAGTGGAGTAGGCTTTATATTTTATACCCGTGCGAAGCCGGAGCGGGTCGCTAGTAATATATAATATTGTAGGACACTTACACCAATTGAACTAGTACCTTGCTAAGTACATTTAAGACTTGTTAAGGGTACTAGTCAACGTATATTTAAGAAATATATACTTATTATATATAGATTAATACATGAATAGCATATATAATCAACAACCAGACTGGAAAGCAGAAGAAAAGCGTAGTTCTTAACTCTGCCTCCACCGGCAATCATTGGGACCTCACGATTAGAGTTCAGGTGCTCAACCAATCGCGCCACGGAGTTTGTCAATATATAAATTAGTCTATTCTTACATATTATTCACTGAGTGAGTGCGTACGCATTATTGGCGTCATTGAATAGGATTTGCAAAGCATGTTTTTGTTATATTTTTTGCAACTAGTGTAATCTAGTGAAACGCTAGTAATCTTGTGAGGTTCCGAAAATTACCGGTGGAAGCAGAGTTAAGAACATCGCTTTTCTTCTGCTTTCCAGTCTGGTCGTCGATTATATATGCATTTAACCATGTATGATATGTATTCCTTAAATATACGTTGACTAGTACCCTTAACACAAGTCTTAAATGAACTTACCAAGGGGCTAGTTCAATTGATGTAATAGTGTCCTAAATATTATTATACTTATATGTATGTGTTCTTTTCCAGATCGGTCCCACAGCTTTACAAATAACGTCGGTAGAGAAAACTAAGGTCCTAGGTTTACCTGTGCTCTTGAACGACGTTTATTACGCCTCGGAGATCGATGAGGTAATATTTTAATACATAAACATACGCTTCACGACTTGTGTATACACACTCCCTTTTTTATTATGGCGGGGTAGTATTATAGTATTTTAATACCTTGGACGTAAGAATGCTAAGTAGCTGCCGTTCTTCACTGCATGTTTTCGGAGATGACAAAGGGACTAGGAGTAATGGAATCTATTGTGCGATGAGCTAACAACTTGTCAGCAAAGTTGCAAGACATCAAAACCCCAATATTCAAGCTAAAGAGATTTAGAAGATGTTTACGTGTTTCTGAGGTTCTGTCCACCTCGAAAGGGAATAAAATAATACGTTTTATGTTTGTAAGTTAAAGAAATATAAACAAGTAGTCTAAAGATCGGGTTACCATCTCCGCAATCGCGCCCACTTCTAAGCCACGCGTTGACCAGATAGTCAGTACTCAATGTGGCAGGTGGTAAATCATGTCGCCGTTTACGAGCACTAACTACTACTTGTTTAGGGAACTGCTAGGTTTCCTCAAGATGTTGTCCCTCACCGTAGTAATCTAGTAATATACATATGTATTTGTATTTTTGCAGGTTTGCTTAGTAGATGACAATCAATTCTCGCTCTCAATCCTGAATGAAGGGACGCCTTTGAGCTTCATTCACAACGATTGTGACAATATCGTTCAGTCAATCATTCACATTAGGAACAGATGGGAATTGAGTCAGTCGGTAAGTATAAATTAATTATTATTGGACATGTTATGCGGATGAATGATAGTAGATTGACAAAAGGAATATATGTGGGTGAAGTGGAAGGGCGGTTACGTAGGGGCCGGCCCAATAAGACTTATGACAGTTAGATAGACCGCCGTATTGAAAAAGGTGACGTTAGAAGTAACTTTAGCCGCCGAGTGTATTCGAGGTGTATGAGTGTCAAGAAAGTGGTTTGTCACGATCGGGACAGATGGAAATCCGTGATCTCTGTACTCCTGTACAGGGAATCAGGCGTGATGTTTAGGTATGTAAAAAAATAACAAAAATTAAGTACATATACGTATAGTTATTTTTAAACGCGATTTGTACTCATTTTATTTACCGTGAGACCGGGTCGTATCACAATAAATTAATAATTAATAAAGTTATAATACCTTTATATCACCCGACATTTCGACCCAGTTGCATAGGCCGTGGTCGCGAGAAGACTGGTATCTCAATGTTTGTCTGCTCTCACAATTTCTCAAAGTTAAAATGTTTCAAAAAGATATCTATATGTTTATTAAATTACTAGCGACCCGCTCCGGCCTCGCACGGGTATAAAATATATAGCCTACTCCACTATTTAATAGATGTTATTATACACATAAACCTTCCTCTTGAATCACTCTATCTATTAAACAAAACATCAAAATCCGTTGCGTAGTTTCAAAGATTTAACCATACAAAGGGACATAGGGACAGAGAAAGCGACTTTGTTTTATACCATGTAGTGATCATTATACGACCCGATCTCATATAGTACATAAAACCACGTATACATATATGCCTAAACAAGAAACAACCACCATTAATGATTAATAACTAGCGGGACTTATCGCGTATGTTTTTATATAATAAAGTTACCTTTATTATCCCGAAGTTTCGGCTACGTTGCAGCAGCCATGGTCACGGGCAGACTGACGATTCAGATTCTTCTCCGACTACCCTCACTGCTAAGATTTTATCAATAACACGCGACCTACACACTACACTCACAGTATCTTGTGGCTTCACACGATCATGCTGAGCCGAATGGGGATCTATTACGGTATTCCACGCCGAAGACAGTTTGTAACACTCTTTAAAGGTAACTTTATTATATAAAAACATACGCGATAAGTCCCGTTAGTTATTAATCATGAGTATAAATCGCGAATTTCTTAAAACTATAATTAGCCCTTGGACTCAATATAGATATTGGATCTTTGCCTATCCCTCTACAGGAAATCAGGGTTAATGTGTATGTATGTATATTAAGGCATGTATGTATGTATCTATGTACGAGTTTGTAATCAAATATCTCCTTTAACCCAGGACACGATGACAGTCCACCAGAAAATAAGACCAAAAGACGTGCCTGGTACTCTATTAAACATGGCCCTACTAAACCTTGGGTCCTGCGATCCCAGCCTGAGGAGTGCGGCTTACAACCACCTGTGTGCCCTAACTGGCACTTTCCACTTGAAGATCGAAGGCCAACTGCTCGAGACTTCTGGTGAGATGGGCTAGCAACCTGGCTACTAATGTGTTATGTACTAATATTGAACTGTATAGTGATATACGTATCTTTTGTCTGCTAAGATATAGGGACTAACTATCAATAGAATATATTGGGCAAAGACTTAGCAACCAGTCACCAATATTCCATATCATTGTCCCAAAACCACCAATGCGTTATGCAAAATATCACTTTATTAACAAAGTGAAGCTGTTTGAGGAAAAGCAAAAGTGATAAATTTCACCATTTTTAAGGCGATTGTCATTTCGTGTATTGAATGGCGAAATTGTGATCTTTTGCTAATCCACTACCAACTTCACACTATTACTGATCTGATGTTAAACTGCGTTTGTGCTAAAACGCATTATAGTATATTCGCTTTAAGTAAATAGTGACGTCATGATATTCAGAGGTTGAACTGGCCAATGAGACGTGAGTAAATTGGAAAAAAGTCTCATTGACCAATTGCAGACAACCGTTGTCACGTCTCATTGGTCAATTTGTGGAGATATTATGACGTCACTATTTTCTTAATTCGAATATACTATAATGCTTAATATTAATATATAGGACACTATTACACCAATTGAATTAGTCTCTTGGTAAGTTCATTTAAGGCTTGGTTTAGGGTACTAGTCAATGTATATTTAAGAAATGTATACTTATTATATATAGATAAATACATATATAGCATTATAATCAACGAGCAGACTGGAAAGCTGAAGAAAAGCGTAGTTCTCAACTCTGCCTTCACCGGGAATCGGGACCTCACGATTAGCGGTCAGGTGGTTAACCAATCGCGCCACGGAGATCGTCAATATATATATTTTGCCGTCCTAGTCTGGATCGCAAAATAGCTGTCGTTCTACCCTGCATGTCGTAGGAGGCGACTAAGGGACTAGGGGTATATAGAATCTATTGGACGATGCATAGACTTTTCTATCAATGTATCTTATGTCATTTCAACACAATATTCATGCTAAAATGTGACCTCGGATAAATCATAGTCTCTCCAAAGTTTTGTTCACCCTGAAAGGGATTAAAAGGGATTAAAAGCCGTGATGTATATGTTACTATGGAAAAAAAATCTTATTTATATATCTATATCTTACAGTAATATATTATGTGGGTGAAGTGGAAGGGTGGTTACTTATGAGTCGGTCGAATAAGATGGTTCGATAGACGCTACATTGAAAAAGGATGACGTTAGAAGTACCTATAACCACCGAGTGTGTATGAGTGACAATGAAGCGAAAGTGATTTGTCAGGATCGGGACAGATGAGGATCCGTGATCTCTCCTTATGGTTTTACAGGGAATCGGGCGTGATATGTATGTAAATGACGTTTAATGATTTTCTATGCACGTTTTCGTAATAAAAATACATTTACGAAATGCATTGATTTATACGGTGAGGCAAAACATCGTGAGGAAACCTACCTGTTCCCCGAACAGGTATTATTCAGTGTTTGTCACCAGTCACATTGAGCACTGACTATCTGGTCAACACGTGGGTTCGAGGTGGCCATATAATTACTACCTTCGCAATTGCGGAGATGGACACCTGAACCTCTGACTACCCTGCAAGGGTCATCTAAATCTGTGCTAATCTTCTTTTCTTCACAGGTCTATGTATACCGTCTAACAACACGATATTCATCAAATCCGTTAGCGAAAAGCTAGCTCACAATGAACCACATCTCACGTTGGAGTTTTTAGAAGAATGTATACAGGTATTATAGTTTTAAGAGATTCGCGATTTATACTCATGATTAATAACTAACTAATAAGATATAATAACAGTCAGATAGACGCTATATCGAAAAAAGGTGACGTTAGGTGTACCTATAACCGCCGAGAGTGTATGAGAAGATGTATGAATGTCAATGAAGCGAAAGTGGTCTGTCAGTGGGACAAATGGGGATCCGTGATCTCTGCCTACCCCTCTACAGGGAATCAGGCGTGATGTGTATGTATGTAATAACTAACGGGACTTATCACGTAGCGTTGTGTTAATAATAAAGGTAACTTTATTATATAAAAACTTACGTGACAAGTCCCGTTAGTTATTAAACATATGTATACAGGTATGTTCATACATACACACTTATACCATACATACATACACATAGAATTATGCGTTCAATTAGTGAAAGCGCTTGACGTCATAAAAAATAAGAAATAGTAAAAACATCAAAAAATAATGGCGACATCTAGGTCATCACAGTAAGAAACGAAAGTTATATTTAGTTTTAACATAAATACCATAAAAATTTATTATTTAACAAAAAGATCATAAAATTACTTGTTGAAAATTAAAAAAAAAAACATGTTCACATGAAAAATTAACAATAAATTTAGATATTCTTAAAAGAAATTAAATAAATCTTATCAAACTATTGGCATTTCGTGAAGTAAAACCTGGAGACATCATTCAAGACAAAATTCTATAATAATCCTTAATTAGAATAAAATATATAGAAATCTGCAACTCAGGCCTAAACAAACACCTGCCCAGGTAGAAAGCTTCCTCTTTTCCTGTAGGACACAGTGGGATCTACTATATCATGAACGTATAAAATTTCAATATGTTTAATCGGAATTAAATATGGCGTCTATCTGACTGTAATATGTCTTATTGTGCCGGCCCCTACGTAACCTTCCTTCCACTTCACCCACATATATTCAATACCATCCTATTGTCAATCTACTATCATTAATCCGCATAACATATCCAAACCATCGAAGCATGCCCTTTTCAATCTATAATATATCATCTATTTATATATAATATATTTTTTTTCTTATATAAAGATCCATAAGCTCTGTTTACCCATTTGTAATGGTGTGTGTGTGTTAAAATGAGGGTAATTAATAAAACTGTTTGGCTGTTCGCAGGGTTTCCGTGGCTCCACGATTGAACTGAAACATTTGTGTCTCGAGTATATGACACCATGGCTCGCTAACTTAGTTAGGTAAGTAACTTTTAATTGTGAGGTCCCGGATTCGATTCCCGGTGGAGGCAGAGTTAAAAACTACGTTTTTCTTCTGCTTTCCAGTCTGGTTGTTGATTATAAATGTATTTATCTATGAATAATGAGAATATATTTTAAATAAACGTTGAGTAGTACCCTTGATTACCCACTTGACGCAAGTCTTATGAACTAAGCAAGGGGCTAGTTCAATTGTGAAAGTGTCCTAAATTTATTATTATAAACTAGAGTAATACTTGTCTGCGACGTAAAAAGAATGCTAACCATCTGCCGTTCTTCCCGACATGTTAAGAGGCGACTAAAGGACTAGGGGTCAATAGAAGCTATTGGGCGATGGGCTAGATTATTATTAATAAAAACCCAATTACATAAGTATTAGGTAGGTGTCTCAAAGCCTTCTTTGTTCGTCCAGGTCCCTAGTCCACTAATGCGTTTTAACATCAAACGCAGTTCAACATCAGATCAGTAATAGTGTGAAGTTGGTAGTGGTAGTGGATAGAGTACCTATAACCGCCGAGCGTGTATGAGAAGATGTATTAGTGTCAATGAAGCGAAAGTGGTCTGTCAGTGGGACAAATGGGGATCCGTGATCTCCGCCTACAGGGAATCAGGCGAGATGTGTATGTATGTATCTCAAACCCACTGTACTGTAAATAGAACTGAACTGTAATTAGAATTAATAATATTGTCAAAAAATTATATGTGCTTGCAATTTATTGACCATATTTGGCATTTTCATTGTACTTCTTCAAATTAAACTCGATTAAGAACTTCTAAGGGAAGAGTGTCTCTCCCGAGATACAGTCAACAGACTAGTTTAGGAGAGCACTGCCCATTTTTGTAACTAGTTTAAGATTTTTGTGAAATAAACTTTTTTAAACTTAAACTTTAAACCAGATTCTGCAAACCAACCGAAGAAACCCGTCGTCAGAAACAGGTAGCGACTATTCTGGAAAAGCTGATCACGCTGACTATTGAGGAGACGGAGATGTACCCTAGTGTCCAAGCCAAGATCTGGGGCTCCATCGGCCACGTGCCAGAATTGCTGGATATGGTGTTGGACAGCTTTATACAGAGGAGCGTTAGTTCTGGTAAGTCATACATACATATCACGTCTGATTCCCTGTAGAGGGGTAGGGATCCCCATTTGTCCCACTGTCAGACCACTTTCGCTTCATACATCTTCTCATACACTCTCGGTGGTTATAGATAAACCTAACGTCATCCTTTTTCAATATAGCGTCAATAGTAATAATAGTATTTGGACAATATTACACCAGTTGAACTAGCCCCTTGGTAAGTACATTTAAGACTTGTGTTAAGGGTACTAGTCAACATATGTTTAAGAAATATGTACGTATAAATACATACATACAGACACATAATTCCTGATTCCCTGTAGGCAAAGATCACGGATCCCCATTTGTCCCACTAACAGACCACTTTCGCTTCATTGACACTCATACATCTTCTCATACATACTCGGACAGAACAGAAGAGCATTTATGAGAAGGTTAATGGGTGTGAATGAAGCAAGAGAGATTTGTCAGGATCGTTCCAGGTGACGATCGATAGTCTCTACCTATCTATCGTGTTTATATATATATATGTATATGAGGTATGATATTCATTATTCATGTATGTATATGTTAATTTGTCTTAACTCAGGTGTTTGGGACTTGTCTGTATCAGGGGGTACAGGGTTCAAATCCCGCTTGAGCATGTACCAATGAAAATACATTTCTATGTACATTTACGTAATAAAAATTCATTTACGAAATGCATCGAATTATTCAGTGAGGGAAAACATCGTGAGGAAACCTACCTGTTCCCCGAAAAGGTAATAGTTAGTGCTTGTAAATGGCGACACGGCTTACCACCTGTCACATTGAGTACTGACTATCAGGTTAACACGTTCGAGGTGGCCATAGAATTACTACCTTCGCGATTGCGGAGATGGACACCTGAACCTCTAACCGCAAGAGTTAATGGTCATGTACGCGTTTGTCTTTGTGTGCATCACTATCACTACATAGTATAAAACAAGTCGCTTTCTCTGTCCCTATGTCCCTTTGTATGCTTAAATCTTTGAAACTACGCAACGGATTTTGATGCGGTTTTTTTAATTAGATAGAGTGATTCAAGAGGAAGGTTTATATGTATAAAAACATCCATTAAATAGTGGACTAGGCTATATTTTATACCCGTGCGAAGCCGGAGCGGGTCGCTAGTATGTTGATATATGTATGTATGTATTTGCAGGACTGGGTTCGCCGATGGTCGAGATAATGGCAGATACAGCGGTCGCCCTGGCTTCGGCTAACGTTCAGCTGGTGTCCAAGAAAGTCATTGGACGGATGTGTCGGGTAAGGACGAAAGGCATATACAGTATAATCTCATTAATCCGGCACTAGTAAAAACCGGAGAGTGCCGGATTATTGGAATGTTTGGATTACTGGATTATAGAGAAAAAGACATAGATAATGGATAAAATAAAACATTTTATAGAGGGAATCAATGTATGTGATGTATTCGATTATCATTATTCAAGTCTAGTGTCTTGTAATTGCGTTTTTGTGACATTTTTAACTATAAACTATTATCAGTTGAAAAAAAAACAAAAACGTTTGGATGCCGGATTATTGGACGTACCGATCTATCGAAGTGCCGGATTAGTGAGATTATACTGTATTTACTTCAAACAAGGGTGCTGAAAGCCAAGTTTGGCTATGCAAGCCACATGAGAGCACATGCAAGGGCTGGTGATCTGTGAGACTCCCAAAAAAACGGACGGAACTATGGCTTGAAATCGGCTTAGATGGCATTATGATCATTATTTACTTCGGATTTTAGCTGGGATTTAGAAAACTCTTTCGTGATAGTCAAAGATTGAGGGTCAACCATGAAGCCATTTATGTTTCCATACAAAGTATACGTATAAGTCCATACATACACAAAATATTTGTATGTATACGACGTGATTGTGGCTTTACGCGGGGTGAAACGAGGTACGCGGGATGGAGGGGAGATATTACAACCAATTAAAACACGGCATTTTGTGAGACAAAACATAGGTATTTTCTTTCTACTACACACGCGACATCTATTCGAAACACCGAACTAATAAAGAATGGCCAATTATTAAAACATATCTTAAATTTAGTTTATTTTCGTTGATTTAGTAAAAAGTTTCAATTACTACATTTCCTATAATATTTTGACGTTTCTTTGACAGGTGGTTGACAAAACATGTCACTCGCCGACCGCGATTTTGGAGCAACATGCATTATGGGATGATATAGCCATCTTAGCAAGATACTTGGTTAGTATACATCAGTATATGATCCCGTACTATCAATCAGCCTATGTCAGTCCACTGCTGGACGTAGGCCGCCCCAAGGGTACACAAAACACGAACATTCGTTAGCCAGCCAACAACTACCAGCGACTTTCAGGTCATCGGGCAGGGGGCGTCCTACACTACGTTTACCGAGACGCGGCCGCCATTCGAGAACCGCTTTGCTCCAGTAGTCGTTTCTACGACAGACGTGGCCGGCCCACTGCCACTTCAGCTTGCAACATTGATAGACAATGTCTACCATATAGTAGTATTTAGTCCCGTGCTAGCCTGCGACATATTTCTGTTCCCGTAATCTGGGACGTAAAAAGAATGCTAACTAGCTGCCGTTTTTTCCGAAATGTCGTAGGATCTTAAAAGACTGGGGCTATATGAAATCTATTGGGCGATATTCTAGCAACCTGTCACCCATGTTCCATTATGATATCACAAATTCAATATGCTAATAAGTAACCAAGGACATACTTTCTTGTCTTTAAGGTTCTCACATATAACATATGACAGTCAAATAGACGCCATATTGAAAAAGGGTGACGTTAGAAGTACCTATAACTGCCGAGTGTGTTAGAGGTATACGAGTGTCGAAGTGAAAGTGGTATCAGTATCGGGACAAATGGAGATACGTTAACCTACCCCTCTACAGGGAATCAGGCGTTATGTGTATGTATGTTAACGTTAGGTTGGAATCTATTGGGCGCTATGGTAGCAACGTGACCCCAATGTTCCATTATGACATCGCAACATCAATATTACGCTATAATCAGTAACTATTACCTGTTGGGGTAGGTTTCGAGCAATAGCAAATAATTTGCCACATTTTTATTTTTTCAAAAGGTTTCAA
Organism: Leucoptera coffeella; assembly: GCA_030578115.1. Lineage (NCBI taxonomy): Eukaryota > Metazoa > Arthropoda > Insecta > Lepidoptera > Lyonetiidae > Leucoptera > Leucoptera coffeella. The sequence goes on along the minus strand of JAMBLF010000638.1, from coordinate 179,360 downwards.
TACATGAAACATAGATGGCACTGTCATTATAATTTGATTTTTATATATCTTCGCTCCTATCAGTAGCAGGGTGATGTTATACAGCCTAAAGCCTTCTCAATAAATGCTCTATCTAACACAAAAAGAATTTTTGAATTCGAACCAGTAGTTCCTGAGATTAGCGCGTTCAAACGAGCAAACAAACTCTTCAGCTTTATAATATTAGTATAGATTAAGTGACAAACCCCATATTTTCATGTCTTCAAGTTTCTGTTCACCTCGAAAGGGATTAAAGGACTAATGTATTTTTACCACAACTAGCTGTGTAATACCATATTTGAAAATTTAATTGAATGAAATGTAATTTTATGTGTTGTCTATTACGTAATCTAATTATTGTCTTTGAATTTTATTGTAAATGTTGAATATTGTATCTAATAATTGATGTGGATGTCTCAATAAATAACATACGCTTCACGACCTGTGTATACACACTCCCTTTTTTATTATGGCGGGATAGTCAGAGGCTTGAATGCCCATCTCCGAAATTTCGAAAGCATGTTAGGTATGGGTCATTCGAAGCCCGCGTATCACTAGATAGACAGCACCCAACGTGATAGGTAGTGAACCGTATCGCCGTATATAGACACTGACTATTACCTATCCTGAGGGATAGGCAGGTTTCCTTACGATGTTTTCCCTCACCGTTAGCGTCTGTAAATTATGTACTTACGTAAATGAAAAACACATTTTAATTTCATTCATTGGTACATGCCAGATTCGGGATTCGAACCTAGGACCTTTCTCATACGAAGTCCGAGATCTTACCCATTGGGCTACAGCCGCTCTTAAAAGATATTATTCAATAAAGATATTATTATTATATTAACTATCTGCCTTTCGTTCCAGCTAATGCTTTCGTTCAACAACTGTCTTGACGTGTCACGACATCTGCCATATTTGTTCCATGCAGTCAGTTTTCTGGTCTGCTCCGGCGCTGTCTCTATGAGGGCTGCCACTCATGGACTGGTTGTCAATATCATACACTCCTTGTGTACTTGTACTACACCGAGTTTTAGTGGTAAGTAATAATACAGAATACCTGGGACACATCATGCGAAATACTAAATATGATCTGCTCCAACTAATCATTCAAGGCAAAATAAACGGCAAACGAAGACCGAAGTAAAACTTCATGGCTAAAAAACCTTCGGCAGTGGTTCAGTATGAGCTCAAGATCACTGTGTCGTGCAGCAGTCAATAAAGTCCAGCTTGCCTTGATGATTAAAAACCTCAAGTAAAATCAAGCCATACGATTGGCCGACCTCCTATTGGGAGATAGCACCTGAAGAAGAATAATAATACAGAGACAAACGCGTTCACGACCATTAACCCTTGCTCAGAGGTTCAGGTGTCCATCTCCGCAATTGCGAAGTAATTCTATGGACACCTCGAACCCACCAGACCAGATAGTCAGTACTTAATGTGAGAGGTGGTAAGCCATTTACAAGCACTGACTATTACCTGTTCGGGGAACAGGTATGTTTCTTCACGATGTTTTCCCCATACCGTCAAATTCGATGCATTTCGAAAATGTATTTTTATTGCGAAAATGTACATAAAAATTAATCAAATGTAACTTCCATTAGTACACGCTTAGGCAGGATTTGAACCCTGTACCCACTGATACAGAATCAAGCCTCAAACAACTAAGTTACATCGAGTTATTAAATTAATATTAAATATTGTCTTTTGTTTTTATTTTATTTAATGTTTGACGACCTCTGTGGCGCGATCGGTTACGCCTGAACTCTAATCGTAAATTTCCGAGTTCGATTCCCGGTGGAGGTAGCGTTAAGAACTTTTTTCTTCTGCTTTCCAGTCTGGTCGTTGATTATACATGCTATATTATATTTATCTATATATAATAAGTATACATTTCTTAAACATACATTAACTAGTACCCTTAACAATTCTTAAACGTACTTACCAAGGGGCTAGTTCAATTGGCGCATCATTGCCATACATATGCCTCTTGTTGGTTCTAACTTAATATCAGCGTTGCGTTTGCCACCAAACGTAACATACCCAGCTGAGTTAGAACCCTTTTGCCGCGACAATAACATGCACAAGCTATACCCACTAGTTTGTAAGTTTGTTTTGTAAAATATTTGTATTTTGTATGTTTTTGTGGCTGTAAATAAATGCTTTATTATTATTATATACATACTAATCATAGTGTTATGCGGATGAATGATAGCAGATTGACAAAAGGAATATATATGAGTGAAGTGGAAGGGCGGTTACGCAGGGGCCGGCCTAATAAGACATATAACAGTCAGATAGACGCTATATTGAAAAAAGGTGACGTTAGGAGTACCTATAACCGCCGAGAGTGTATGAGAGGATGTATGAATATCAATGAAGCGAAAGTGGTCTGTCAGGATCGAGACAAATGGGGATCCGTGATCTCTGCCTACCCCTCTACAGGGGATCAGGCGTGATGTGTATGTATGTACATTTCTTAAATTTACATTGACTAGTACCTACACAACTCTAAAACGTACTTACCAAGGGGCTAGTTCAACTAGTGTATTAATGTCATACATATATGTATGATAAACATACTAATCATACCTTTTCTTTAACAGAGGACACTCAAAGAGTGTTGATGCTTTCCCTGGACGAATTCGCCCTGCCAAAGTTTTACCAGATGTTTGGGATATCCAAAGTGAAGTCGGCAGCCGTCACTGCGTTTAGGAGCCCCCATAATAGATGTGGAGGTGATTGGTGAGTATTAAGGTGTAATGATAGATTGGGATTGGTATGGTTAATAGAAAGAAAGGGGAAAAAGAAGTAATAGGTTTTTTACACATACGCTTCACGACTTGTGTATACACACTCCCTTTTTATTATGGCGGGGTAGTTTGAGGCTTGAATACCCATCTCCGAAATTTCGAAGACATGTTAGGTATTGGTAATGCGAAGCATTTCCTCACGATGTTTTCCCTCACCGTTAGCGAGTGTAAGTTATGTACGTAAATGAAAAACACATTTAAATTTCATTCATTGGTACATGCCAGAGTCGGGATTCGAACCTAGGACCTTTCTGATACGAAGTCTATATAATATAGCATTTTGACCAAAAAACTGGATGATGTGTTATGAAAGCAGATGTTATGACGAAAATAGTTCAGGGTATTAAAATCGCATCTTCAATTGTAATTTTATTTTTGGAAAATTGGAATGATAATAATATAATATTATAGGACATTATTACACCAATTGAACTAGCCCCTTGGTAAGTATATTTAAGACTGGTGTTAAGGGTACTAGTCAACGTATATTTAAGATATATACTTATTATATATAGATAAATACATCTGTAGTATAATCAACGACCAGACTGAAAAGCAGTAGAAAAGCGTAGTTCTTAACTCTGCCTCCACCGGGAATCTTTGGGGCCTCACGATTGGCGTTCCGGCGGCTAACCGATCGCGCCACGTAGGTCGTCAAATATATACTTATACTAGTGACCCGCTCCGGCTTCGCACGGGTATAAAATATATAGCCTACTCCACTATTTAATGGATGTTATTATACATATAAACCTTCCTCTTAAATCACTCTATCTATTAAAAAAAACCGCATCAAAATCCGTTGCGTAGTTTCTAAGATTTAAGCGAACAAAGGGACATAGGGACAGAGAAAGCGACTTTGTTTTATACTATGTAGTGATGAAATGTCATTCCATTTGACAGGTACTCAGAACACTTCGGTGCATGTACGGCAGGTCAGAGCCAAAGCCAAAGTCAGAATAACCAGGGAGATTCTAACACCTCATCCAACAGTGGAACACAGCCTATTGTGATAGACCGTGAGAGACTACCCCTGCAATCTTTAGAGACTATTATAGATGCCCTTTTAGAGATAATGGAAGCCTGTATGAGGGATATTGAGGACTGTGATTGGTTGGCTACTTGGTAAGATATATTATATAATTAATTGACTATATCCCGTGATTTATTTATTAAATTGACTATTTCTCGTGATAGCTGGGACGTAAAAAGAATGCTAACTAGCTGCCATTCTTCCCGGCATGACAGGAATCTTTCGGGCGGTGAGCTAGCGACCTGTCACCAATGTTCCATTATGATATCATGACCCCAATATTCATGCTAATAAGTAACCAAGGACATACTTTGTTGTATGTATTATATATATATATATATTTTCAGTCTTTAGAGACTATTATAGATGCCCTGTTAGAGATAATGGAAGCCTGTATGAGGGATATTGAGGACTGTGATTAGTTGGCTACTTGGTAAGATGGATTATTTAATAAATTGACTATTTCTCGTGCTAGCTAGGATGTCTAGAATGCTAACTAGCTGCCGTTCTTCCCGGTTTGTCGTAGCAAGGGACTAGAGGTACATGGAATCTATTGGGCGGTGGATTAGTAACTGGTCATTAATGTTCCATTATGAATATGAGATGTTTTCATGTCTCTAAATTTCTGTCCAGCCCAAAAGAGATGAAATGACGTGAATGTATATGTATGTACTGTATATTGAGTTTACAAAAAGACAAAGTCTAACGCGTTCGCTACTATTAACCCTTGCGGGGTAGTCAAAGGTTCATGTGTCCATCTCCGCAATTGCAAAGGTAGTAATTCTAACTGGGGAAATCAGTCGTGATATGTGTGTATCTATTACAAGCAGTAACTATTACCTGTTGGGGTAGGTTTCAAGCAATATAAAATAATTTGCCACATTTTATTTTTTCAGAAGTTTTCAATACATGAAACATAGATGGCACTGTAATTATAATTTGTTTTTTATATTATATTCTTCGCTCCTTTTAGTATCAGGGTGATGTTATATAGCCTAAAGCCTTCCTCAATAAATGCTCTATCTAACACTAGGAACTTCTAGTTCGAATTCAAAAATTCGAAGTAGTAGTTCCTGAGATTAATGCGTTCAAACAAACTCTTCAGCTTTATAATATTAGTATAGATTATTGAATAAATACAGTAAATAAAAAGCGAGTAGTTCCTTAGTCACCTTCTAACTAACTACTAACTTTATTTTTCACAGGACATCATTGGCAAAGTCATTCGCGTTTTGCTTCAACCCGGCTTTACAACCAAGAGCTCTGATCGTTTATGGATGCATCAGTAAGTAATATATATACATACATACGCTTCACGACTTGTGTATACACACTACCTTTTTTATTATGGCGGGGTAGTCAAGAGGCTTGAGTGCCCATCTCTGAAATTTCGAAGGCATGTTAGGTATGGGTCATTCGAAGAAATATATATATACATTTTACAAAAACGTTTTCAGTGGCCCAAGTCTATAGCACAAACGCAGTTCAATATCGGATCGGTAATAGTGTAAAGTTGTTAGTGGATGACCACAGTGACAAATTTCACCACTGATATCGGCAAGTGTCAAATTTCGCTTACAAAATGCCTATTTTGTCACTTTTGTTACTCTACTACCAACTTCACGCTATTGTTGATCTGATATTGAACTGTTATATTGCTAAAAGCATTAGTAGACTTAAGCTCTAAGACCTGTGACGTTGAAGTTAGGTGTTTATCTGCGGAGGTAGTAATTCTATGGCCAGCTCGAACCCACCAGACCAGATAGTCAGTACTCAAAGTGACGGGTGGTAAGCCATGTCGCCATTTACAAGCACTGACTATTCGGCGAACAGGTAGATTTCCTCACGGTGTTTTCTCTCAACGTAGTATTGAATGCATTTCGTAAATGTATTTTATTACGAAATTCATTAAACTACATTTCCATTGGTACATGCTCAAGTGGGATTTGAACCCACTGATACAGAGTCAAGCCCCAAACAACTGAGCTACGTCGAATCCAATATGTATGTGTATTATATAGTATGTATGTGTTTCTCGAATGGAGACCGCATCTCGGTAAACGTAGTGTAGGACGCCCCCCTGCTAGATGGGCCGATGACCTGGGCCCTTACTTCACTAATGCATTTTAGGCACAATATTACTTCAGTAACGATACAGTAATACTTCAGTGGCCGTAATAAGACACTTTTGGCACTCCACTATGTGTAGTAAAAGGAAAAAGGTCGCTGGTAGTGGTTGGCTGAGGGCCACGAGTGATCGTGTTTTGTGTACCCTTGGGGAGGCCTACGTACAGCAGTGGACTGACATAGGCTGATTGATTGTTACAGGCAAAAGCGTGACAGATGCAGACATGAAACAAATTTTAAGGGTTCTAGTGAAAGCACTAGAATCATTCAATGACATCGTGTTGTTAGAAGCACTAATTATGTGTCTGACTAGACTACAACCTATGTTAAGGGCGGTGAGTAATAATAATAATAAAGCATTTATTTACAGCAACAAAAACATATACAATACAAATCACTACATAGTATAAAACAAAGTCGCTTTCTCTGTCCCTATGTCCCTTTGTATGCTTAAATCTTTGAAACTGCGCAACGGATTTTGATGCGGTTTTTTTAATAGATAGAGTGTAATGTGTAAGTACATTTAAGACTTGTGTTAAAGGTACTAGTCAACGTATACTTAAGAAATATACATATACATATTCTATACAGATAAATACATATATAATCAACGACCAGACTGGAAAGCAGTAGAAAAGCGTAGGTCTTAACTCTGCCTCCACCGGGAATCGAACCCGAGACCTCACGATTAGCGTTTCGGCGGCTAACCGATCGTGCCACGGAGGTTGTCAGGTCTTATCCACTGGGCTACAACCGCATATACATATAATGTTTTGTATTTTTCAGGAATCACCAATCCATAAAGCGCTATTTTGGGTTTCACTCTCGGTTCTACAGCTAGACGAGCCGACGCTGTATGCAGCAGGTCTAGCGCTCATGGAGCAGAATCTGCATACATTGGAGTCACATGGGGCGTTCGAAGAAAAGGTATGTATAGCCATTTTGTAGGACTCTATTGCACCAATTGAACTAGCCCCTTGCTAAGTAGCCTTGGTTTTGAGAACGTCCGTGGCGCGATCGGTTAAACACTTGAACGCTACTCGTGAGGTCCCAAAGATTCCCAGAGGCAGAGTTAAGAACTACGCTTTTCGTCTGCTTTCCAGTCTGGTCGATGAGTATATATGCTATATATGTATTTATCTATGTATATTTTTCTTAAATTTACATTGACTAGTGCTCTTAACACAAGTCTCAAGTGAACTTACCAAATTGCTAGTTCAGTTAGAGCAATGTTCTAAATATTATTATTATTACAGGGAATCAGAAGTGATGTGTATGTATGTATTAAAACACTATTCATATTATTATCATAATAAAACGTTTTCTTGATCCCCAGTCCCTGGAACAAATGATGATGGAGACAAGAGAACCATTGGAATGGCATTTCAAACAGCTCGATCACGCTGTAGGATTGAGGTAAGACCACGACCAATAACCCTTGCGGGGTAGTCACAGGTTCAGGTGTCTATCTTCGCAATTGCGAAGGTAGTAATTCTATGGCCACCTCGAACCCACGTGTTGACCAAGTCAGTACTCAATGTGACAGGTGGTAAGCCATGTCGCTATTTACAAGCTCTGATTATTACCTGTTTGGGGAACAGGTAGGCTTCCTCACGATGTTTTCCCTCACCGTAGTATTCGATGCATTTCGTAAATGTATTTTTATTACGAAAATGTACATAGAAATTCATGAAACTCGGAATATATGTGTACATATGTATATTTATCTTTCAGTTTCCACTCGAACCTCCACTTCAGTCACATATATTCCTTTTGTCAATCTGCTATCATTCATCCGCATGACATGTCCAAACCATCGAAGCATGCTCTTTTCAATCTTAGTCACTACATCTTTCAAACCGCGACCTTCCCTTATCACACAAATTTCGAATCCATCATTCATTGTTACTCCTAACATTCTTCTCACACCACATTTCGAGGGCATTGATTCTACTATGCTCCTTTTGCCATACCCAACTTTCGCTACCATAAGTCAATGTTAATAGACAAAAAAACAAACCAAAGCGTTCATTGCGGGGTCGTCACAGGTTCAAGTGTCCATCTCCGCAATTGCGAAGGCTGTAATTCTATGGCCACCTTGAACCCACGTGTTGATCAAGTCAGTACTCAATGTGACAGGTAGTAAGCCTTGTCGCTATTTACAAGCACTGACTATTACTTGTTCGGGTAACTGATAGGTTTTCTAACGATGTTTTCCCTCACCGTATTCGATGCATTTCGTAAATGAAATTTTAGTACGAAAATGTACATAGAAATTCATGAAACTCGGAATATATGTGTACATATGTATATTTATCTTTCAGTTTCCACTCGAACCTCCACTTCAGTCACATATATTCCTTTTGTCAATCTGCTATCATTCATCCGCATGACATGTCCAAACCATCGAAGCATGCCCTTTTCAATCTTAGTCACTACATCATTCAAACCGCGACCTTCTCTTATCACACAAATTTCAAATCTATTCACATTTCGACGGCATTGATTCTACTTTCATGCTTCTTTTACCATAGCCAACTTTTGTTTCATAAGTCATTGTTTATATTTTTTACTTATATTACAAATTTGTTCCACAGCTTCCGTTCAAACTTCCACTTTGCCCTCGTAGGCCACCTTATAAAGGGCTATAGGCACCCTTCCACAGCGAGCGTTGCCCGTACCTGTAGGGTGCTTACCAATCTGCTGACTATCGTGGCAAGAGGCGCCTCGCACAAGTTCCACGTGACTAGAGATACTGTGGCCTATCTGACAGGTAAGGACGAGTTAGTTTGGCGTGGAATTGGTAGATGGCGCTAGGTAGGTTTTTGAGGGTAGTTGGGAGACATTTCGTGTATGATGGTGTGTGTGTATGATAGAGTATTAATCATCATTCATTATATGTAATGTGTATACAAGTGTTTCTGTTGCATTATTTTGTGAACTAAATATAGATTTGTTAGGATAGTTTAGGGTGGCGATTGATAGTCTTAGCCTATCTCGTTAGTGAAGTAGTGCCATGAATTTGTGTATGGTATGACCCACATATGATATGTATTAAATCTTAGGCCGATAGTTAAATAATCTCTCCAAATTATCACGTGACTGTAACATTACTGAATGAAATCCTGGTAATGGTCGTCCAGAATGCCATTTTGATATAATTGTCGCTAATCTACCAGACGAGATAGAGATAGAGAGTAGTATAAAAACAAAAAAATATTTAAAGATAAAAGAGAAGAGAAGAGAGGAACAACATTATTATCCCAGGGTTGTTCGTGAGGCTATTGAAATTAAAAAACATCCCAATAATTTCAATCGTGAGAATGGTTTTAGGTTTTCGGAAACATGGGAACCGGTAATCATGGGATTATATTCGCGTGGCGTAACTGCGGATGTGTCTTCGGATAGTGTGAGTGTAGTGTGTCGTGCTATGAATTAACAAAAATTCCAAATGTGAGGGTAGACAGACATTAGGTGAGACGCTAGTCTTCCCGCGACCACGGCCTATGCAACTGGGTCGAAACGTCGGGCAAAATAAAGATAATCAGATATCTTTATTAATTTATCGTGATATGACCCGGTCTCACATAGTAAATAAAATGAGTATAAAGTGTTTAAAAATAACTATATTAAAAGATGGTGACCGAAATTATAAACCGCCCTTCTACTTCACTCACATATACTCCTTAATTTATATGTTAATAAATGTTTTTCTATTCTATCTTGTTCACAGCTCTGGTATGTGTCAGTGAAGAGGTCCGTTCCCGTTGTCATGTCAAACATTCGCTTCCAAAATGGCTTCCTGACAATTCCGACCACTATTGCCCGAGCTCCGAACATCAGGTAAGAATAGTTTTAAGAGATTCGCGATTTATACTCATGATTAATAACTAGCGGGACTTATCACGTATGTTGTTATATAATAAAGTTACCTTTATCAGTCTGCCCGTGACCATGGCTGCTGCAACGTAGCCGAAACGTCGGGTTAATAAAGGTAACTTTATATAAAAACATACGCGATAAGTCCCGCTAGTTATTAATCATCAGGTAAGAAGTTATTTTATTATTTAATATACCATTCGCCACAAAGGTTATGTCGGCTCAAGTACAAACACTGATGCCATGGTGTTTGCTCTTCTTGTTATTCCGTCGCCATGGTTACGCCAACGCTGCCAGCCGCTTCAACTGAAAATAACGAAGTTGAAACTCCGATTCGTGTTCCTCGGTTTATTCCAGTTGAGGATCCAAATCTTATCCCACAGCAAACATATTAAGCCAGTTTAGCATTACAATTGACTAAATATTCTTCCGATAATAAAAAAATGTATTTTAAACTTCGTTCATGCATAGATTAGAAGTGACTAATGAATGCAATTTAAAATTGTGCTTTTCATTTACGTACATAATTTGCAATCGCTAACGGTGAGGGAAAACATCGTTAAAAAACATGCTTATATAATTTTACGAAAAACTGTTGTTGACTCGAAATAAATATTTTTGAAGTTTTTTTTACCTGGTAAGGTTATAATTGAGTACGGTTATAATTGAGTCCCTGCACGTAATCATTAAATAGATTACTGATACGTTTCAATTCATCTCCGTAGCTCTCATCCCTCTATCACTCCTCGTCAAGCAGCCACAGCTGTCACGGCAAACGTCAGAAGTCGTGGGAACTGCTGGACACGAACGCGGTTCATTGCGCCATCTATGGGGGTGAGTTTGTACTAATAGTTTTAAGAGATTCGCGATTTACACTCATGATTAATAACTAACAGGACTTATCGCGTATGTTTTTATATAATAAAGTAACCTTTATTAACCCGACGTTTCGGCTACGTTGCAGCAGCCATGGTCACGGGCAGACAAATAATAATAAAATAATAATAGCGATAAGTCCCGTTAGTTATTAATCATGAGTTTGTACTATTTGGTCAATGGAAGTAAAAGTTCGTAGGGGTTTTGGTAGATGGCGTTGTTTAAAAAACATTAAACTGGTTTGAATGTGTATATTAATAATGATAACAACAATGGTGTTTAAAGATAAAAGAGTTGGTGATTCTATAGCTACCTGCAACCCTCGTGTTGACCAGATAGTTAGTACTCAATGTGACAGGTGGTAAGCCATGTCGCCATTTACAAGCACTGACTATGACCAGTTTTGAGTGCGAGCGAATATTATGGTATCGTTTCCTCACGATGTGTCGTCTCACCGTAATCTTTATTTATTCATGTATGCATGTAGGAATACCTATAACCGCCGAGTGTGTATGAGAAGATGTATGAGTGTCAATGAAGCGAAAGTGGTCTGTCAGTGGGACAAATGGGGATCTGTGATCTCTGCCTACAGGGAATCAGGCGTGATGTGTATGTATGTATGTATCTCTATATGAGTAAATATAATGTGTTTGTATCATGCCTGTATATGTATGTAATTTGTATATATGTATGTCTCAGGTAAATCTCCAACGGTCCAGTCTTCGGGTAGCGGCGTTCATACACCACAATCGTCACAACAGGTAAACAAAATTGATAAAAGTATATTGTGGTATTATATGTTTGTACAAGAGGCATTTTGTACAAACATATAATATAATTTTTGTAAATGCCTCTTGTACGCTGACGATCAGGTTCTTCTTGCATCATCGGCGTGTGAGTTGCAGGAGATGGTCACTTGCATGAATGAGTCCCTTAAGAGGAAAGGAATGAAAATTAATGTAAATAAAACGAAAGTAATGGTCATGGAGGGACTTAGCAAGACAGAGTGCAAGATTGACATAGATAATGAAAGAGTCGAACAAGTGAATGATTTTGTGTATCTGGGAACACTTTTTACTAGTAACGGAAAATGTGAGGGAGATATTGAACGTAGAGTGTGTGCAGGTAATAAGATTAATGGGGCTATGTATAGTGTTATGGGTAGCCAGTTGATTTCTCAATCGGCACGTATGGCTATTCATAGGGCTGTGCTGGTTCCAACATTGACTTATGGTAGTGAAAGTTGGGTATGGCAAAAGAAGCATGAAAGTAGAATCAATGCCGTCGAAATGCGGTCACTGAGAAGCATGTTAGGAGTAACATTGAATGATAGAATTAAAAATAGTGTGATAAGGGAAGGTTGCGGTTTGAAAGAAGATGTAGTGACTAAAATTGATAAGACCATGCTTCGATGGTTTGGACATGTTATGCGGATGAATGATAGCAGATTGACAAAAGGAATATATATGAGTGAAGTGGAAGGGCGGTTACGTAGGGGCCGGCCTAATAAGACATATAACAGTCAGATAGACGCTATATTGAAAAAAGGTAACGTTAGGAGTACCTATAACCGCCGAGAGTGTATGAGAGGATGTATGAATGTCAATGAAGCGAAAGTGGTCTGTCAGGATCGAGACAAATGGGGATCCGTGATCTCTGCCTACCCCTCTACAGGGAATCAGGCGTGATGTGTATGTATGTATGTATGTATATGTTTGTATGTAAAACTATTAAAACGTTTGAGTGTTAAGTATGTATGTTATATTTGTATGTTGATAAGTCTTATGGTAATATTTACGATGCTAATGTATATTTTTAAGATTCAATAACCCTATTTAAGACCCCCACAATGTGGTATATAATATGTGTATGTTGGAAAGAAATAATTCAGTTAACTAAAAGAATGTACAGTCAGCGCTAAAAGTGCAGTCCCAGCAACTTTTTGTAAGGTTTACGTTTATAAAAACAACAGACAATATTTTAAAAGTGGCGCCACTATGCATTGTCATGCCCACTATACGTTCGCGTGCTTCGAAATGTCAAATACTGTCTTTTGTTCTTATAAACGTAAACCTTATAAAAAGTTACTGGGACTGCACTTTTAGCGTTGACGTAACTGTAACCGAAGAGTGAGTATGAAGAGGTGAATGTCAATGAAGCGACAGTAAATTGGGGAACCAAGATCTCAGTCTACCCTAGGATTTGTATGATGTGTATGTATGAATAAGTGTCATTGTTCGTTAATGTGTGTATGTTAGAAATGGGTACCTTATACTCAAAGCGCTAGAGGTCCTAGGTTCAAATCCCGGTTCTGGCATGTACCAGTAAATGGTATTTAAAAATGCGATTTTCATTTACGTACATTACAGTCGCTAACGCTGAGGGAAAACATATAGCCAGTGCCTGTATACGGCGATACGGTTCACTACCTATCACGTTGGGTGCTGTCTATCAAGTTAAACGCGGGCTTCGAGTGGCTAACCTAACATGATCGAAATTTCGGAGACGGGCAGTCAAGCCACAATAAAAAAGGGAGTGTGTATACACAAGTCGTGAAGCGTATGTTGTGTGTCAGAATTGAAAGGAATATGAAATATTGCTATTTATTTATTCTTAAAATATAACATGTCTTTTGCAGAATATAATCATCTTTCTATCTTTATGTAATTCTTATTTTTCATGCTACTTCTTTACAATTTACAAAAAATGGACGTTATGTTTGTATATGGTCTTTTCTCGTTTTTATGTTATGCCATTCCTGTTTTTGAAAATATCGCTTTAAAAATATGTTTTTTCCCTTTAAATTAAACTATATGTAATTCATATTTTATTTCTTTTCTCTAATGTTATTCATGAATGTTTTCTTCAATATTCTGTATCTATATTTATATATTGTATTTTTATTTATATTTATTTATTTATCCATATACTTAATATCACTTAAATCTATCCATTATCGTTCTCATAATATACAAAAATATCTATCTCATCATATTATTTCAATTATATGTAACCAATGATTTGAATTTTCAAATCCCAACGGTTTTTTACCTACCCCCATATTTGCTATACTAAAACCCCGACCCGGCTTTGCCTGCACCACAGACTCATGCCAGAGTGCTGTTCAAAACACAGAGGTCGTTCTCTGTGCCGACAGCCAAAGCTACGTTAGCGCCACCTAGGGTAGTTTTAGAATTTCCAACTACCCACATTTTAGTCAAGTGTTATATGGAATGTAAATAGAATGTAATATATTAAGCTAGTCTTAGACGTAATTTGGATGCTAACTAGCTGCTGTTCTTCCCTGTATGTCCGGGCAACTAAGGGGCTTGAGTTTGGTGTAATCTTTAGGGCAATGGGCTAGCAACCTGTCACCAATGTTCGATCTAAATTCCATCAAAAGGCTAATATAATAAGAGTCACCAAGAATGTACCGTAATGAACCGTATCAATAGTTATTTTCTATTTACATTCCTTGGTAGGTTTTTTACCTAAGCACTAACCCTTGTATAATACATTAGTTAGTACATTAGCATAGTTTTAATGTCCCTTAATATCCTTGGTCCAAATACTATTAAAGAAAAAATAATTACATACATACATATACATTCACGTCCTTTAATCCCTTTCGGGGTGGACAAAACATTGGATACTTGAAAACATCTTGGTCACTTATTAGCATGAATATTGGCGTTGTGATGTCATATGGAACATTGGTGACAGGTTGCTAGTCGATCGTCTTATAGATTCCATTGACCCCTAGTCCTTTAGTCGCCTCCTACGACATGCTAATATATGTATGTATCTAATACGGATTATAAAAACATACATATACAATGATCTTTATTCTAATTGACACTCATAGACCTTTTACACTCGGCGGTTATAGGTACTTCTAACGTCACCCTTTTTCAATATGGCGTCAATTTGACTGACATATGTCTTATTGGGCCGGGCCCTACGTAACCGCCCTTCCACTTTACTTACATATATTGCTTTTGTCAATCTACTATCATTCATACACATAATGATCATACATACATTTCAAGCCCGTGTGTCACAGATGTCACATGTCATATACACTCTGCGGTTATTGGTAATTCTAACTAATTTAGATATTATTGTATTTAATACATCTCCTCATACACACTCGGCGGTTTTAGGTACTCATTACTCTCTTAAGTATTAGTACATGAAATATACTCCTTACACCTCCTCATACACACTCGGCGGTTAAAGCTACTCTCAACTTTGTTATACATGATTTAATATCAATCAATCAGCCTATGTCAGTCCACTGCTGGACGTAGGCCTCCCCAAGGGTACACAAAACACGATCACTCGTGGCCCTCAGCCAACCACTACCAGCGACCTTTTTCAGGTCATCGGTCCATCATTTAATATACTAACATATAACAGATTTAGAAGTTAAACGTCCCAAATATCGTCCTTACACCTCCTCATACACACTCGGCGGTTATAAGTACTCATTATTCTTTTAAATATTAGTACGTGAAATATACTCCTTACACCTCCTCATACACACTCGGCGGTTACAGCTAATCTTAACTCTTGTTATACATCATTTAATACGATAACATATAACAGATTTAGGAGTTTTCCCTTAAATATAGTCCAAACACCTCCTCACACACACTCGGCGGTTATAGTTGCTAACGTGACGCTTTTCTTACAGGATAGTGAAACTGGCAGAGCACATAGTTTGCAACATGGCGCCATTGACATGTCAAGAGACCAACAAGATGCGGATAGTGGATTCGAGGTTAGTAATCAGCCTGTATACGTCGTAGTGCCGCTTAAAGGCTATAGAAAGAATTATGATATTATAAATCAATTTTATTTATTAAGCGTAATTTGACACACGTTTTTGATCATTAACGATTTTTGATCTGATATTGAACTGTTATTTTGCGAAAAGAATTAGTGGAATTGGGGCCCTGGTAAACACGTGGGTTCATAAAATTCATGGGTGGTGTCCATAAAATTACTACCTCCACAGATTCAAATACATGCTAATTTTTGTCGACCTCCGTGGCGCAATCGGTTAACCACCTGAACGCTACTCGTGAGGTCCCAAAGATTCCTGGTGGAGGCAGAGTTAACAACTACGCTTTTCTTCTGCCTTCTAGTCTGGTCGTTGATTAAATATGCTATATATTTCTTAAATATATGTTGTAGCACCCTTAACACAAGTCTTAAATGTACTTAGCAAGGGGCTAGTTTGATTTGTGTGATAGTGTCCCAATTTTATATATATATATATACACATCTCGACACCTAACAGCGCACTTATCCTAAAGGCCATTTAGCAATTTACAGGAGAGAGGTTTAAAGTTGAAAAAGTTGTCGTGAAAAGCAAATATATCCAATATTTTTTACCGACGCCAAAAAAGTCGTAATTTCGCCATGAAACCAACACCAATTGACTCAGAAAATATATTATAAACTTCTATTTTCTAATAGTTTTAAGAGATTCGCGATTTATACTCATGATTAATAACTAACGGGACTTATCGCGTAAGTTTTTCTATATTGAGCGGCTGTAGGCCAGTGGGTAAGAACTCGGACGTTTTATGAGAAAAGGTTCTAGGTTCGAATCCCGGCTCTGGCATGTACCAATGAATGAAATTCAAAATATGTGTATTTCATTTACGTACATAATTTACATTTGCTGAGGAAAAACATCGTGAGGAAACCTGCCTATCCCTCAGGATAGGTAATAGTCAGTGCCTATATACGGCGATACGGTTCGCTACCTATCACGTTGGATGCTGTCTATCTAGTGATACGCGGGCTTCGAATGACCCATACCTAACATGATCGAAATTTCGGAGATGGGCACTCAAGCCTCTGACTACCACGCCATAATAAAAAAGGGAGTGTGTATACACAAGTCGTGAAGCGTATGTTATGTTTATGTTTCTTATAGTTTTAAGAGATTCGCGATTTATACTCATGATCAATAACTAACGGGACTTATCGCGTAAGTTTTTATATAATAACTTTAATTAAGGTAACTTTATTATATAAAAACCTAATTAATTAATTATATGGAAACCTGCCTATCCCTCAGGATAGGTAATAGTCAGTGCCTTTATACGGCGATACGGTTTACTACCTATCACGTAGGGTGCTGTCTATCTAGTGATACGCGGGCTTCGATTGACCCATACCTAACATGCCTTCGAAATTTCGCGGATGGGCATTCAAGCCTCTGATTACCCCGCCATAATAAAAAAGGGAGTGTGAATACACAAGTCGTGAAGCGTATGTTATGTTATGTTTATGTTTCTTATAGTTTTAATCGTCGAGATTTATACTCATGATTAATAACTAACGGTACTTATCGCGTAAGTTTTTATATATTAACATTAATTAAGGTAACTTTATTATATAATTCGTCGTAGCTCAGTTGTTTGGGGCTTTGCTCTGTATCAGTGGGTACCGGGTTCAAATCCCGTTTGAGCATGTACCAATGGACATGAAGTTTAATGAATTTCTATGTACATTTTCGTAATAAAAACACATTTACGAAATGCATCGAATTATACGGTGAGGGAAAACATCGTGAGGAAACTTACCTGTTCGTCGAACAGGTAATAGTTAGTGCTTGTAAATGGCGACATGGCTTACCACCTGTCACATTGAGTACTAACTATCTGGTTAGTACGTGGGTTCGAGGCGGCCATAGAATTACTACCTTCGCAATTGCGGAGATGGACACCTGAAGCTCTGACTACTCCGCAAGGGTTAATGGTCGTGAATGCGTTTGTTTTTTTGTTTTAAAATCTTCTATTTTCTTCCACCAGGTAGTGGAAGATGAGGGAAGAGGCTCCCCAGGCAGTTTGGAAGAGAACAACGACAGACCTGCCTCCACCAAATCCGGAGATAGTGACTATCAGATGAAGGTAACATACACATCATCTCCCTGTAGATAGACAGAGATTAGATCCCCATTTGTCCCACTGACAGACCACTTTCGCTTCATTGACACTTATAGACTTATGATTAATAACTAACGGGACTTATCGCGTATGTTTTTAATAATAAAGTTACCTTTATTAACCCGACGTTTCGGCTACGTTGCAGCAGCCATGGTAACGGGCAGACTAAAGGTAACTTTATTATATAAACACATACGCGATAAGTCCCGTTAGTTATTAATCACTCATTTGTCCCGATCCTGACAGACCTCTTTCGCTTCATTGACACTCAGACTAACACACTCGGCGGTTATAGGTACTTCTAACGTCACCCTTTTTCAATATGGCGTCTATCTGTCTGTCATATGGCAGAACCTTAAAGACAAGAAAGTATGTCCTTGGTTACTTATTAGCATATTGGCATTGGGTAAGTTTACAATATGCCGATATAATATCTCCTAGGTCACATTTTTGCATTAATATTGGGGGTTGTGATGACATATGGAACATTGGTGACAAGTAACTAGCCCATTCACCCCTAGTCTTTTAGTCGCCTCCTAAGACATGCCGGGAAGAACGGCATAGTTAGCATTGTATTTACGTTCAAATTAGCACAGGACATAGTTTTCAATATCTATGTAAACTAGTGACCCGCTCCGGCTTCGCACGGGTATAAAATATATAGCCTACTCCACTATTTGATGAATGTTATTATACATATAAACCTTTCTCTTGAATCGCTCTATCTATTAAAAAAACCGCATCAAAATCCGTTGCGTAGTTTCAAAGATTTAAGCATACAAAGGGACATAGGGACAGAGAAAGCGACTTTGTTTTAGGCTATGTAGTGATGACTATATATATTTTAATATGTTTGCTGTTGAGACTTTAGGTCCTTGGGGTCCTGGGGCTCATCAATTAGTAAATGAAATATCGTCCCGGTTAATTGAAAAGTTTGGGGATCCCAGGGCTGGAGCATTTTTCTCTCAGAGAATTAGCATAGCTATTCAGAGGGGGAATGCTATCAGTGTCTTGGGAACCCTACCACCCTCTGACAGCGATGATTATAAAGATATTTTCTATGTAATTTAATTTTTATTTCTACTTTAGGTTTATAGTTTTAATTTCTTGCTTTATTGTATACTAGTGACCCGCTCCGGCTTTGCACGCGTTTAAATTATACAGCCTACTCCACTATTTAATGGATGTTATTATACATATAAACCTTTCTCCTGAATCACTCTATCTATTAAAAAAAAACCGCATCAAAATCCGTTGCGTAGTTTCAAAGATTTAAGCATACAAAGGGACATAGGGAAAGAGAAAGCGACTTTGTTTTATACTATGTAGTGATAATAAAACCTATTCGTAATGAGTGTGTTTGTAAATGAGTGTGTATGTTACAGCAATCATCAACAGATAAAGATGTGGGTACACCAGAAACGAACTGTTTGCTCGACCCTTCAGTTCTCTCGGATTTTACGACTCAAGCCTTAGTGCTAACTGTATTAGCGACCCTAGTCAAGTATACTACAGGTAAAGTACATAAGAGTGCTGTAAAACCATTTTTGTATGATACATACATATAGGCAGAGATCACGGATCCCCGTTTGTCCCCTGACAGAGCACTTTCGCTTCATTAATACTTATACATCTTCTCATACACACTCGGCGGTTATAAGTACTCCTAAAGTCACCCTTTTTGAATATAGCGTCTATCTGACTGTTATATGTCTTATTGGACCGGCCCCTAAGGAATCGCCCTTCCACTTCACTCATATATATTCCTTCTGTCAATCTGCTATCATTCATCCGCATAACATTACCAAACTAAAGCATGCCTTTTTCAATCTTAGTCACTACATCTTCTTCCATACCGCAACCTTCCCTTATCAAACTATTTTTAATTCTATCATACACGACATTAAATAACATTAACACAAACATTGAACAACAACAACTGTGCAATTGCGAAGATAGTAATTCTATGGCTACCTCGAACCCACGTGTTGACCAGTCAGTAATCAATGTGACAGATGGGAAGCCATGGCGCCATTTACAAGCACTAACTATTACCTGTTCCCAGAAATGGCAGTATTTTCCGTGGTATGTTATTTGACTACAAGTCATAGATATATTCTTCTGTTCTTCACGCTACACCCGCCTTGAGAAGAAAGTATACAATTTAAACGATTTACTTGAATAAATCATAATATTTGGACATTATTACACCAATTGAACTAGCCCCTTGCTAAGTACATTTTAGACTTGTGTTAAGAGTGCTTGTCAACGTAAATTTTAGAAATATATACTTATTATATGTATGTAGATAAATACATACATATATAGCATATATACTCAAGACCAGAGCAGTAGAAATGCGTAGTTCTTAACTCTACCTCCACCGGGAATCTTTAGGACCTCACGATTAGCGTTCAGGTGGCTAACCAATCGCGCCACGGAGGTCGTCCAACAACTTTGAACAATGATATTTATGTAACTTTCAGATGAGGACGAAATAAGGATTCTGTACCAATATTTGGCAGAAGGATCCATCGTGTTTCCCAAAGTGTTTCCTGTTATGTAAGTATCATAAATACATACTATCTTAATATTGTAATTCGACGTAGCTCAGTTGTTTGGGGCTTGACTCTGTATCGAGGGTACAGGGTACAAATCCTGCTTGAGCATGTACCAATGGAAATGAAGTTTAATGAATTTCTATGTATATTTTCGTAATTAAATACATTTACGAAATGCAT
Source organism: Leucoptera coffeella (assembly GCA_030578115.1). Lineage (NCBI taxonomy): Eukaryota > Metazoa > Arthropoda > Insecta > Lepidoptera > Lyonetiidae > Leucoptera > Leucoptera coffeella. Next base: position 158,902 of record JAMBLF010000638.1, on the reverse strand, counting down.
CGAATACTACGGTGTGGGAAAACATCGTGAGGAAACCTACCTATTTCCCGAACTATCTGGTCAACACGTGGGCTTGAGGTGGTCATGTAATTACTACCTGCGCATTTGCGTGCGAACCTCTTACTACCCCGCAAGAGTTATTGATCGTGACCGCGTTTGTCTGTGTTTACTATCTTATTACTATATACAGTCACTAAGAGAGGTGACTAAGGGACTAGGGGCAATTAAATCTATTGCGTGATGGCCTGCAAATTTGTCACTAATATTCCATATTGACGATGTAGAAATACGACAGAAAACAAGCACATATTCACGACCATTTTGCCTTTTAGTCAGAGGTTCTGATATCCGTCACCGCAATTGCGAAGGTAGTAGTAATTCTATGGCCACCTCGGACCCACGCGTTGACCAGATAGTACTCAATGTGACAGGTGGTAAGCCATGTCGCCATTTACAAGCACCATTACCTGTTCGGAGAACAGATAGCTTTCCTCACGATGTTTTCCCTCACCGTAGCATTCAGTGGATTTCGCAAATGTAATTCTTACTCCGAAAATCAAAGAATTAGTAATCTTAATGAAATTATTAATGTTTTTTTTATGAATTTTACAGTCATAGTTTGTTGGATATGAAGATAAATCATGTATTGATGCATTGCCACGATCAAGTTATATTAAGCGCTGTTCAAAGTATTATACAGGTAAGAAAGAAATAAAGAAACATATACATACATACACATACATACACATCACGCCTGACTCCCTATAGAGGGGTAGGCAGAGATCACGGATCCCCATTTGTCCCGATCCTGGTAGACCACTTTCGCTTCATTGACACTCATACGTCTTCTCATACACACTCCGCTGTTATAGGTACTCCTAACGGCACCCTTTTGCAATAAAGCCGTGCATATATATTTGTATATATATAACGGTATAGTGTTATGGGTAGCCAGTTGGTTTCTCAATCGACACGTATGGCTTTTCATACTACTGTGCTGGTTCCAACATTGACTTATGTTAGAAAGTTGGGTATGGTATTCTTAACTGTTGACTAAAATATTATATTATCGATCCGTCAAAAAGGAGGCTCTCGGTCTTGGCTGACCATGGGCTGAGATTGAATTCATTGCGCAAGATAGACTCAGGTGGCGTGCTTTGTTCAAGACCCTATGTCCCTGAAGAGGGATTCGAGGATTTTATTTTAATTCTTTATTAAGCCATTCACCACTAAGGTTATGTCGGCTGAAATACAAACACTGATGCCACGGCGTTTGCACTTGTTATTCCGTCGCCATGGTTACACCAACGTCGCCAGCCGCTACAACGAAATCGAAGCTCCAATTCGTCTCTTCCTCGTTCTTCGGTTCGTTCCAGTTGAGGATCCAAATAAAATCCCAAAGCAAACATATTTAGCCAATTTGGCATCACTACTAACTAAATATTCAGCCGAAAATAATTATTTGAATTTTCAACTTTCACTGAGCTGCTGACTTTGTTCACGCACCATAGTCGACTGATTCAAGGATTTATTTATTTATTTATTCAACTCAACAGCACATTACAAAAATAGATTACATGAATATGTTTACAATACCTTGGCCAAAAAATTAGTTACATTTTATTTATTGAATCATTTTGCAGAACGTTAAGCATATAAATTTAAGGTAATAAATTTCAATCACAGATATTGCAATATATAATTTTATTAAAACATCAAGTAAAGACAATCATGACTCAAGAAAAAATGGGTTTTAGTGGTGCGTGGCAGGGTGTGTATGTGAGAGGGCGTGAAAGGGTGTTGCGTGAGACCTATGGAAGAATGTTTTATTGTATTAAATTATGCAAGTGCAGTTCTACGGACTTCTTGAACGACTGTTTAGTAGTGTAAAAGATATCATGTGCATTGAAAGATTTATTATATGTAGTTATAAGTCTATGTACAACTGAGTTTGGATTTAAGTAAGTAACTGTTATTTATTTTCAGAATATGGTAGCGTCCGAAGACGCAAGTCAACAACAGTTGCACTATATGCAGAGTTGCGGTTTTGGAGGTCTATGGCGCTTCGCCGGACCTTTTACTAAGGTACATATAATAATATTAGGACACTATTACACCAATTGAACTTGTCCCTTGGTAAGTTCATTTAGGACTTGTGTTAAGGGTACTAATCAAGGTTGTTAAATAACAAATGTATACATATTATATGTAGATAAATATTTATATAGCATACATCATCAACGACTGGACTGGAAAAATAAGAAAAATATAGTTCTCAGCACGAGTATATGTATGTATATATATTCACTATATAATATGTGTTTTTAACGCCACATACATATATTTATATATTGTAACGCTAACGCTGAGGGAAAACATTTGCATCAGCGAAAAGGCTTACCGCCTGTCACATTGAGTACTGATTTGGGCAACACGTGGGTTCGAGATGGCCATAGAATTACTAACTTCGTGATTGCGGAGATGGACACCTGAACCTCTGACCCAAGGGTTAATGGTCATGAACGCGTTTGCCTTTTTTTGTCCTATATATATATATATATATATATATATATATATATATATATATATATAAAGCCTTATTTCCTTAATTCCTTTTCCAGCTAAACTCGAACCAAACCAACCAGTCGATGCCAGAAAGCACGGAGTTGTTCGTCAACTGCCTCGAAGCCATGGTTGAGACGTGTCTACCGGGAGACGAGCTGAAGCCCCTCGCGCCGCCACCGGACCCCGACGACCCGGGTTAGTGTCATAGCGGCTTAAGGGGTACCTTTACGTACATTTAGACGACTGCCGAGGCGTGTCGGTTAGCCGTGGGTGAGGTTCTGGGTTCGATTTCCGGTGGAGGTAGAGTTAAGAACTACGCTTTTCGTCTGCTTTCCACAACATGTGCCTCCGCCTCCTACAACATGCCGAGAAGAACGGCAGCTAGTTAGCCTTCTTTTTACGTTTAGTAATGTACTTAATGTAATTGCATTAAATATTTATTCGTCCTATAAAAAGCGGCTGTAGCCTAGTGGGTGAGATTTCTGACTTCATTTGAAAAAGGCCCCAAGTTCGAATCCCAGCTCTGGCTTGTACCAATGAATAAAATTTAAAATGTGTCTTTCATTTACGTACATAATTTTCAGTCGCTAACGGTGAGGGAAAACATCGTGAGGAAACCAGCCTATCCCTCGGGATAGGTAATATCCATTGCCTATATACGACGATACGGTTCACTAACTATCATGTTGGGTGCTGTCTATCTAGTGAAACTCGGGCTTTGAGTGGCTTATATATAACATGCCATCGACATTTCGGAAATGTGATCAAACCTCAGTCTAAACCATCACAATAAAAAAGAGTGTGTGAATACACAAGTCGTGAAGCGTATGTTATGTAAATATTAATGAAAATTAATTTAATAAAGTGCTTTTTCATATTTCAGGTAGCGTACGTCATTCAAGCATATACATGCACGGATCAGAAACAGAATTCAAAGCCTAACTGCATTCAATGTACTAGATGAGATTTCATAGCAAATTATTATATAATGAATGTGTATTAGATAAATATTTACGTCATTTTATTAACTATGTGAGACCGGGTCATATCACGATAAATTTATAAAGATATCTGATTACCTTTATTTTGCCCGACGTTTCGACCCAGTTGCATATGGGGTTATATTCGCGTGGCGTAACTGCGGATGTGTCTTCGGATAGTGTGAGTGTAGTGTGTCGTGCTATGAATTAACAAAAATTGTGAGGGTAGACAGACATTAGCTGAGACTAGAGCTAGTCTTCCCGCGACCACGGCCTATGGAACTGGGTCGAAACGTCGGGCGAAATAAAGGTAATCAGATATCTTTATAAATTTATCGTGATATGACTCGGCCTCACATAGTTAATAAAATGAGTATAAATGGCGAGTGTTTAAAAATAAATATTTACGTATCTGTAAAACGTACAAATGTTAGCCTAATGAATAGAAATAATGTTGTGATTATTTAAGTAATTAGCGACCCGCTCCGGCTTCGCACTTCTGGCTATTTGATGGATGTTATTATACGTATAAACCTTTCTCTTGAATCACTCTATCTATTAAAAAAACCGCATCAAAATCCGTTGCGTAGTTTCAAAGATTTAAGCATACAAAGGGCCATAGGGACAGAGAAAGCGACTTTGTTTTATACTTTGTAGTGATTAGCGTTCAGTAAGTGAGTACACGCTTCATTTAATATTGAATTCATTGAATATGGTTTGCAAAGCACGTGTAGGAACCGTAGTGAAGGTAAACATCGTGGTATAGAAATATGTATATTTGCAGTCCATAGTTTGCTGGACGTAGGCCTCCCCATATTACAATTTTCACCATTGACATCAGCAAGTGTCAAATACCGAAATTTGTCACTTTTGCTAATCTACTACCAACTTCACACTATTCAATCAATCAGCCTATGTCGGTCTACTGCTGGACGTAGGCCTCCCCAAGGGTACACAAAACACGATCTCTCGTGGCCCTCAACCAACCACTACCAGCGATCTTCAGGTCATCGGTCCATTTAGCAGTGGGGCGTCCTACACTACGTTTACCGAGACGCGGCCGCCATTCGAGTTCTATTTTATACGTTTAATTTATATTATGTTAAATAGTAGAAGTTGTAATGTCACTATGTCAAAAGAAATGTAGCACAATATGTTGAATAACTGAGTGAAATATAAAAATTCGTTCGTTCAAAAAGCACAATATTTTGAATCAACGAATGAAAGAATAGTATTTCGTTCGTTCAGTAGATAATTCATTCAGTTCATTCGTTCACTTATCTGAGCGTACATACATAGAGATCCCGCCACATAAGCTGGCAGTAGCCAAAATTGGAACTAAATTTGACGTTTCTGCCATTGCGTGTTATTTTGTATGAAAGGTAAATTTAGTATTACCAGCGTTGTGTTTTTTGCCCACTCTTTGTAATTTTTATGTTTGTTAAGGGTGATTATAATAAATTGATTTCTGGAGTTTCTTGTTAGTTCTTCTCCAAGCTAGGGTCTCCGCTGAACTTCTTCTTCTCAATCGTTACGCTCTTATCAGAGCGGTCGTGGTCTTCATGACGTGGCATCTTGAGCAGCCGAAATGGTTGGTGAACTAACCTCGGTAAAAATATGTAAAGACAATGCTCAGTGCCATGTTTGAAATAGTTTTTTTACATACATACATACACATCACGCCTGATTCCCTGTAGAGGGGTAGGCAGAGATCACGGATCCCCATTTGTCCCGATCCTGACAGACCACTTTCGCTTCATTGACATTCATACATCCTCTAATACACTCTCGGCGGTTATAGGTACTCCTAACGTCACCTTTTTTCAATATAGCGTCTATCTGACTGTTACATATATGTCTTATTAGGCCGGCCCCTACATAACCGCCCTTCCACTTCACTCATATATATTCCTTTTGTCAATATATAGTTTTTTTAATTTGTACTTAGATCATAAAATAACTTTCAAAGAGAGCTTATGATAGGGCCTATTTTGAATAAAAATATTTTGACTTTTGACTTTGGTATATTATTTGTTTTATTTGAGTTTATAGCTCTGCAACCAAAGATCGTTACAAATGAAACCTCAATATAATGTATCGAGCCGTATGGCACAGTGAGTGCTAGTTTTGGCGTGTTTACTGGCAACACTGGATTACGCGACTGTGGCGACGCCTCCAACTGCCACCTTATGTGGCGGGTACTCTACAGTTATAATTTAAACTACCTCATTCATGTATTATTTATAAATGTCTGTATAATCTGTGTACATGTGGAATTAAATATAAATACTTCCTTCCCGGCATGTCGTAGGAGGCGACTAAGGGACTAGGGGTCTTTGAAAATTGGGCGATGGGCTAGTAAGTAACCAATATGCTATATCAATGTCATAACAACCCCGGTTATGTTAAAAATGACTAATGTATCGGCCCCAATAGCGATATATGGGTAATATTATATTCCTTATATTGTTTCCAGTCAAAATAGGCCTAAGAATTTATTCCGTACTAGTCTTGGACGAATTAGAATGCAATTATCTGTCTTAGTGTATTAAAAGTTAATAACATCGTAAACAATCCTGCCTATCTCTCGAGATAGGTAGGCCAGTGCCTGTATAAGGCGATACGGTTCACTACCTATCATGTTGGGTGTTGTCTAGTGAAACGCGGGATTTGAGTGGCTCATACATAACATGCCTTCGAAATTTCGGAGATGGGTAATCAAGCTTCTGACTAAACCGCCATAATTAAAAAGGGAGTGTGTATACACAAGTCGTGAAGCGTATGCTTTTTACGTAGTAAGAAAATGTTTGTAGGTAGAAAAATCTTATTGGTACATACAACAAAGTAATACGAATAAATCAGGGCACGAAAGATAGATAATTGTATTCTAAAAGTTCTATATGTTAATGTTAAGTATAGATGTTTTTATTATAAATTATATTATTATTAACTAAACCAAAGATTTTAACAATTGTTCGTTTTTTATATTTTAAATAAATGTTGTCTTCAAATAACGTGGTTTTTTATTTCAACATTTTAACATAACCAAGATAACTACATACGCTGAAGTGAAATTGGGCTGGTCACGTATGCAGAAGGACTGATGGTCGCTGGAGCAAAAAGGTCCAAGAGTGGAGACCGCGTATCAGTAAACGTAGTGTGGGGCGCCCCCCGGCAAGGTGGGAAGACGACCTGCGCAGGTTGGCCGGCATCGAATGGATGCGAACGGCCACTGACAGGGAGAAGTGGCGTCATTTGGGGAGGCCTATGTCCAACAGTGGATTCAGACAGGCTGATGATGATGAAAATATAACTAAACGTACAGGGCCCAAGTCTATTTTTGCGGTTTAGCACAAATTTCACTATTGACGTCAGCAAGTGTCAAATTTCGGTTGAAAAATGGCGAAATTTGACACTCGCTATTCCACGAACAACTTTACACTGATTTACAGTAATAACAGATCTGATTAAGTTAGGATTGGGACCATGGAGTAATTAATAAGAGGAGTGGGCCTTACGCAATATTTGTATGGAAACTAGCGTGGCATTACGCGGGGTGAAACGAGGTACGCGGGATTGAGGGGAGATATTGCAACCAATTAAAACACGGCATTTGGACTCCGCACCGCGTAATGGGGACCGCGCCTTTCGCCGGGTCCTCTTTATATTTTGTTCGTGGGTGGGACTATTATTTTGGTTTACAGTTCAGTATTTTTGGTATGATATTTTACATACATACACATCACCCCTGACTCTCTAAGAGTTAGACAGAGATCACCGATCTACATCTGTACCGATTCTGACCTGACACTCATGCACACTCGGCGGTTATAGGTACTTCTAACGTCACCCTTTTCCAATATGGCGTCTAGTTGACTGTCGTATTTGTATTTATAGTATAAATTATGTATGAAACACAAATAAAACAAACTAATACCAATTTGTATATTAATTTTATATTATATATTTACATTTTTAAATACAAATATCAGTACATATTTCATTCAAAATTCAATTCTTTGGTAAAATACATATACTTTAACTTTGTTATACCAAATTAAGCTTTGATGACCTTACAATAAGGTCTAAAATAGCTTGATTTCATACGAATTTTAATCTTGTCTTTAATTTCTAAACCTATTTTTATTTTGCATCGAATTTTATTACATACTACCATCTAACATAATAATAACTAGCCAAAACATACCTTAGTTTACAATGTATTATCAAAACAAACGCGTTCATGATCATTAACCCTTGCTTCAGAGGTTCAGGTGTCGATCTCCCCAATTGCGAAGGTAGTAATTCTATGGCCACCTCGAACTCACATGTTGACCGATCAGTATTCAATGTGACAGGTGGTAAGCCGTGTCTCCATTTACAAGCACTATTACCTGTTCGGGGAACATGTAGGTTTCCTCACAATGTTTTCCCTCACCGTAGTATTCGACGGATTTCGTAAACTTATTTTTATTGCGAAAATGCACAAAGAAATTGATTAAACTTAAGTTCCATTGGTACATGCTCAAGCTAGGTTTGAACCCTGTACCTACTGATACAGAGAAAACCCTAAACAACTGAGCTACGTCGAATGTATCATCCTAAGAACATATTAATGGGTTAATGGTTGTGAACGCATCTTTTTTATAATCAACAACCAGACTGGAAAGCGGAAGAAAAGCGTAGTTCTCAACTCTGCCTCCACCGGGAATCGAAGCCGGGAATATATATTATTTTGACGACCTCTGTGGCGCGATCGGTTAGACACCTGAACGCTAATCGTGGGGTCCCGGGATCGATTCCCGATGGTGGCACAGTTAAGAACGCTTTTCTCGTGCTTTCCAGTCTGGTCGTTGATTATATATGCTATATATGTATTTATCTATATATAATAAGTATATATTTGTTAAATTTACGTTGACTAGTACCCTTAACACAAGTCTTAAATGTACTTATCAAGGGGCTAGTTCAATTGGTGTAATAGTGTCCAAATATTATTATTATTATATGGCGGCCATTTTAACTGATGTTTTCTTTCGCTATGACACTTCGGAGCATTTCTGCTTCATTTTGCATCTCTTTGAGAGTCCTGGCTGGTTTACAAGGGTGGCCGGCTACCAACCTGTAATTATCATTCAAAATGTACATAAAATACGGCTGTAGCCCAGTGGGTAAGACCTCTGACTTCTTATAGGGATGGTCCTAGGTTTAAAGTCAAATGTTGTTATTCAACATAAGTACAAGTACAGTACAGTCATTGAAAGTCAAAACATTTGCCTAATACTGGTTGTCTCTTAGGAAGGTTGCGGTTGAAAGAAGATGTAGTGACTAAGATTGAAAAGAGCATGCTTCGATGGTTTGGACATGTTATGCGGATGAATGATAGCAGATTGACAAAAAGAATATATATGAGTGAAGTGGAAGGGCGGTTACGTAGGGGCCGGCCTAATACATATAAAAGTCAGATAGATGCTATATTGAAAGAAGGTGGCGTTAGGTGTACCTATAACCGCCGAGAGTGTATGAATGTCAATGAAGCGAAAGTGGTCTGTCAGGATCGGGACAAATGGGGATCCGTGATCTCTGCCTACCCCTCTACAGGGAATCAGGCGTGATGTGTATGTATGTATGTATATGTTACCGGCCAAACCCGATTTCAGGACAAATTAGTTTATGCTAGGCCAAACTAGTTTGTCCTACAATCGCATTTGACCGGTGACATATATAAAAGCGGCTGTAGCCCAGTGGGTAAGGCCTCGGACTTCTTATGAGAAAGGTCCTAGGTTCAAATCCCCGAGCATGTATCAAAGAATGAAATTTAAATGTATTTTTCATTTACGTACATAATTTACAGTAGCTAACGGTGAGGAAACCTGCCTATCCCTCGAGATAGGTAATAGCATTGGGTGCTGTCTATCTAGTGAAACGCGGCCTTCGAGTGGCTAACCTAACATGCCTTCGAAATTTCAATGGGCACTCAAGCCTTTGACTACAATAAAAAAGGGAGTGTGCATACACAAGTCGTGAAGCGTATGTTATTGTACTTACTTATCATGCTTAGCCAGTTCCAAATATATATGGTCGTTTTGTATGAAATCTCCCTTTTTTCTCGGCATAATGTGGCAATGGAGATGCTGAAAAAATATGGATATTTAGTATCATATAAATCAAGTAATTCGACGTAGTTCAGTTGTTTGGGGCTTGACTCTGTATCAGTGGGTACAGAGTTTCAAACCTCGCTTGAGCATGTACCAATGGAAATGAATTTCTATGTAAATTTTCGTAATAAAAACATATTTACGAAATGCATCGAATTATACGGTGAAGGAAAACATCGTGAGAAATCCTACCTGTTCGTCGAACAGGTAATAGTTTAGTGCTTGTAAATGGCGAGATGGCTGACCACCTGTCACATTGAGTACTGATTATCTAGTTAACACGTGGGTTCGAGGTGTCCATAGAATTACTACCTTCGCAATTGCGGAGATGGAAACCTGAACCTCTGACTACCCCACAAGGGTTAATGGTCGTGAATGCGTTTGTCTTTTGTCTTTTTGTCGACGTAGCTCTGTTGTTTGGGGCTTGACTCTGTATCAGTGGGTATTGAGTTCAAACCTAACTTGAGCATGTACCAATTGAAATGAAGTTTAATGAGTTTCAATGTATATTTCCGTAATAAAACTACATTCGTCAATTGAAGTATCCTATCGCAGTTTATTTAAGACTTGTGTTAAGGGTACTAGACAACATATAATTAAGAAGTATATATTTATACATAGATAAATACATAGATAATACATAATCAACGACCAGACTGGAAAGCAGTAGAAAAGCGTAGTTCTTAACTCTGCCTCCACCGGGATTCGGGACCTCACGATTAGCGTTCAGGTGGTTAACCAATCGCGCCACGGAGATCGTCAAACGTACATATATCATAACGTTTTAACATAGTATAGGACGTCCCCTGCTAGGTGGACCGATGACCTGAAAAAGGTCGCTGGTAGTAGTTGGCTAAGGGCCACGAGTGATCGTGTTTTGCGTACCCTTGGGGAGGTCTACGTCCAGCAGTGGACTGACATAGGCTGATTATTTAAAAATCTGCCCACTTGAAAGGGATTAAAGGACTGGAATATATATGTATGTATATAATTACCTTGACAGTCTGTCCCGCGTCGGCCCCGTCCTGTATGGTCACCGTACACGAGTCAGTGTCATGCACTTTCTCCATAAGCTGAAAGTAAATACAAGATACATATTTACAGGTACTACTATAGTGTATTCGCGTTAAGAAAATAGTGACGTCATCATTACCCAAACGATTTGATGAGACTTGACAACGGTTGTCTGCGATTGGTCAATGTGACTGTTTTCTTATTCACTCACGTCTCATTGGCCAGTTTAACGTCTGAATATTATGACGTCACTATTTTCTTAACGCGAATACACTATGACGCCCTCCATATAAAAAAGATATCAACATAAGTATTTTACATACATATATGTAATCACACAATCTACCTCCGTAACGGGATAGGTAGAGACTCTTAGGCCACCTCGAATGGGTGACAAATCTCTTGCTTGACTCACATCTATTAACCTTCTCATTCATGCTCTTCTGTTCTTCACGATATTGATGACAATGTTATCATTATTGTAATTTAAAATATTTTATGTTATGATGGACTAACTCATTCGACACCGCGCCATTTTTCAGCGTCTTACTAGCGGAGCCGCCATACAAACGGTCATGAACACGCGAGGCGTTTCCGGGGCTCTGCGACTAAGAAAAAATGAACACGCCACGCGTGTCCACTGGCTCTACGCGAAGTTTTATGTTTCTAAATACGTTAATAATACATTGTAGTAGTTTATTTCCTTAGTTCTGTTTGTGCAACGAAAGAGATAAGGTTGCGGCAACAGTATAGTGAATTTAAACCAGGAATTATGGCGGAATATGGATATTCTGTTTAGTAGGTAAATTAAATATGATGTGATTCTCAAACTTACTTATATATTATTAAATTTATAATATTTTTTGTCGTTTGTATAGAATATAAATTATTTACTCATTTATCGACTCAAATCACTCAGAAACATATTATTGTGTAAGTACTAATATTATAATAAACAAGCTAACGTAGTAAGTCTTGGCATTACACAAGGTATTTGTTTTTAGTGTAAACATAACTTCTTTCAAAGTAGAAACCACGTGAATATATGGTTATTCGTGTGGTAAATACCATGTACACAAATTCTTATTAAAATTTTTCATGTACTTTTCGAGATATAATCGAAAACTTATGGACACGAGAGCCGTGTCGGCGGCGTGGCGAATAGAATTTTCAAGAACACGCGAGGCGTGTCGTTGGCTCTGAATGAGTTAAGATGTAGTGACTAAGATTGAAAAGGCAATGCTTCGATTGTTTGGATATGTTCCGCGGATGAATTATAGTTGATTGCCAAAAGGAATATATGTGAGTGAAGTGGAAGGGCGGTTACGTAGGGGCCAACTCAATAAGACATATGACGTGACGTTAGAAGTACCTATAACCACTGAATGTATTAGAGGTGTATTATGAGTGTCAATGAAGCGAAAGTGGTCTATCATGATCGCGACAAATGGGGATCCATGGTCGCTGCCTACCCCTCTATAGGGAATCAGGCATGATGTGTATGTATGTATGTATAAATACATATATACCATATATATAATTATCAACCAGACTGGAAAGCAGAAGAAAAGCGTAGTTCCTAACTCTGCCTCCACCGGGAACCGAACCTTATAAACTTACATTCTGCACAAAGCGTATAGTTTTGAAGAAGTCCGTGGCTTCGTCTTCACTCAAATCTCTGTTCCTCTCCGCTAATCTTAACGGCGCGACTAACACGTGCCCGGGGGTGACACATCTGTGAAAACATACATATATTACCTTTATTACTATAATAATAATATTTGGACATTATTACACCAATTGCACTAGCCCCTTGGTAAGTACATTTAAGACGTGTGTTAAGGGTAGTCAACGAATATTTAATAAATACATACATACGCTTCACGACTTGTGTATACACACTCCCTTTTTTATTATGGCGGGGAAGTCTGAGGCTTGAATGCCCATCTCCGAAATTTCGATCATGTTAGGTATGGGTCATTCGAAGCCCGCGTTTCACTAGATAGACAGGACCCAACGTGATATATCATGTCTTCATAACTATGTAGTTTGGGACGTAAAAAGAATGCTAACTAGCTGCCGTTCTTCCCGGTATGTAGGAGGCGACTAAGGTACATGGAATCTATTGGGTGATAGGCTAGCAATCTTTCACCAGAATAAATTTAATTAGTTAAATTATTTATTAGTTAAAGGCTTGACTCTGTGTCAGTGGGCACAGGGTTCAAATCCCGCTTGAGCATGTACCAATGGAAATTAAGTTAAATGAATCTCTATGTACATTTTCGTAATAAAATTACATTTATAAAATGGTTTGAATATTACTGTGAGGGAAAACATCGTGAGGAAACCTACTTGTTCCCCGAACAGGTAATAGTTAGTGCTTGTAAATGGCGACATGGCTTACCACCTGTCACATTGAGTACTGACTATCTGGTCAACACGAGCGTCGAAATTGCGGAGATGGAAACCCGAACCTCTGACTTAATTACTTAATGGTCCTGAACGCTTTTTTTGTCTTTTATAATGCGTAATAATGTTGCCCCTCGAACCGGCCGATGGATTGTCTTGATGTAGTGTATAATTTAAAATGTTATTACAATATGTAACACAATAATTTGTTTAACAATAATTTATTTATAGTTCACACTTATTAATTTATGTATGTTGTTAATCTCTTATTGTTAATTTTGCCCTCTTGTTGGTTTTAACATAATATCAGCGTTGCGTTTGCCACCAAACGTAACATACCGAGTTGGAACTTTTTTGCTGCGACAATAACATGCACAAGCTATACCCCCTAGTTTGTAAATTTGAGTTTAAGTTTAGTATTGTGTATGTTTATGTGGCTGTAAATAAATGCTTTGTTATTATTAATACTGACCTTAAATTAACGAACGCATAACAGTAGTCAGTTTTATAGAACACACAACTTTCCGGTACTTTCACGTGACCGAATGTAAAACTCCCCTCCGACACGGCATGGAAATCTTGGTCCACTGTTAAATTGGCTTCAGGATTGTGATCTGGTAGAAGATTGCATCGGAGACTCAGAGCGTACAGGGAGTAAACATCTTTTCTAATGGAAGAAAAAGGAAGATTGAATGGAGATTATTATGATTTATTTATTTATTTATTCATTATTATCAAGTTAAGCCCTACCATTACAGGATAACCCTAATGCGGTAGAGTAACACAATTTTTACAAAAATAAACGTATAACAAAAATATAACATTGCTATCTAATATCAACTTAACCTATAACATAAAATATATATACCCAAACGTGTGAATTCTCCCAGATCACAACTGAATAGGTCCAGATGATATATTCATACATACATACACATCATGCCTGATTCCCTGTAGGCAAAGATCGCGGATCCCCATGTGTCCCACTGACAGACCACTTTCGCTTCATTGACACTCATACACCTCTAACACTCGGCGGTTATAGGTACTTCTAACGTCACCCTTTTTCAATATGTATCTGACTGTCATGTCTTGATATATTGATATAACAATAAAGTCCCGTGCTGGGACGTAATTCGAAGTAGCTCAGTTGTTTGGGGCTTGACTCTGTATCAGTGAGTACAGGGTCCAAATCCCGTTTGAGCATGTACCAATGGAAATAAAGTTTCATGAATTTCTATGTACATTTTTGAAATAAAAATACATTTACGAAATGCATTGAATACTACAGTGTGGTTCCCCGAATACGTAATAGTGCTTGTAAATGGCGACATGGCTTACCACCTGTCACATTGAGTGGCTATCAGGTCAACACGAGGGTTCGAGGTGGCCATAGAATTACTACCTTCGCAATTGCGGAGAAGAACATCTGACTTCCCCGCAAGGGTTAATGGTCGTGAACGCCTTTGTCTTTGTTTTTGTCCAAAAATATCCGAAAAAGAAACCAAAGACGGAATATTTAGAATTTTAAATAAGAATTATATGGAATAAATTATTAGTCATTTTATGTACTATGTATAAATGAATTAATAAATAATATTGTTTCTCCATAACATTTATACTCAGTCGTCTATGGTGCGTCAACAAAGTCAGCAGCTCAGTGAAAGTTTAAATTACAAATAATTATTTTCGGCTGAATATTTAGTCAATTGTGATGCCAAACTGGCTAAATATGTTCGCTTTGGGATAAGATTTGGATCCTCAACTGGAACGAACCGAAGAACAAGGAAGAGAAGAATTGGAGCTTCAACCTCGTTTTTCTTAAGTTGTAGCGACCAAGGCGACGGAATAACAAGAAGTTCAAACGCCATGACATCAGTGTTTGTACTTGAGCCAACATAACCTTAGAGGCTTAAAATAAGTTATTACATACTAACCTTTTATGCTTGAAAACCGGCATGCGTTCCCTAACATCTTTCAACACCTGCAAATCCAGTTCCACCACCTCATACCCAGGGCTCTGGTCTCCAAGATCCTGAAGAACCTTGCCCCAGGGGTCTACCACCATCGCATGACCATAGGAGGAGCGTTTATGGTTGTGCTGGCCAGTCTGGGCGGCCGCGATTACGTAGCATTGGTTTTCTATTGCGCGCGATCTGTTTATAGATATTTGGATTATTATACCAATTGAACTAGCTTGGTAAGTACATTTAAGACTTGTTAAGGGTACTAGTTGACGTATGTTTAAGAAATATATATTTATTATATACAAATATACACATCACGCCTGATTCCCTGTAGGCTAAGATCACGGATCCTCATCTGCCCTGATCATGACAGACCACTTTCGCTTCATTGACACTTATATACCTCAAACACTAGGCGGTTATAGGTACTTCAAACGTCACCCTTTTTCTATATGACGTCTATCTGACTGTCATATGTCTTATTGAGCCGGCCCTTACGTAACCACCCTTCCACTTCACCCACATATATTCCTTTTATCAATGAACATAAGTTATATGATTTTAAAACAACGATCCATATACTCTACCTATCCCTATATAAAGAAACGTAAAGAAATGCACATAGTTACCTCAATAGCACCTCCCAATGTGCTTCACCAGTCGCTACGGTGAATGCGGAGGGGAATGTCAAAATATCGGCGCCCATCGATGCTAGTTGAGTTGATAGTTCTGGGAATCTATAATAGGTAATATAAACAACTAGTGACCCGCTCCGGCTTCGCACGGGTATAAAATATATAGCCTACTCCATTATTTAATGGATGTTATCATACATATAAACCTTCCTCTTGAATCACTCTATCAAAATCCGTTGCGTAGTTTCAAAGATTTAAGCATACAAAGGGACATAGGGACAGAGAAAGCGACTTTGTTTTATACTATGTAGTGATATTAAGGACACTATTACACCAATTGAACTAGCCCCTTGGTAAGTTAATTTGAGACTTGTGTCAGGTATAAGAATACTAATCTATTAATACTTGTGTATATTGTATAGCGGCTGTAGCCCAGTGGGCAAAACCTCTGACTTCTTATGACAAAGGTCCTAGGTTCGAATCCCGGCTCTGGCATGTACCGATGCATGAAATTTTAATGTGTTTTTCATTTAGGTACATGATTTACAGTCGCTAACGGTGAGGGAAAACATCGTGAGGAGACCTGCCTATCCCTCGGGATAGGTTGTAGCCAGTGCCTATATACGGCGATACAATTCAAGTCGGAGGTCTTACCCACTAGGCTACAGCCGCTAGTTTCACTATTTTTACACTTCTAACAAATCTAAAATACAATACTTTCTTTTGACGACCTCCGTGGCGCGATTGGTTAACCACCTGAACCCTAATCGTGCGGTCCCAAAGATTCCCGGTGGAGGCAGAGTTAAGAACTACGCTTTTCTACTGCTTTCTAGTCTGCTCGTTGATTATATATGCTATATATGTATTTAACTATATATGATAATTATATATTTCTAAAACACACGTCGACTAGTACCTTAAACAAGTCTTAAACGTACTTACCAAGGGGCTAGTTCAATTGGTGTCCTGTCCTAAATATTACTTCTAATCTATACTCACCGCATATCATAGCATATAGCCAAGCCCACTCTACCGACGGGGGTGTCTACAGGCGTAACAATATCGCGGCCTGCCATCGCATAATCGCTTTCTTTCAATCTTATTTTCTTTTCTGGTATGTCCACATCGAACATATGAAGTTTTCTATAAGCTTGTACTATGTCGCCTTTATTGTTAATTATAAGGTGGGTGTTGTAGACTTTTGGGTCGGGGCCGTTTACCTGTTGAATATATACATACATGTATATATGTAGATGTAGTAAGGTCCTTCAATCGCTTTCGGGATGGACAGAATTTTGGAGATATTATAGTATCTCTTAAGAGAATTTTAAGCTTGAATAATGGTGACGTTAAAATGGAACAATGGTGACAGGTTGTTAGACCATCGCCCAATATATGCTATTAACCCCTAGTTATTAGTCGCCTCTTACCACATGCCGGAAAGAACGGCAGCTAGTTAGCATTCTCTTTACGTCTCAGACTAGCACGCGACATATTATGTATATAAATTAAATACATATGTACAAACATAAATCCAAATATAGTCAATAAAGACTAAATCAATACTACGGTGAGGAAAAACATCGTGAGAAAACCTACCTGTTCACCTAACAGCAAATGCTTGTAAAAGGCGATACGGCTTACCACCTGTCATATTAAGTACTCACTATCTAGTCAACACGTAGGTTCGAGGAGGCCATAGAATGTCTACCTTCGCGATTGCGGAGATGGAAACCTTAACCTTTGACTACCCAGCAAGGGTTAATGGTGGTGAACGCGTTTGTCTTTGTTATTACATACATACGCTTCACGACTTGTGTATACACACTCCCTTTTTTATTATGGCGGGGTATTCAGAGGCTTGAATGCCCATTTCCGAAATTTCGAAGGCATGTTAGGTATGGGTCATTCGAAGCCCGCGTATCACTAGATAGACAGCACCCAACGTGATAGGTAGTGAATCACCGTATATAAGCACTGACTATTACCTATTCTGAGTGATAGGCAGGTTTCCTCACGATGTTTTCCCTCACCGTTAGCGACTGTAAATTATGTGCGTAAATGAAAAACACATTTAAATTTCATTCATTGGTACATGCCAGAGTCGGGATCGAACCTAGGACCTTTCTCATACGAAGTCCGAGGTCTTACCCACTGGGCTACAGCCGCTTATATATTCTTTGTTATTCTACGTCTAAATACCACATACCTTCTCATGCACCCCTCCCATAGACAGCCAGACGCCATTTTGTTTCGCCAGTTGTTTATAGCACGCTACAGTGTTGCCCTCTAGGATTGGTTCGGCGAAACTGACTGACTCTTTGCCACTGGTCGCTATGTAGTCTGAAGCTTCAGGGAAGAATATCATCTGAAATGAAATGAAATGTTTTTTATACAATATGAGGATTATATAAAATCACTTATTTAAAGTAAAAAGAAAATAAAAACATCAACAATCTTAAAAAATTAAAATAAGTCTAATTAAACTCTTGGCATTTAATGAAACAAAATCCTGCTGAGAAGAAAGGCCAAGAAATTCTGCAGACATATTTCAATACATTTTAATTAAATAATCCATCAGAATGAGACTGCAGCCCAACCAGCAACCAACGAATATTATGAGCAACATATTAAAGGTGTCCCAAAAAGAACATGCATCGTGAGGCTGCAATCACACCAAGATGAAACATCTGTGAAACAGGGACGTACAGTCAGCGCTAAAAGTGGAGTCCCAGTCACTTTTTATAAGGTTTAAGTTTATAAGAACAAGACACAATGTTGTTTGGGGCTTGAATCTGTATCAGTGGGTACAGGGTTCAAATCCCGCTTAAGCGTGTACCAATGGAAATGAAGTTCAATGAATGTATATTTTCTTAACAAAAACACTGTTACAAAATGAACTGAATACTATACAGTGAGGGAAAATATAGTGAGAAAATTTAGTGCTTGTAAATTGCGACATGGCTTACTAACTGTCATATTGAGTGCAGACTATCTGTTCAACACTAGGGTTTGAGGTAACCATAGAATTATTACCTCAGCATTGCGGAGGTGGAAACCTGAACTTCATACTAGCAAGTGTCAAATTACACCATTGATTTCAGCTGAACTGTCAAATTTTGCTTTAAAAATGGTGATATTTGTCACCTTAACCGAATTGAAATTTTACAGTTTTGCCGATATCAAAGTTGAAATTTGACACCTGCTAATCCACTACCAACTTCACACTATTACTGTTCTGATATTGAGCTGAGTTTGTGCTAAAACACATTAGTAGACTTGGACCATTAGAGAAATATTGCCTATTCTTGGCAATAGTTAATTTTACTCTAGATATACGCTATATTGAAAAAGGTGACGTTAGGTGTACCTATAACCGCCGAGAGTGTATGAATATCAATGAAGCGAAAGTGGTCTGTCAGGATCGGGACAAATGGGGATCCGTGATCTCTGCCTACTCCTCTATAGGGAATCAGGCGTGATGTGTATGTATGTATTTTATAAACATTACCTTTGCGTCATCTTTGGCTGCGTCACGTATTAAACCGCTCACAATTTCAAGATTCGCGCCTTTGTCATTCGTAGCTGTCAACTGACAGATGGCTATTTTTTTATTCATTTTCGCCGACGTGGAAAGATTCATGGACGACGTTTGGAGTACAGATGGTATTAGGGATTTCAGCTTGTATGTTATCTGGAAATAAATTATATATTGTATACTTACTGCCCTTTTTTGATAGATATAACATCAAACATTACGTTATTTCAGTTAGTTTTTATACATACATACATTCTCGGTTCTAATCCCTTTCGGGGTGGACATAACCTTAATTTTTACAATGGTATTGATATAGATGCTTGATACATTAAGAAGATCATACATGTTTATATATTTAAGACCCGGATTATAACTGACTCAAAAAAGATCTACTATTAATTCCTTGGATCAGTTATTATAAAAAGGCAGCTGGTTACACTGTGTCCAAATCCCAGGCTAACAAAGAACTTAACAGGTCAAGCAATATACATTCACGTCCTTCAATGCCTTTCGGGGTGAACAGAACCTCGTTATATATCTATTATATATCTATATCACTTTAGTTATCTTCACGAAAAATATAAGGATCCTGATGGTTAGATTTAGTAAATTAGGGATGAGTTGCTAGCCCATCGCCCAATAGACTGCAAAGTCCGCTAGTTCTTTAATCGTCAAAAGAAATTCACCTATATTATGAGTTATAAGTAATAGTCACTAAATAAATGGCATGGGATTTCAAAATAAAAAACCATATAAGAATAAAAATTACATATTTTATTCACAATTAAATCTTACAATACATAATGTACATATACTACTTTATTTCAACAGCGTTCCCTCGAACGCTGTCTCACAATACTTAATATACCTTTTGTACGGTGGAGCAAATCCTTTGACTTCATCGTTCAACTCCCTACGTTTCCTTTTTACACCGCTTAAGATCGCTGTCAAAACCGGCTTGTCCTCATTAACATTCTTTAACCGTTGGTTTAGGAGCTCCACCGTATCATGGTGAACCTCTTTCGACATATCATGTCTTCGAGACACTAATTTCTCCGCCCCTTGTAACTGTTTCAACATGACACTTATATTCGGATGCACATCTAATATCGGTGAAGCGTCCGGTAGCTGTCTGAATTTTAATATCATTCGGTGTATGTCAATTAGGTTCTGTTTGACGAACGGTGACATTGGTGTGCAGACCGCTTTGATTCCTTGCATGTCTCTTGGTAAAGTTTCCGCTAAGGTTACCAGCATATGATTCGGTATAAGGTAACCTGGACTTTCGTCTAAGTCTCTAGCATTATCGTCTCTCCATTTGAACAAAGCTTGCAGCGCTGCATCTTGCTTCGGACCTAACTTCTTATTTTCCCTCTGCGCTAACGCTCTGTGACTATCTGGGTAATAAACCGGTTTGTTATACGTCTGTAAGCACACGTTTCTGGAAGCGTCATACACAGATTTTAATATATTAGGTTTTCCGTTTCCCGCTTTAAGTAAATCGTTTCTCATTTTCCTTGCAACGTACAACAGGTAGTGGGTATCGACTCTTGCGTATTCTATCATTTGTGGAGTCAGCGGTCTGATACGCCAGTCGGCTAACTGGAATTTCTTGTCCGTATCCACTTGACAGTATCGCTTTAGAATATACTTAAGCGACAGTTCACTGAAGCTTAGTTGTTTCGCTGCATGGTACGTATCAAACATACCCACAACATACAAGCCTAAATCGCGTTGTAGCCATAAGATATCGCTTGTAGCACCATGGAATACTTTTAACTTATTCGGATCCACAAATATAAGGTTCAACTTATAAGCCTGGTCCCTTAATGCCAGCGTATCAATTAGAAAGTCGCCTCCTTCATCTGTCGTAATTTGCATCAGACATGTTATACCCAAATACGTCCTGTACGAATGGTGTTCCAAATCTATCGCCAACTCTTTCACCGTTAATAGATGGTTGACTAACTTATCCAGTTCTTCTGGTGTCGATACTAACGTTAGTCTATTGTCTTGAGCTACCGGTTTGGGCAACGGACATTCCGTTTCCTTAATCTGCCAATCTAAAGGTTTCCACGTAACTAGTTCGGTTAAATACGGATGCTCAAACCCAATATCCTCGCCATCATCATTCTTCATCATTTGAAGAGCTAGAGGAGTGATGTTATGAGGTTTTTCCTTGAGTTTCGGCATCCACCAGGTATCCGTATTATCGACTGGATCTTTAAAGTATAATTGCGGTCTAGGTATGTTTTTACTAGCTATTAGGGTTACTTTCTCGTTTTCTATGACGGAATACGCTGGGGTTCCGTTCTGGGCTTTAACAGGGTGAAAAGATCCATCTATGATTGCAATTTTATTGTTTATTTTGTCTATTAACGTATCATTGAGCTCAGTTAAGGAATCTATATCGTTTAGTACAATATTACTGTTGACTAACTCGCAGAACTTGCGTTTAAGCGCACCTATGTTCTTGCATATCTTGTTCTGTGTTTTGGGTTGGAATTCGTAGGTTTTCATAAAGGGTTTAGCTTTTAAAACGGCATGCTTCACACTCACGAATCCACTTTGAGTCGTACTTTTCACTGTTTGCAACAAGTCCTCGTCTCCTGGCACTGGCTTCGTCATGATGAGGCTTTGTCATTAAATGTAAGAAACACGTTAATGCACTAACCCCCCCTGAAATTAACAATCACAATAGTAAAATATCACTTCACTCTATCGCGAATTATAACCTAAAAAATATTGTATTTCACGACACATTTGCGTATTGTTTGCGATATTTATAATGTTGCTATACGCGTATTATCTCAATTTCAATATTATACATGTTAATAGGTAAACACGCGTTAAAGAAGATAAACATAAGTAGGTAAATACAATGTTATATACTCACTCGGTACATTAGGTATAATCTTAAGATTGCGTTGTGGATAATTCCTCCAAAACTCGGTTATTGTATTATTGAGAACTTTATAGTTTTTTCTGTTGTGTTTTATGGTCGTCTCCGCAACATTTCTTTGTAATTTAATCACAATTTATTGTAATAAAGCGTGTTTGCTTTGAAGGAAATTGTTATGATCGTTTTTTTATTTTATTAATGTTAACTAAGGTTTGCAGCACATGTACATACTCCACCACGGCAGTGATTAACTGTTGCATTTTAAAAGAATGTATACTTTGTCTAAATTAATAATTACTAATTGTAAATGATTCAAAAACATTTGTAATTATAAGTGCTTTTAACGAAAATACTTAATGTAGTTTGCTCGCAATTACTTTAATTGTTTTGTTGTAATTTACCTTTAAACATTAAATGTAAACGTATATTATAATTGTGGACATTGACAAAACTATAAAATTATTCTCAAATAATCAAGTATCACAAGAACATAATTCGTCGTCTTAGTGTAACATTAGATGTAACTATAAAATTAACCTTGTTATCATAACTAAAAACTGAAATTGTTATCAAAAGATTTGCATCATACATTTGATTATCAGCAACATGCTTTAATCCAGATAATGTTTTTTCTAGATCGAGATAGATGGGGTTTTGTGATTTCTGCCTACTTCTTTACAATGAAACGGGAGTGATGTTTATGTATGTATATATACATACTTTAATCCAGAATTTTCAATAATGTCCTAGTAGAGATCCCGCCACATAAGGTGGCAGTAGCCAAACTTGGAACTAAATTTGACGTTACCGCCATTGCGTGTTATTTTGTATGAAAGGTAAATTTAGTATTACCAGCGTTGTGTTTTTTGCCCACTCTTTGTAATTTTTATGTTTGTTAAGGGTGATTATAATAAATTGATTTCCGGAGTTTCTTGTTAGTTCTTCTCCAAGCTATGGTCTCCGCTGATCTAACCTCGGTAAAAAATATGTAAAGACAATGCTCAGTGCCATGTTTGAAATAATAGTTTTAAGAGATTCGCGATTTATACTCATGATATAAGATATAAGGGTGTGTATAAGATTGATTGCAGCTGTGGGAAATCCTATGTCGAACAGACTAAACGGTCTATTGCGGACAGAGTGAAGGAACACATAATATATGTAATATATAATAAGAAGGATAAGTCCCGTTAATTATTAATCATGTTTGAAATAGTTTAATAAACATATTTTGACTTTGATATATTAATTTGTTTTATTTGAGTTTATAGCTCTGCAACCAAAGACCGTTACAAATGAAACCTATAATGTATCGAGCCGTATGGCACAGTGAGTGCTAGTTTTGGCGTGTTTACTGGTAACACTGAATTACGCGACTGTGGCGACGCCTCCAACTGCCACCTTATGTGGCGGGTACTCTAACACAATGTTAGAGTACCCGCCACATACGGTGGCAGTAGCCAAACTTGGAACTAAATTTGACGTTTCCGCCATTGCGTGTTATTTTGTATGAAAAGTAAATTTAGTATTACCAGCGTTGTGTTTTTTGCCCACTCTTTGTAATTTTTATGTTTGTTAAGGGTGATTATAATAAATTGATTTCCGGAGTTTCTTGTTAGTTCTTCTCCAAGCTAGGGTCTCCGCTGATCTAACCTCGGTAAAAAATATGTAAAGACAATGCTCAGTGCCATGTTTGAAATAATAGTTTTAAGAGATTCGCGATTTATACTCATGATATAAGATATAAGGGTGTGTATAAGATTGATTGCAGCTGTGGGAAATCCTATGTCGAACAGACTAAACGGTCTATTGCGGACAGAGTGAAGGAACACATAATATATGTAATATATAATAAGAAGGATAAGTCCCGTTAATTATTAATCATGTTTGAAATAGTATAATAAACATATTTTGACTTTGATATATTAATTTGTTTTATTTGAGTTTATAGCTCTGCAACCAAAGATCGTTACAAATGAAACCTATAATGTTTCGAGCCGTATGGCACAGTGAGTGCTAGTTTTGGCGTGTTTACTGGTAACACTGAATTACGCGACTGTGGCGACGCCTCCAACTGCCACCGTATGTGGCGCGATCTCTAGCTGTCATCATTCGTCAAACGTCAGTGAATAAACAGTTTTCGTTTCATACGTTTAATCGGCTATTTTGGATATTTTTGGATATCGTTTCTAAGTTATTCCGATATTCTAGAACGTTTCCAGAGGCAAACAAACTTCTTTATTAAATAAAAAGACGCTTGGAGTACTTTTTTCGTATCATAGGACATCATGGCTGAAAATCCAGCAGAGGTAAAAGTTGGTTTGTTTTGCTTTATTCTTGCAAGTAAAAATAGTTGCTAAAAGTTTTCTTCATTACATAAACTAGCTTATCTTCTACCCAACTTCTCATTGATTGTTCTCTCGTACAAATCCTTTAAGTTTCCTTATATTTGCCCTTGTAGTGTACCAAAGATAATACAGATGCTCAAATCAACACTAAAAATTGTTCTTGTGAAAAATTATCATCCCATTGCATCGTATAAACAACAACAGTAGTCAGAATATGGGTATCCACCATCAACTGAGCATTGTAATGGTCTTTCGCCATTCAAATTCAAGCTGTATAATAACCCTTCTACATATTATCTATGTTTATGTAAAATAAAAAAGATATTTACAAATAGATAGTATATGTATCAATCATATGTAGGCACTTGAATATAAGGATGTGAATGTATATTAGTTATTTTTAAACACTCACTATTTATTTACTACTAGCGACCCGCTCCGGCTTCGCACGGATATAAAATATATAGCCTACTCCACTATTTAATGGATGTTATTATACATAGAAACCTTCCTCTTGAATCACTCAATCTACTAAAAAAAACCACATCAAAATCCGATGAATAGTTTCAAAGATATAAGCATACAAAGGGACGTAGGGACAGAGAAAGCGACTTTGTTTTATACTATGTAGTGATGTGTCTGTACTTGTATCTAAACAGATCATTGTACATGTTTCAGCCAGCGAAGCCAAAGATTAAACACGATTGGTACCAAACGGAGTCTCAAGTTATTATTACTATTCTACTCAAAAATGCACCAGCGGATAAAGTTAGAATTACCTATGGTGAAAGAAATGTAAGTAAACTGACAATGTAGTCCAGTAGTAATACTTAAAATATGAGCTCAATATCACTTCAGTAATCTGAACCTCTGACTAACCGGCAAGGGTTAATGGTCGTGAATGCGATTGTCTTTTTGTATAATCCCTTCGGGCACCTATTCATGCTTGGAATCACGGATAGCCCACTGTGCAGGGGCTGCAATGACTCCATTGAAACCATTGGCCACATTGTCCTGGAGTGCTGGGCCGTGGCTGAAGAACGGGCTAAAATCCTTGGGAAACCGAGGTCGTTTCGGGAAGCCTGTGAAGACACTAGGCGTCTTCTGCGCTTCTGGCGGATGCTGGGCTGGCTGGAATAGTCAGTGACATTACGCAAAATGGTCCCAGTGGGGACTAATAAAATTGGGGAAACCACGCCATTTACAAACACTAACTATTACCTGTTTGGGAAACAGCTAGGTTTCCTCACAATGTTTTCCCTCACCGTAGTATTTAACCATAGTGCTCAAGCAGGATTTGAACCCTGCACCCACTGATACAGAGTCAAGTCCCAAACAACTGAGCTACGTCAAATTTTAATTCTATAATATGAATAAAGCTAGGTGGACCGATGACCTGAAAAAGGTTGCTGGTAGTGGTTGGTTGAGGGCCACGAGTGATCGTGTTTTGTGTACCCTTGGGGAGGCCTACGTCCAGCAGTGGACTGACATAGGCTGATTGATTGATTGAATATGAATAATTTCTTTTACAGCTCTCCGTAACATCACCCATACCGAATTCAGACTCTGAATACAGTTTAGAATTAGAACTGTCTCACAATATAGTGCCAGAGATGTGTACGTATGTAGTGTCGAGTTCGAAGATTGAGATTAAATTGAGGAAAAAGGAAGGCTTGAGGTGGAATCTGTTAGAGGGAGAGAGACAGACTGAGCAGGTTAAGGCTATACCGCAAGGTGAGTGGATTAAACATATGTCCATATATAAATATATTACGAAATGCACTGAATATTATGGTAAGGAAACCTACCTTATAGTTTAATTAGATTTATTTAAAAAAATTTAAGATTAAAAATTGTAATAATTAAATTAATTGTTTAAAAAACCGATGGAAATGTTTTTGTTTTTGACTTTCAATAAGTGATTTTATAATCCTCATATTGAATAAAAGCATTTCTTTTCATTACCTGTTACGTGAACAGGTTATAATCATTGCTTGTAAATGGCGACTTGGCTGACCACCTGTCACATTGAGTACTGACTTGGTCAACACGTGGGTTCGAGGTGCCATAGAATTACTACTACATCTTATTTGACTGCCATATGTCTTATAATGGGCCTGCTACTTTTACTTTTATTTAACTAATATCATTCATCTGCATCATACAGTTAGATAGACGCTATATTGAAAAAGGGTGACGTTAGGAGTACCTATAACCGCCAAGTCTTAGAGGTGTATGAGTGTCTATGAAGCGAAAGTGGTTTGTTAAGATCGGGGCAGATGGGGATCCGTGATCTTAGCCTTCTCTTGTACAAGGAATCGGGCGTGATGTGTATGTATGTATGACGACCTCCGTGGCGCGATCGGTTAACCACATGAACGCTAATTGTGAGGTCCCGATTCCCGGTGGAGGCAGAGTTAAGAACTACGCTTTTCTACTGCTTTCCAGTCTGGTCATTGATTATATATGATATAGATGTATTTCTCTATATATAATATGTATACATTTCTTAAATATACGTTGACTAGTACCCTTAACACAAGTCTTAAATGAACTTACCAAGGGACTAGTTCAATTGGTGTAATAATGTCAAAATATTATTATTATATTATTTATTTATTTATTAACACATCCAACAGCAAAATAACAGTTCAAGAACTTAAAACTAAGAAGCCATTAAAAGTAGCCAATTACAGGACATCCTTACGAGAGTATTACACAAATCAATGAACATGTATAATTACTTTAATATTTGTTTAATATTTATATCCATATATACATACGCCTGATATCAGAGAGGGGTAGGCAGAGATCATCTGTCCAAATCCTGACAAACAACTTTCTCTGCATTGGCACACATACACCCTTCTCATACATCTGACTGTCATAAATGACGACCTCCAGCGCAATTGGTTAACCACTTGAACACTATTTGTGAGATCCCAAAGATTCCCGGTGGAAGCAGAGTTAAGAACTACGCTTTTCTTCTGCTTCCTAGTCTTGTTGTTTATTATATATGCTATATATGTATTCATCTGTGTATAATAAGTATATATCTCTTATATAATATATAATAATAATATTTGGACATTATTACCAATTGAACTAGCCCCTTGGTAAGTACATTCAACACTCGTGTTAAGGGTACTAGTCAACGTATATTTAAGAAATATATACTTTTTATATATAGATAAATACAAATATAATCAACGAGCAGACTGGAAAGCAGTAGAAAAGCGTAGTTCCTAACTCTGCCTCCACCGGGAATCTTTGGGACCTCACGATTAGCGTTCCGGCAGCTAACTGATCGCGCCACGGAGGTCGTCGTATTTGTATGTATGTATGTACATATATGTATATTATATAATACTTATATATGTATGTTATTATTCAGTATATTACTTATCATGATTATTAATTACAGCGGTGATAGATGCGTCGGGGCCGGCGCAAGGCCCGCCTAAGTATCCGTCCTTCTTCAAAAAAGACTGGGACAAAATCGAGAAGGATATACAGAAAATGGTAAGTATTATTCCGGGCTAGTCTGGTACGTAAAAGAATGCTAACTAGCTGCCGTTCTTACCGGCATGTCGTAGTAGGCGACTAAGGGACTAATCGAGAGATTAGCGATTTTTAGTTAGTTGACCCGTGATTGGCCATTGCAACATGGCCGAAACGTCGGGTAGCAAAAGCAATACTTTGCTTATAAAATATAATATAAGTCCCGTTTTCTTGTAAAATGAATGATTTACAAGCAATATCAAATATTTGTCACATTTTTATTTTTTTCAGTTTTCATTACATCATGCCGCGAAGATTAACAGCTTGTTAGCATTCTTTTTTGACAGGCATTAATAATATTATGTAATAATGTTTTATTGAGATTCTACATCCATTACAATAATAATTAGTAAATAATATTAAATAATTAATTAATCAATAATTGACGAAATAATATTACTGAGTGATTACGTAACATAAAAAAATATCATTCGAGAAATAAAAAAGACATAAAATTACCAATTACAATTTCATTAGTAATGCATTGCATTAGTCATTCAAAACCTAATAATCAGTAACTAAGGTGGTGAAAATCTCACTCTACATTCAACGTACTGTTGTGCGGACGAAATAAAAGGCCTTTTTAAAAAAAGCTATTTTTTATTCCCTAAGCCGAAATACAAAGGATAGTATTATTAGCCGTCTTAACCATTTGCTGGTTGGAAGACAACTAACTGAGTGATGCCAATAAAGTAAACGACAATGCCTTGTCAGCAAAATGTAACAAAATGTAAACGCAAGTGTGTTTAACCAACCAGAGTCATGAAGAGGCCAACGCGTGCAAAAACGAAAAAAGTGTTATATCACTCCATAACAGTACCCTAGCCCATACTACCTAAACCACCAATCACCTTTTACATACGTTCGCAGGAAGAGGAAGAAAAGCCAGAGGGTCAGGCTGCGTTGAACGCCCTCTTTCAGAAGATATACGGCGAGGGCTCAGACGAAGTACGCAAGGCCATGAACAAGAGTTTCGTAAGTACTACATAGTATAAAACAGAGTCGCTTTCTCTGTCCCTATGTCCCTTTGTATGCTTAAATCTTTGAAACTACGCAACGGATTTTGATGCGGTTTTTTTTAATAGATAGAGTGATTCAAGAGGAAGGTTTGTATGTATAATAACATCCATTAAATAGTGGAGTAGGCTATATATTTTATACCCGTGCGAAGCCGGAGCGGGTCACTAGTTAATAATAATTTAGCACACTATTACATCAAATTGGCTCTTGATCATCTTATTTAAGACTTGTGTGCATATAATAGTATATAAAAACTAAAAAGACAAACGCATTCACGACCATCAACCTTTACGGGGTAATCACAGGTTCAGATGTCCATCTACGTAATCGCGAAGGTAGTAATTTTGTGTAAAAAATATGTATGAGAACCAAAGTCGTAGACATTGTCTATCGATGTTGCAAGCTGAAGTGGCAGTGGGCTGGTCACGTCTGTCGTAGAACCGACGACCGTTGGAGCAAAGCGGTTCTCGAATGGCGGCCGCGTCTCGGTAAACGTAGTGTAGGACGCCCCCCTGCCAGATGGACTGATGACCTGAAGGTCGCTGGTAGTGGTTGGCTGAGGGCCACGAGTAATAATATAATAATAATATTTGGACATTATTACACCAATTGAACTAGCCCCTTGGTAAGTACATTAAAGACTTGTGTTAAGGGTACTAGTCAACGTATATTTAAGAAATGTATACATATTATATATAGAAAAATACATATATAGCATATATAATCAACGACCAGACTGGAAAGCAGTAGAAAAGCGTAGTTCTTAACTCTGCCTCCACCGGGAATCGAACCCGGGACCCCACGATTAGCGTGCACGTGTCTAACCGATCGCGCCACGGAGGTCGTTGTCGAGTGATCGTGTTTTGTGTACCCTTGGGGAGGCCTACGTCCAGCAGTGGATTGATATAGGCTGATTGATTGATTGAATTATGTATGTATATGTTTGTTTACACAGATCGAGTCAGGCGGCACGGTCCTTAGTACCAATTGGTCGGAGGTCTCAAAAGATAAAGTGGAAGTCAAACCGCCAGACGGAATGGAGTTTAAGAAGTGGGATTAATTGTAGGCAGAGATACGAAGATTACGAAGGAGCAAGTCGGCTATCTAGTAAGCTAAATCTAGTAAGAGCCATTTTGTTTCAAATCCGTTTTGTTTCGATCTTTCTTAATTTTTTATAAAACAGCGTCTAATGCAATAAGACTATAGTCTATTCGCGTTAAGTAAATAGTGACGTCATTATATATAGAGGTTAAACTGACCAATGAGACGTTAGTTAATGAGAAAACCATTCACATCGACCAATCGCAGACAACCGTTGTCACGTCTCATTGGTCAAATCGTGGGGACATGATGACGTCACCATTTTCTTAATGCGAATATACTATAGCTGTTCTAACGCACTCAGACCTAAACTTTGTACGTATTTATTTTATAGCTTTTAACTTTTGGACAGGCACAAAATTGAGTTTGTTTTGCTTCTCCTGTAAAATTTCCTTAATGGCAATTACTATGTTTTGGTTTGGGACAGCCGAAGTGTATGTATGTAGGATTGAACTAAAGATTTATACATTCACGTCCTTTAATCCCTTTCGGTATGGACGAAACCGTGAGATATAATGTCTCCTAGGTCACTTTTTACCATGAATATTGGGGTTGAACATTGTTGATAGGTTGCTAGCCCATCGCCCAATAGATTCTATTTATCCCTAATTCCTTAGTCATACATAACTATTTAAAATCTTTATTTGAAAGGGTTAAGTTACCGGTCGGATTTTAAAAGATTGATAGGTGTAAGCGGCTGTAGCCCAGTGGGTAAGACCTCAGACTTCGTATAAGAAAGGTCCTAGGTTCGAATCCCGACTCTGGCATGTACCAATGGATGAAATTTAAATATAAGTTTTTCATTTACGTACATAATTTACAGTCGCTAATGGTGAGGGAAAACATCGTGAGGAAACCTGCCTATCCTTCAGGATAGGTAGTCAGTGTCTATATACGGCGATACGGTTCACTATTTATCACGTTGAGTGCTGTCTATGTAGTGATACGCAGGCTTCGAATGACCCATACCTAACATGCCTTCGAAATTTCGAAGATTCAAGCCTCTGACTACCCCGCCATAATAAAAAAGAGAGTGTGTATACACAAGTCATGAAGCGTATGTTATGTTATTTATGGATACATTTACGTACTTTAATCCCTTTCGGTGTGGATAGAACCGTGAGATATAATTATAGTTTTAAAGAGATTCGCGATTTATACTCATGATTAATAACTAACGGGACTTATCGCGTATGTTTTTGTATAATAAAGTTTACCTTTATTATTAATATATTTTGACGACCTCCGTGGCGCGATCGGTAAGCCGCCGGAACGCTAATCGTGAGGTCCCGGGTTCGAATCCTGGTGGAGGCAGAGTTAAGAACTACGCTTTTTTACTGCTTTCCAGTCTGGTTGTTGATTATATATTCTATATATGTATTTATCTATATATAATAAGTATATATTTCTTAAATATACGTTGACTAGTACCCTTAACACAAGTCTTAAATGAACTTACCAAGGGGCTAGTTCAATTGGTGTAATAATGTCCAAATATTATTATTATTATTATAATAAATGCCCGTGACCATGGCTGCTGCAACGTAGCCGAAACGTTGGGTTAATAAAGGTAACTTTATTATATAAAAACTTACGCGATAAGTCCCGTTAGTTATTAATCGTGAGATATAATGTCTCCTAGGTCACTTTTTAGCATGAATATTGGGGTTGAGATGTTATATGGTCCTTAATTGACAGGTTGCTAGCCCATAGCCCAATAGATTCTATTTATCCTTAGTCCCTTAGTCATCTATACTAATATTATAAAGCTGAAGAGTTTGTTTGTTTGTTTGAATGCGCTAATCTCAGGAACAACAGGTTCAAATTCGAAAATTATTTTTGTGTTAGTTAGACCATTTATTGAGCAAGGCTTTAGGCTACATAACATCACCCTGCTTCTAATAGGAGCGAAGAATATAAAATCAAATTATAATTACAGTGCCATCTATGTTTCGTGTAATGAAAACTTCTGAAAAAATAAAAATGTGGCAAATTTATTTGATATTGGTACATAAATATTTTTAAACTTAGTTTGAAAGAGTTAGGTTAGAGGTCGGATTTTAAAAGTTTGATAGGTATTTGTCAGGGACGTAAAAAGAATGCTAACGAGCTGCCGTTCTTTTCAAGGAGGTGACTAAGTTAATACATACATACGCTTCACGACTTGTGTATACACACTCCCTTTTTTATTATGGCGGGGTAGTCAGAGGCTTTCATGCCCATCTCCGAAATTTCGAAGGCATGTTAGGTATGGGTCATTCGAAGCCCGCGTATCACTAGATAGACAGCACCCAACGTGATAGGTAGTGAACCGTATCGCCGCATATAGGCACTGACTATTACCTATCCTGCGGGATAGGCAGGTTTCCTCACGATGTTTTCCCTCACCGTTAGCGACTGTAGGACTAAGTTAAATGGGAACTTTTTAGGTCATGAGATAGCAACCTGTCACAGATATTCTATATCAATGGTCATACAATTTCGATAATAATGTATTGGAAAATATGCGATCTTTTTTTAAGGAATTAAAGTGCTATGTATGTATGTAAAACATACATATTTTAGTATGTTGTAAACGTTTTGGGGCTAGTTCAATCGTCCTACATACATATATGTATTATTAATATTCATTGTAATAACCTAAAATTTAATAGATTTTGTACGTAAATAACATTTAATTTTAGTTTGAAATTATTGTTTTTCTTTAAGATTGTGAAATAAATGTTTTTAATGAATAATATTGTTTTTGTTTTATTTTTACCAACGAACTTTTAACAACGAAATAGACGTTAGAAGTAACTATAACTGGCAAGTGTGTATGAGTGTCAAAAAGTGGATATATATGTAAATGTATGTCTTTTTGTTACTATGCACACATAACGAATATATAAAAAAATGGTGACGTAGAAGTACCTATAACCGCCGAATGTGTATGAAGAGATGTATGAATGTCAATCAAAAGCGAAAGTGGTCTGTCAGGATCGAGACAGATAAGGATTCGGGATCTCTGCCTACCCCTCTACAGGGAAACGGGTGTGATGTGTGTATGTATGTTAAACATATATTGAAATACACCTATTAAATTTTTCGATGATAAAAGATTTAATGTTAGTACATTTAAAGTAATTTACAATTTATATTTTTCTAATTTGTATAACACGTCACTTTTACTCAAAGGGAAATCATCCTTAGGAAACATACTCAATAGTCATTACTTACATAGTCCTTTTTCTCTAACATAGGCAATAGTCAGTACCTATATACGATGACATGTAACACCACAGGAGTTTGTTGTTGGTTCTTCTCCGAGCCAGGGCTTCCAACCAACGGTAGAATTTCAATGCTAAGAGACAACCAGTGTCAGGCAAATGTTTTGACTTTCAATGAATGTACTGTACTTGTACTTATGTTGAATACAAACATTTGACTTTGACCTGTCACGTCGACTGCTGACTATCTGGTAAAAAGTTGGTATAAAGGTTACTCATCAAATACTAAACTAGTTTATGGTAAACTGAATACCCCACATTGCACTCGTAATGTCCTATGCTATGTCGTAGGAGGTGACTAAGGGACTTGTGGTCAATTGGATTTGTTGGTCGATGGGCTAGCAACCTGTCACCAATTTTTAATATATTTTCACAACCCTAATATTTTTGCTAAAAAGTGACCTAGGAGATATTGTGTCTAAAAAATGGTAACACGACCTACCCATTGAGTACTGACTATCTGGTCAACATGTGGGTACGAAGTGGCCATAGAATTTCCTCATCTGAAATTACGGTGATGGATATCTGAACCTCTGACTATCCTGCAAGGGTTAATGGTCGTGAAAGTATTTCTCTTTATGTAATTATGCACACAAAACAACTATACTGAAAACGGGTGACGTTAAACGTACATATAACTGCCGAGTGTGTTAGAGGTGTATGAGTGTCAATGAAGCCAAAGTGATTTGTCAGGATCGGGACAAATGGGGGTCCGTGATCTCCCTACCCCTCTAAAGGGAATCAGGCGTGGTGTGTATGTATGTATATACAACCCATCTGTCACAGATCGATATCAGTCGCTTATCGTTTCCCCAAGGGAAGCAATGCGATATTCTTGTAAAACTTTCTCTCTTAAATGTCACCAATTTATCAAAGAAACTTTATACCCTTGTTTACTTTTCTACTTTGGTATAGGAGGCGACTAAGGGACTAGGGGTAGAAAAATAAGGTCCATGATTGTATACTTATATATAATAATATAATAATAATATTTGGACATTATTACACCAATTGAACTAGCCCCTTATCAAGTACATTTAAGACTTGTTAAGGGTGCTAGTCAACGTATATTTAAGAAATACATACATATTATATATAGATAAATACATATTTAACATAAATAATCAACGACCAGACTGAAAAGAAGTAGAAAAGCATAGTTCTTAACTCTGCCTCCACCGGGAATCGAACCCTCACGATTAGCGTTCAGGTGTCTAACCGATCGCACCACGGAGGTCGTCAATAATACATCATAGCTTTAATCCCGTTCGGGGTGGACAGAACTTTAGAGACATGAAAACATATCCTCGTCACTTTAGCATTAATGTTGTGGCTTTTAGGATACTAGCCGATCGCCTTATAGATTCCATTTACTCCTAGTCCCTTAGTCGCCTATAACATGCCGGGAAGAACGGCAGCTAGTTTGTTTTCTTTTTACATCCTTGACTTTATCTATGTGGGTACTGAGAATCAGTTAACAAGTAGGTTTCAAGTGACCAAAGATATACATATTCAAATTTCTAATATCTTAAAAAACAACGGTAACTATCTTAACGGTGAGGGAAAACATCGTGAGGAACAGGTGATAGTTAGTGCTTGTAAATGGCGACACGGCTTATCACCTGTCACATTGAGTACTGACTATCTGGTCAACACGTGGGTTCGAGGTGGCCATAGAATTACTACCTCCGCGATTGGTTAATGGTCGTGACCGCGTAAGTCTTTGGTCTTAGGTTGTATATATACATACATACATACACATCACGCTTGAATCCCTGAAGGATAGACATAGATCACGGATCCCCATTGGTCCAGATCCTGACATACCACTTTCGTTTCATTGACACTCATACACCTCCTCATACATACTTGGCGGTTATAGGTACTTCTAATGTCACCTTTTTCAATATGGCGTCTATGTGACTATATAGGGAATCAGGCGTGATGTGTATGTATGTATGTATATAAGTGTATGTATGTATTTATGTATGTCGCGTATAATACTATATTTAAACTGTATCTAATTCCCAGTAGTACTTATTTCAATATCAGATTCTCTTTGACAAATACAAGTATGTTTTAAAAGCCAAAACGTCGACTTAATTTCCCTGTAGAACCTTAAGGCTTTGACAGAATCAACAATAAGATGAATCTAGACTCAAACAAACGTTAGTCAGAACGCGTAGAACTTATACAGATCAAATTGGAGACATTCTCAAGGCGGGTGTAGCGTGAAGAACAGAAGAGCATGTAAGAATGTTAATGGGTGTGAGTGAAGCAAGAGATTTGTCACCCGTTCCAGGTGGCCTAATAGTCTCTGCCTATCCCGTTGGGGTCATAGAGACGTGTATATATGTATGAATTTTTAGACATAGCAGTCCAACAATATGACTATTAATCCTTGTAAGGTAGTTAGAAGTTCAAGTATCTATCTCGGTAATTGTGTAGTGAATAATTCTTGAACCCACGTGAGTTATTAGAATAGCGAATTGATAGAACATAATTAACAGTCGCTAACGGTGAGGAAAAACAACGTGAGGAAACCTGCCTATTCTTCGGGATAGGTAATACCCAGTGCCTATTTACGGCGATACGGTTCACTACTTATCACGGTGGGTTCTGTCTATCTACCCATACCTAACATGCCTTCGAAATTTCAATGGACACTCAAGCCTGTAACTACCCCGCCACGATAAAAAAGGGATTGTGTATACACAAGTCGTGAAGCGTATGTTTTATATATATGAGTAGGTATCTATAAGCCCTGCGTCTTACGCCCTAGGTCCATTTAGGTCTCTTAAGTGACCTAAGCACTACAATTTATCTCCATTTCACTCCAGTCAACTTTGAAGCACTTAAGTTCTAACAACACTTAGAAAAAGTACACTTAAGCTAGACTGGGACGTGTTTAGAATGCTAACTATCTGCCGTTCTTACCGGCTTGTAGGTGACTAAGAGACTAGGGGTAAATGGGATCTATTGGGCGATGGGCTAGCAACTAGTCACCAATGTTCCATATAACATAACCATTCATGCTAAGAAGCGAGTTAGAGCTTATTAATTGCTTGTTATTTCAAACATTCGTGACAGGTTGCTAGCCTATCGCCCAAATGAATCCATTGACCTCCAGTCCTTTAGGCGCCTCTTAAGACATGCTGGAAAGAACGGCAGCTAGTTAGCATTCTTTTTATGTCCCAGACTAGCACGGGAGGTATGTTTTATAATGGGACAAAAGGATTAAATATAAAGGTGGTTTGCTAGGCTTGGAAAAAGGTTTCGTAATATCTGTCTACCCTTATGTTGGGAAATGGACGTGACATGTACGTATTTAAACAATTTGAGAATCTATTAGGCGACTAGCTAGCAACCTGTCACTAATATTCCATTTTAAAAAAGTTGACTACTACTTAGTTTTCGTAGTCACAAATTCGTAGTATGAATTAAAATATTTATCTCTTTTATTCATTCTAATATAGTAAGCAAATAATATTTGTGTGTATGTGTAAGAATACTAACTAGCTGCCGTTCTTCCTGGCATGAAGTAGGAGGCGACTAAGGGACTAGGGGACAATGAAATCCAATATTCCAGTTGACGTTACAACCCTAATATTCATGCTAAAAAGTGACCTAGGAGATATTATATCTCCGAGGTTCTATTTAACCCGAACGGGATTTAGGACGTGAATGTATATGTGATAAGATTCTAGCCCATCACCCAATAACCATTTACCCCTAGTCCCTTATTCATATATCTCATAGGTCACTTGTTTACATTTATTGGGGTCACGCTTTCCCAATAGATTACATTTACCCCTAGTCCCTTAGTCGCCTCCTACAGCGAAGAACGGCAGCTAGTTAGCTTTTACGTCTCAGCTAGTACGGGTTCTGTATAAAGAGCAGATAGGCACATAGCTTTTACGTTCCGAACTGTAAGGACATTTTCATAGTTAGTTATTCAGTACAATTCGAACTTTCGTGAGAGTCGGACGTCGCGAGCGAACAAAATACGAAAATAATCACAACATTTACATCGTTTTAAAGTTTCAATATACTGAATTGATATCAGAGTGTTATATATAAATAAATCGTTAAATACATATCATTTTAATTGAATATCTTACATAGTTTAATCCGTTTATATATTTAATTACGTATAATATTTTGATTGGTGTGAAATTTTGGATAGAAAAGTGTTTAAGTGAATTTTGTTACTAAAATGGGTGTTTTTATTCATTGTGTCTATTTTGTTTGTGTAGTGAAATAGTGTTTTAAGATCTCAAGTTAGGATTTAGGTAAGTACTAGTTTTAGGACTAAGTTAAATAGTATTATTAAGGTAGTGTCTTCATTGAATCTAATTAACATTTTTATTTACATGTAATTAATTATATATAAGCTTAAGCTACACGATATTATTAAAATTTAATAATTATTAATTAAATGACTCATAAAACATTCAAATAATAAAAATAAATTACGTTTTAATAACAAACTATTAACGAATAATTGAAATGCTAATAACATATGTATTTTGAATTAACAAAAACTTAATGTAATTAAAGTAAATAAATTAAATTAATTCGACGTAGCTCGATTGTTTGGGGCTTGACTCTGTATCAGTGGGTACAGGATTCAAATCCAGCTTGAGCATGTACCAATGGATTTTAAGTTTAATGAATCTATGTACATTTTCGTAATAAAAATATATTTACGAAATGCGTCGAACACTACGGTGAGGAAAATAATCGAGAGGAAACCTACCTGTTCCCCGAACAGGTAATATATAGTGCTGGTAAATGGCGACATGGCTGACCACCTGTCACATTGAGTACTAACTATCTGGTCAACACGTGGGTTTGAGGTGTCCATAGAATCACTACCTTCGCAATTGCGGAGATAGACACCTGAACCTCTGACTAGCAAGGGTTAATGGTCGTAAACGCGATTGTTTGTCTTTTGTTAAATAAAATAACAAAGAAGCATGTTAATGTTATTATTTCATTAACCATAGTTGCTAGCCAACCGGTAAGAATGGCAGCTAGTTAGCATTCTTCTTACGTCCCAGAATCCAGCTTTAAATTTCACTACTTCTCAATGACAGCATTTCAACGGCATTGGTTATACTCGAATGTAAAAAGCTTTGAAAAGAATTATACTCTGCGATATTGTTCCAGTTCTTTCTGATAGGTATTTACCCTTCTCTAACTGATAGACAGATCAATTTCCGTTTAATATATGATAGGTTACATAAATACGTATGTATTTACATTACACCCGTGTTCCTTATAGAGGGATAGGCAGAGTTCACGGACCTCCATTTGTCTCGATCCTGGCAAACCACTTTCGCTTCATACACCTCTAAGACTTGGCGGTTATAGGTACTCCTAACGTCACCTTCTTCAATATAGCGTCTATCTGACTGTTATATGCCTTTTTGTGTCGACCTAAGTTGCATTATTACATATCTTTCACGACTCTATCTAAAACGTGTATCTCTTCATATAACAAGTATCTCCTAGATCACTATTCAGCATGAATATTTATTCGATGGGGTTGCGATGTTATTTATAACATTGATGGCAGGTTGCTAGCCCAGTGTTTAATAGATTCCCTTTGACCCTAGTTATTTAGACAGCACCTACGCCATGCCGGGAAGAACGGCAGCTAATTAGCATTATTTTGGCGTCCCAGATTTCTACATACATATGCACACACCAAACTGTCATCAATGTTACAAATAACATCGCAACCCCATCGAATAAATATTCATGCTAAATAGTGATCAAGATACTAAATTTCGAGGTTCTGTCCACCCTGAAAGGGATTGAAGGACGTGAATGTATATGTATGTAAGACAAGACAAATGTGGAATATTAGTTCGAACTTTCTTGTTTGTTGTTTTAAGAGATATGGCTTCCGAACCAACGGTAGAGTCATAGTTGTAAGACAACTAGATTATGATAACATACACACGCTTCACCACTTGTGTA
Organism: Leucoptera coffeella; assembly: GCA_030578115.1. NCBI lineage: Eukaryota > Metazoa > Arthropoda > Insecta > Lepidoptera > Lyonetiidae > Leucoptera > Leucoptera coffeella. Next base: position 119,447 of record JAMBLF010000638.1, on the reverse strand, counting down.
TAGTAGCCTCAAAACGAAAGTGGTAAAAAACACTTGAAACGATAACAATAGTGCTGTTAAACATTATCTTTCAAGGGAAGGGTCAGGTATTAAAATTTGAGTTTATTTCATTACATTCTATTGTATTGTCTTTTGTTGCACGTGGTACTTTGTGAATGGTTATTTCAAAAATGGCTTTTATTGTATGTATTTAAAGCTCATTCTGGTTTAGCATGAACTTGTTTTGTTTATCTATAATAAATTTCAATACTTGAAATATTGACAACAGGTAATCGGATTAACTACTAACAATGATACCCGTCTCAAGTGCTTTTTACCACTTTCGTTTTGAGGCTACTATATACACACTTCCTTCTTTCTGTAGTCAGAGCCTTGAGTGCCTATTTTCAAAATTTCGAAGGCATGTCAGGTATGACTATGAGTATAGACAGCACCCAACATGATAGGAACTGAACCGTATCGCCGTGTAAAGGCGCTGGGTGTCACCTATCCCGAAGGATAGTCAGGTTTTTCTCGATGTTTATTTATATGTTATCACCGTTAGCGACTGTAAAGTATGGAGATAAATTAAAAACTTATTTTCAAATTTCATTCATTGCTACATGCCAGAGCCGGGATTGCAACCTGGGACCTCTAAAAAGAAGTTAGAGGTCTTACCTACTACGTTATAGCTGGGGCGTAATAAAATTTACGTTTTGTACTAAAAAGTAATATGACATTTTATTGGTTGTAAAATGTATAAATATACTTTATAATGCCATAAGGTCAAATGATAATAAATAAACACTTAACATATTAGTACATAACATAAACAACGGACATTATCCCGTGAAGATATTATTATGTCCCCGGTGTTCTGTCTATCTCAAAAAAGATCTAAGGTAGTGAATGTACATAATAATAATATATAGGACACTATTACACCAATTGAAGTAGCTCCTTGGTAAGTTCATTTAAGACTTGAGTTAAGGGTACTAGTCAACGTATATTTAACAAATATATACTTAATATATATATAGATAAATACATATAAAATAAACAATTAGACTGGAAAGCAGTAGAAAAGCGTAGTTCTTAACTCTGCCTCCACCGGGAATTGGGACCTCACGATTAGCGTTCAGGTGGTTAACCAATCGCGCCATGGAGGTCGTCATATGTATGTATGTATAATAAAAAAGGAACACATTAAGCCGTATTTTCGCTTCATGATTATTGTGGTATTTAAACAAATCTTATTCATTATACCCTTGCGTGACATTAGAGATGTGACGTCAGAAATATGAAATAGGACATGAGCGAGTGTAGTTTATTATCAAAGATTTTTATTAACGACTAAACTATTTCGAATGCAGTGATTTGTCAGGATCGGGACGAATGGGGATCCGTGTTCTGCCTACCCCTCTACGGGGAAACGGGCGTGATGTGTATGTATGATAAAACCGTTTTAGTATACTTTTAAGCTATTCTTTTCTAATTCGACGTAGTTCAGTTGCTTGGGGCTTGACTCTGTATCAATCAATAGACCAATGCAAATAGAGAATTTCTATATACATTTTTATAATAAAAATACGTACATTTTTATAATAAATTAAGGTAATGCATCGAATACAGCAATGAGGGAAAACATCGTGAGAAAACCTCCCTGCTTCCCGAACAGGTACTAGTTAGTGCTTGTAAATAGCGACATCGCTTACCACCTGTTACGAAATGATTCGTCAACACGTGGGTTCGAGGTGGCCACAGAATTACTACCTCCGCAATTGCGTAGATGGATAGCTGTACCACTGACTACCGCATGAGTTAATGGTCATGAACGCGTTTGTTTTTGTCTTTTCCACCGGTAATCTGCCTGCGGAATCCTGAATAAAATATCACTAATTGTCGACCGAGTGAGTCACGCAAGGCAAAGTAATTGCCACGACCATTTGTGAATGAAATATGTAGCCTTAACGTAAACAAAGCAAGTTAATTTCGGATACATACCAACTCACATACATACATACGCTTCACGACTTGTGTATATCAATCAATCAGCCTATGCCAGTCCACTGCTGGACGTAGGCCTCCCCAAGGTTACGCCACAAAACACGATCACTCGTGGCCCTCAGCCAACCACTACCAGCGACCTTTTTTAAGTTATCGGTCCATCTAGCAGGTGGGCGTCCTACACTACTTTTACCGAACGCGCCAACGGTTGTCGGTTCTGCGATTTTCGAAATTTCGAAAGTATGTCAGGTATGGATCACTCGAAGCCCGCGTTTCACTAGATAGACAGCACCCAACGTGATAGGTAGGGAACACGAACCAAATATAAAGAGGACCCGGCGAAAGGCGCGGTCCCCGTTACGTGGTGCGGAGTTTAAATGGCGTGTTTTAATTGGTGCGGAGTCTAAAAATGTGTAGAAAGAAGAAACCTATGTTTCGTCTCACAAAATGGCGTGTTTTATTTGGTTGTAATATCTCCCCTCCATCCCGCGTACCTTGTTTTACCCCGCGTAATGCCATGCTAGTTTCCATACATATATTGTGTAAGGCCCTCCTCTTATTAATTGCTCCATGGACAGCACCCAACGTGAGTTAGTGAACCGTATCGCCGTATACAGGCACTGGTTATTACCTATCCCGAGAGATAGGATGTAATTATAATATTTACGTACATACATATACATTGTCCTCTAATTCCTTTCGTGTTACACATAACGTTGGAAGCACGATAATATAGCCTAGGTCACTTTTAGCATGAATATTGGGATTGTGATGTCATATGGAACATTGGTGACAGGTTGCTAGCCCATCGTCCAATAGCCTCCATTGACCTCTAGTCCTTTACTTGCCTTCTACGACAGCTGGTAAGAACGGCAGCTAGTTAGCATTCTTTTTACATCACACTAGTAGTAGACCGGCCTAATAAGACATATAACAGTCAGATAGACGCAATATTGAAAATTAGTGACGTTAGAAGTACCTATAACCGCCGAGTGTGTTCGAGGTGTATGAGTGTCAATGAAGCGAAAGTTGTTTGTCCGGTTAGGATAGATGGGCATTCGTGATCTCTGCCTACAATTCTACAGGGGATCAGGCGTGATATATATATATATGTATATATATATATATATATATATATATATATATATATATATATATGTGTGTGTGTGTGTATTTGTTAATAACAGCAGCTGATAACAAAGAAACTTCCCTAACCGTGATGTATGTATTGTCCAAGAAAAAAGGTTCAAGAGAAAAGAGGTTGTAAATTGCTTTGCTAAATTGAATTTCTTCGCCGCGTGCAATGTGGAATTTAAGAGGGCTTTAAATGGTACGGGATAAGGTTAGCGTGGTAGTTGGGGATTGGTTTCATGTAACCAGCTGTTTAGCATTACACTATTTGTAAAGTATAAGATATAAAATCATTGCAAATATTCTTCTCAAGGCGGGTGTAGCGTGAAGAACAGAAGAGCATGTATGAGAAGGTTAATGGGTGTGATGTGAGTGAAGCGAGTGAGATTTTCACTCGTTCCAGGTGGCCTAATAGTCACAGCATATCACCTTAGGTATGTAGAGGAGATGAATATATGTATGTATGTATAATATACGATAAAGATTGCCCACTTTATATATTTAGAAATTAATTTGTAAAGTAAAAAACAAAGTACCTTTACCTTTGTTACCCGACGTTTCGGCCATGTTGCAACGGCCATGGTCACGGGTCAACTACGACTTAGTTTATAAAATACTAGTGACCCGCTCCGGCTTCGCACGGGTATAAAATATATAGCCTACTCTTCTATTTAATAGATGTTGCAATTGTGGAGATGGACACCTGAACCTCTGAATCCAGAGTTAATGGTGAACGCGTTTGTCTTTCTGTTTTGTGTATACACAAGTCGTGAAGCGTGTTTTCCCACAGAGCAGAAAGGATACGTTTTGCAATTATATTGAGAAAATGTGCACAGAAATGCATAATGTCATTCCCACTACGTGACTAGAAAGACTGAGTATGAAAAAAGAAATGCTTGTGTTAAAATAGTTTATAATATCTTGAGTAACTTATACAAATGATGACATATACAAGTTTGTAGGAGGCGACTAAGGGACTATAGGTAAAAGGAATAAAAAGCGGTCACTGAGAAGCATGTAAGGAGTGACATTGAATGATAGAATTAAAAATAGTGTGACAAGGAAAGGTTGCGGTTTGAAATAAGATGTAGTGACTAAGATTGAAAAGGCATGCTTCAGTTTGGACATATGCGGATGAATGATAGTAGATTGAGAAAAAGAATATATGTGGGTGAAGTGGAAGGGTGGTTACGTAGGAGCTCACTGCCTAATAGAATCCATATATGTACATCACGCCTGATTCCCTGTAGAGGGGTAGGTAGAGATCTTGGATCCCTGTCTGTCCCGATCCTGACAAACCATTTTCGCTCCATTGACATTCATACACTTCCTCAAACACACTCGGAGGTTATAAGTACTTCTAACGTCACCCTTTTTCAATATGGCGTCTATCTGTCTGTCATTTGCCCCTACATAACCGCCCTTCCACTTCACCCACATATTTTGATTTGTTAATCTACTCATTCATCCGTTTATCTCGTTGTTTTTATAAACATAGTTTGCTTTGGATAGTGTTTAAAGGAACATCAGATAACACGAAAATGCACTCCTAAAATACTGAATGGTACACCAAAATAATACAGTCCCAACCCAAACCTAACCTTTGGTGTGCGTTTAGCTATATTTTGGTGTACATTACAGTATTTTGGTGTGCGACAGGTAATAGTTAGTGCTTGTAAATGGCGACATGGCTGACCACCTGTCACATTGAGTACTGACTATCTGCAACACGTGGGTTCGAGGTGTCCATAGAATTACTACCTTCGCAATTGCGGAGATGGAAACCTGAACCTCTGAATCAAGGGTTAATGGTCGTGAACGCGTTTGTCTTTGTCTTTTACTTATAGTTTTAAGAGATTAGCAATTTATACTCATGATTAATAACTAACGGGACTTATCGCGTATGTTTTTATATAATAAAGTTACCTTTATTAACCCGATGTTTCGGCTACGTTGCAGCAGTCATGGTCACGATAAAAACATACACGATAAGTCCCGTTACTTATTAATCATTTGTCTTTTACTGTTGAAAAGAAGAGTATATCTCTATATACACTCTCGCCAGTTATAAGCCTTTGATGGCGTTTGGGCGTCGCATAATTAATCATCCTTTGCTTAAATAATGAGAAGGGTTTTCTTTGATCATTCCCCATTTCAAGGGATAAAGGTCAAGATATGAACGGAAGGGTAAGTAAACACAACTGTGTTAGCCTGGGACGGAGAATGAATCTGCAGTGTTGTATATCAAAAGTTAAGATTCTGGATAGCCCACAAATTCTCCAATTCGACGTAGCTTAATCCTTGGGGGCTTGACTCTGTATCAGTGGGTACAGGGTTCGAACTGGAGCATGTACCCAATGGTAGTGAAATTTTCTATGTACAGTCAGCGCTAAAAGAGCAGTCCCAGTAATTTTTATAAGGCTTAAGTTTATAAGAACGATATATAGCGAAAATATATAATAGTGTGTAGCGTATATATATAGTGAAATGCAGCGCATACTACGGTGAAGGAAAATATCGTGAGGAAACCTACCTGTTCTCCGTACAGGTTATAGTGCTTGTAAATGGCGACATGGCTTGACACCTGCCACATTGAGGACTGCTTATCCACACGTGGTTTAACACATGGTTTCGAAATGGCAATAGAATAATTACTCCGTAATTGCATTGATGGATATCTGAACCCCTGACTATCCTGCAAGGGTTAATGGCCATGATGGACATTTTATATCACATTTTCTCCCTTACAAAAAACACAGTCAATTTACGTCCATTCTGCAATGGAGTGGAATGATGAAATGGGACGGCGTGAGGTCAAGGCGAAAAGTCATTTGCATAAGGAACTGTCGAGGCTTAGAGGCAAATACTAGCGATTAGCGAGGTTTAGCCTTATAGAATGGTTGTCTTTGGTTTGTTTTGGGATAAAATATTATCTGTGAACGCTACTATATTATGAGAGTATTCATGTGATGGTTTGAGATGATGTTAGAATGATTTTTTTGTTACTAGCCTATCAAGTCCTTAGCTATGTATGTATGTAGCTATGTATGATACAATCTTTGATTACACTTTTTCCTAAAAAGACCTCTTGTTTACCGCATTACTTATTTATAAATATATATATATACAAAAACACAAAAGGCGTTCACAACCATTAACCATGGGTAGTCAGAGGTTCAGGAGTCCATCTCCGCAATTGCGAAGGTAGTAATTCTATGCCACCTCGAACCCACGTCTTGACCAAATTGGTACTCCATGTGACAGGTGGTAAGCCATGTCGCCATTTCCAAGCACATTTCGTTAACGTATTGTTAGTACGAAAATGTACATAGAAATTCATAATAATTCATTTCCATTGTACATGCTCAAGCGGGATTTGAACCCTGTGCCCACTGATACAGAACCAATCCCCAAACAACTGAGCTACGTTGAATAATTAAATACTAGCGACCCACTCCGGCTTCGCACGGGTATAAAATATATAGCCTACTCCACTTTTTAATGGATGTTATTACACATATGAACCTTCCTCTTGAATCACTCTATCTATTAAAAAAAACCGCATCAAAATCCGTTGCGTAGTTTCAAAGATTTAAGCATACAAAGGGACATAGGGACAAAGAAATCGACTTTGTTTTATACTATGTAGTGATATTATATGAGCTACGTCGTATTATTAAATATATTATACGATAGTACTCGTATATATATATAAAACATTCTATTCATTACACAGTCATTCATCTTCGTTGGCTTAGGAATTGTCACATTGGGCCGGGCCATGCAAATTAGGGATTCAATGAATCGGAATTTCTAAGGGCCTTTAAGGGACAAGGTCAGGATATGTACTTGTAACGCCGTGGAAGTAAGTAGCTGTCTTTCTTCTTATGTTGGTAGTGGTTGAGAGGACTTAGTAAGGTTTTTTGAATAAAATTAGATGAAGGAATTAGGTTTTTTAGATTGCTGACATCGTTTGAACATAGTTATCTTTTAAAACACACGATTTACAGTCATTTTATTTGCTCTATGAGACCGGGTCGTATCACGATAAAACAATAAAGATAATTACCTTTATTTCATCCGACGTTTCGCCCCAGTTGCATAGGCCGTGGTCGCGGGAAGTCTTTTATACATACATATACATTTACGTCCTTTAATCACTGGAGTGGGAATAGGGAATCAAGGGGCTAAGGGCCAATGGAATCTATTGGGCGATGGGCTAGCATCCTGTTACCAATGTGCCATAATGGCATCGCAATCACCAATATTCAGAATAAAAAATGTTTGAGTCCAAATATAGACACGTATTTTAATATATTGTGAAGTTTTAACTTATCATTTTGCTTAGTTAGTATTCGTTTGTTCATAATTTACCTAACAGATTATGAATTTTTGTATTTTAAAATAGTTATTGTAAAGTTTTTACCAATCATTTTGTTTACCACTGTAATTATTGATATGTTTATAATTTAAATGACAAGAGACAACAAAAGAGTAGATTTATTAGAGTTTTATTGCTGTAAGAACACGTTAAAACTTAATACATAAAAAAGAGGAGTGTACATACATGTACTTTCACGTCCTTTAATCCCTTTCGGGGTGGACACTATGAGATATAAAAACATCTTCTTGCTCACTTATTAACATATATATTGAGGTTTTGTCATTGATTTCACAACTACAAGACACATGCAAAGACATAATACAACTTATAAATAGCACAGATTTTAATACAAACACACAAGTACTTGTTGTGTGTGCCATGGCGGTATAAAAAAAGGTTCCGTCTCTGCTTGGGTATTACGAATAGTGGACAAGCGTAACGCTGGTATTATGACATTACTAGCGACCCGCTCACTATTTAATGGATGTTATTATACATATAAACCTTTCTCTTGAATCACTCTATCTATTAAAAAAACCGCATCAAAATCCGTTGCGTAGTTTCAAAGATTTAAGCTTACAAAGGGACATAGGGACAGAGAAAGTGACTTTGTTTTATACTATGTAGTGATTTATCGCTAGTTGACTTCGTCACCTTTTATAAAATGATGTGAAGAACGGCAGCTAGTTAGCATTCTTTTTACGTTCAGTCTAGTACAGGACCGTATCGATTCACTTTCTATAGAAATAATTTCATTTGGAAACCTTTCCAAATCCCTGGGATTATTTATGTAAATTTGTGGCTGAATTGGATTACAAAATCGAGAATAAATTTATTGGTTCGTACCTACGTTGTTTGTTTACTTGTTACTCTATAACGTAAATAGAATATTAATTGTGTTTGGGACACTAACACCAGTTGAACTAGCCCCTTGGTAAGTTTATTAAAGACTTGTGATAAGGGTACTAGTCAACGTATGTTTAAGAAATATATGCTTAATATATATAGACAAATATATATATAGCATATATAATCAACGACCAGACTGGAAAGCAGTAGAAAAGCGTAGTTCTTAACTCTGTCTCCACCGAAAATCTTTGGGACCTCACGATTAGCGTTCAGGTGGTTACAATCGCGCCACGGAGGTCGTCATCGTCAATAAAGCGAAAGTGATTTGTCAAATAAGAAAAATTTAGATCTACGATCTCTATTTACCTTTTAGTAAACAGACGGGCACCCTTTTGGGTAGACAGAACCTCGGAAGCTAAAATGTCTTTGGTTGCATTAACATTGATATTTTAAGTAAATGTATAAATAAATATAATAGATATTAGTCAGTGCTTGTAAATGGCGACATGTCTTACCACCTGTCACATTGAGTACCGACTGGTCAACACGTGGGTTCGAGGTGGCCATAGAATTACTTCCTTTACAAATGCGGAGATAAACATATAACATCTGATTACCCCGTAAAGCTTAATAGTCGCTAAAACTTTTTTTGCTAAATATAAGTCTCATTCGTAGTATGAAAGAAATGCAGATCCGTAGCATAGCATGTAATGGCGATCGATTTTCGCGTCGCGTGACTACGACTCTTGTCATAAATTAACATTGAGGAGACTACGGTTCTTTGTACCTACATGTTCCATGCTAGTCTGGGACGTGAAAAGAATGCTAACTAGCTGCCGTTCTTCCCGGCATGTCGTAAGAGTCGAAGGGACTAGGATAACATACATACATACACATCACGCCTTATTCCCTGTAGAGGGGTAGGCAGAGATCACGGATCCCCATTTGTCCCACTGACAGACCACTTTCGCTTCATTGACATTCATAAATCTTCTCATACACTCTCGGCTGTTATAGGTACACCTAACGTCACCTTTTTTCAATATAGCGTCTATCTGACTGTTATATGTCTTATTAGGCCGGACTAGGGTAAGTAGAATCTATTGGGCCATGGGCTAGCAACCTATCATTAACATTCCATTATGAATTATGAACCACTCCAATTTTTATGTTAAAAAGTGACCTTGGATATATTATATGTCCAAGGTTCTATCCGCTCTGAAAGGAATTAAAATTACGTGAATCTATACGTAAATATGTACCTACATATAGTTAAAAAAGGTGACGTTAGGTGTACTTATAACCGCCGAGTGTGTATGAGAAGAAGTATGAGTGTCAATGAAGCGAAAGTGGTCTGTCAGTGGGACAAATGGGGATCCGTGATCTCTGCCTACCCCTCTTCAGGGAATCAGGCGTGATGTGTATGTATGTATGTATATAGTTACTTCCATGTCTTATTAGGGGTTGACAGAATCGTAGAGAAATAGTATCGACTTTACATTTTGGATAAGTATGAAATGTCCTTCATGTCACAGATATTTTGCAATCGGCTGTTACCTAGTGGGTAAGACTTATGACTTCTTATTAGAGTTCCCAGGTTCATAACCTGTTTCAGGCATGTACTAAATGAAATGGTGATAATTTACAGTTGCTAACGGTGAGGGAAACATTGTACAGAAACTTGCTTTACCCTCGGGATAGGTAATAGACAGTGCCTGTATGTGAGTATACGATTCACTACCTATCACGTTGGGCGCTATCTATCTAGTGAAACGCGGGCTTTGAGTGACCCATACCTAACATGCCTTCAAAATTTCGGAGATGGGCATTCGAACCTCTTACTATCCCGCCACAATAAAAAAGGGAGTGTGTATACACAAGTCATGAAGCGTATGTATGTAGACCATTCGTTTTTTGTCCCAACGTAACGTTTATCCTAACGGAATAAGGACACAGCCTCAGGCTTAATGAGCCGGTACCCACGCTTCGTGACCTTTAAAAGTTTAGTCGCCTGTACATAATGACATTCATCTAAGGTTCATTAATTCACTCAAGTGGAAACATACTCGCTACAAGTTACAGGTGAAGATAGATATGTTTGTAAATAATTTACATACATACTCACATCACGCCTGATTCCCTGTAGGCAGAGATCACGGATCCCCATTTGTCCCACTGACAGACCACTTTGGCTTGATTGATACTCATACATCTTCTCATACACTCTCGCTACTACACATAACAGGTTACGAAATCTTGCATACATTCATTTATTAAATACACTATTGAGGTATCAACCCGTGCTAGGTGGGACGTAAAAAGAATGCAAACAAACAAATTCTTTATTAGTCTAAAACAATATTTGACTTAAAAATATAGTAAACTGCACCCGTCAATAGGTTACGATAGCAGCCTGAATAGATAGGATGCAGGTCCATCCCCTTAAAAACATAACAAGTAATTTAATAAACATCTTAAAATAGGTTAAAATAATAGTTAGCATTCAATTTACGTCCCAACTAACATTGTGTCATGCATCATGATTTTCGTATCACGTTATCGAATTTCAACCGACCTTATCTTTATGAAGCTTATTGGAGATAATATAATGTAACAGACTGATAAAAAGCTTCCAGTGTTAGCTTGAGACGTAAAAGAATGCTAACTAGCTGCCGTTCTTCCCAGCATGTCGTAAGCGACTAAGGGACTAGGGGTAAATGGAATATATTTGGTAATGGATTAATCACATGAGGAAATTGTATTGTAGTCAGATGTTTGAGTGTTCTTTTGCGCAATTGCGAAGTGGTGAATCTATGGCCATTGCGCAATTACGGAGGTTGTCATGGCCATTTTGAATCCACGTTTTGACCAAGTCAGTACTCAATGTGACAGGTGGTAAGCCATGTCGCCATTTACAAGCACTATTACCTGTTTGCAGTAGGTAGGTTTCATAACGATGTTTTTCCCTCACCGTAGCATTCGATGTTTATAAAAATATATAAAAATTCAGAGTATATACCCACTGATACAGAGTCAAATCCTCAACAAATGAACTACGCAAAATTATTACAAATCCCATTAATAAAAAAACATATTTATTATTATCATTTTAATTTTTTTCCTACACCATTTTTTTTCCTTTTTTTAAACAATAAATCTAAAATGAACCAGCTACATACCACCAAAACAGCTGGCTGCACTAACCGAATCCCAAACTTGCACTCTTGCAGATAAGTACGAGGCACTCAGACTTCTAAAGTAGGACCTAAGTCCTCATGCCAACTTTTTCAATTAAGGAATGAATGCTTAACTCTGGGTCCTGTGCTAGTCTGAGATTTAAAGGGAATGCAAGCAGCTGTTTAACATAGCATTACTTATAGTTAGTGCTTGTAAATGGCGACATGGCTTGCCACCTGTCACATTGAGTTGACTTGGTCAACACGTGGGTTGGAGATGGCTATAGAATTACTACCTTCGCGATTGTCGAGATGAATATCTGAGCCTCTGACTACCCAGCAAAGGTTAATGGTCGTGAACGTGTTTGTTTTTAGTCTTTTGTTACATAGAACTTGTGAATACACACTCCCTTTTTTATTGTAGTCAGAGGCTTGAGTGTTCCTTCGAAATTTCGAAGGCATGTTAGGTATGGGTCACTCGAAGCCCGCGTTTCACTTGATATACAGCACCCAACGTGATAGGTAGTGAACCGTATCGCCGTACACAGGCACTGGCTATTATCCCGAGGGATAGGCAGGGTTCCTCACCGTTAGCGACTGTAAATTATGTACGTAAATGAAAAACACATATTTAACTTTCATTCTTTGATACATGCTGAAGCGGGATTCCAACCTAGGACCGCTAATAAGAAGTCAGAGGTCTTACCCACTGGGCTACAGTCACTGCCTATCTTGTTTTAATGTTTTTTTAATAAAGAACTTGGAGATATGGACATGTATTGCTTGCTTTGTATCAGTGGGTTTAAACTTCGGAGTATGTACAAATCGATATAAAGTTTAATAAATTTATATGTACATTTTTGCAATAAAAATACATTTATGAAATGCACCGAATACTACGGTGAGGGAAAACATCGTGAGGAAACCCGTTTTCCGAACAGATAGTGAGTGCTAGTAAATGGCGACATGGCTTACCTGTCACATTGAGTACTGACTTGGTCAACGCGTGGGTTCGAGGTGGCCATAGAATTACTACCTTCGTTATTGTACATATATACACTCAAACCTCTGACTTCCACGTAATTAATTATCATGTTTTTCTTTGTTTTGTTCTTTATCTAAACCATACATCCCATTCTTAAAAACGGCAGCTAGTTAGCATTCTTTTCAAGTCCTATCATATAAATAAACTAGCAACCCGCTCCGGCTTCGCACTGGAATAAAATATATAGCCTATTTAATGGATGTTATTATACATATAAACCTTCCTCTTGAATCACTCTATCTATTAAAAAAACCGCATAAAAATCCGTTGCGTAGTTTCAAAGATTTAAGCATACAAAGAGACATAGGGACAGAGAAAGCGACTTTGTTTTATATTATGTAGTGATGAAAACTCTTTGTAAGATGTGTTGCCATATAATAACAGCGTCGAACAAAGAGGCTCTGATTGGAAAAGTTTGTATAGGTGCTTACGAAGTTTTTAATGTGGCAACATTTGCTTGGAAAAGTTATGTTTTCATTAATAAACAAACCCACGCGTTATTGAAGTCTATTGTTCATTAAATTTGTTATGAATTTATAACAAGGAGCGTAACCGCGGTAATATACCGGATCTTTTACGTAGGGGCCGGCCCAATAAGACGTATGACAGTCAGATTGACGCTATATTGAAAAAAGGTGAAGTTAGGAGTACCTATAACCGCCGAGAGTGTATGAGAGGATGTATGAATATCAATGAAGCGAAAGTGGTCTGTCAGGATCGGGACAAATGGGGATCCGTGATCTTTGCCTACCCCTTTTCAGGGAATCAGGCGTGATGTGTATGTATGTATACCGATCATGAAAGTTAAGCATCGCGGTGGAAATACCTAGATGGGTGACCATCTAGAATATCCATGTGCTGTTGACGTAGCTCAGTTGTTTGGGGCTTGGCGCTGTATCAGTGGGTACAGGGTCCTAATCCCGCTTGAGCATGTACCAATGGCAATGAAGTATAATGAATTTCTGTGTATATTTTCGTAATAAAAATACGTTTACGAAATGCGTCTAATAGTTACTACAGTGAAAGAAAACATCGTGAGGAAACCTGCCTGATCCCCGAACAGGTAATAGTTAGTGCTTGTAAATGGCGACATGGCTTACCACCTGTCACATTGAGTACTGACTACCTGGTCAACACGTGAGTTCGAGGTAGCCATAGGATTATTATCGTTTATTCACTGCTCCAAAAACTTACACAATACATAAAGCTTACAATTGAAACTTACAACATATACATTCACGTCCTTTAATCCTTTTCGAGGTGGACACAACCCATGGAGTAATAAATAAGAGGATTGGGCCTTACGCAATATTTTTATGGAAACTAGCGTGGCATTACGCGGGGTGAAACGAGGTACTCGGGATGGAGGGAGATATTACAACCAATCAAAACACGGAATCGGCCAATCAAATCAGGTATCTTTTTTCTACTACACATTTTTAGACTCTGCACCAATTAAAACACGCTATTTGGACTCCGCACCGCGTAACGGGGACCGCTCCTTACGCCGGGTCCTCTTTATATTTGGTTCGTGGACACAAGCTTAGAGATATGATTTCTTTTAGCATTACTTTCGCAGTTGTAATGTCATTTGGAACATTGGTAACAGGTTGTTAACCAATCGCCTAATAGATTCCATTCACTCCTAGTCCCTTAGTAGCCTCCTAAGATATGCCGGGAAGAACGGCAGCTAGTTAGCAATCTTTTTACGTCCCAGACTATTACGGGACCCAAGCTGGAATATCTGTCCACTTAAACATCTCAAGTGACATAAGGGTTACCCTAAAGGACATAGGACGCTCAAACAGGTTACATATTGAAAAAGGGTGACGTTAGAAGTACCTATAACCGCCGAGTGTGTATGGAGATATCTATTAAGTGATTTAGCTACTCTTTTATAGAGAAACAAATGTGTATATTTATTTGCATCCTTTAATTCCTTTCTTGGTGGACAGAACTTTGGAGATATGAAAAAATCTTCTTGGTCATTTATTAGCATGAATATTGGGGTTGTGATGTCATAAGGAATATTGGTGACGGGTTGCCCAGTAGAATCTATATACCCCTAGTTCTTTAATCGCATTTTATGATATGTTGGAAAGAATGGTAGCTAGTTAGCATTCTTTGTACGTCCCAGACTAGAACAGGATATATGTAGACTAGACAAACTAAAGTTTAATACTTTCACGACCATTAACGCATGCGGGGTAGTTAGAGGTTCAGGTGTACATCTCCACAATTGCGAAGGTAGTAATTCTATGGCCACCTCAAACCCACGTGTTGACCAGATAGTCAATACTCAATGTGACAGGTGGTAAGCCATGTCGCCATTTAGAAGCACTAACTATTACCTGTTCGTGGAACAGGTAGGTTTCCTCACGATATTTTGCGTCACCGTAATATATAATATAGACCTTACTATATAATATGTATGACCTTACTATATGTATGTTTGCATGTTATATATCTAAATGTATGTAAGCGCAGCATCAAACTAACTTATCAATGTGTAAACGCGCCTGAACATCAGAGGTTAACTTAGTGGCGCACCGCACGAGGTTCGCGCGCAGGAACCCTAGGGTGGTGGGGCCCAAGTATTACGAGCACCTTCCCACTGAAATTCGTAATATTAAGGATGACGAAACGTTCTGCCACCGACTGAAGAAATTCTTGCTGGACAGCGCGTTTTACTCTGTAAAAGAGTACACGACGAAACAGTACTGATGTACATATTGTATTTTAAATTATTATTTTGTTATATTGTACTATTACTATTATTATTTTATTTTGACATTTTAATTTTATATAATTGCAAATTTCAATGACGATCACTGTAATCTTTAGACATCTATTAATTGTATTTTTTTTATGTGGACATTGTTACAGTGAAATAAATCTAATCTAATCTAATCTAATAAAGTAGTGATTGAATTGGGCTTTAATAGGTAATAGTTAATGCTTGTAAATGGCAACACGGCTTACCACCTATCACATTGAGTACTGACTATCTGGTCAACACGTGTGTTCGAGGTGGCCATGGAATTACTTCATTCACTTCATAGCCTAACTTTTGCAGTTGTGATGTCATTTGGTACATTGGATGCAGGTTGCTAGCCCATCGCTATAATAGATTCCATTGACCTCTAGTCCCATAGTCGCCTTATTCAAAATGCCGGGAAGAACGGCAGCTAGTTAGCATTATTTTTAAGCTTTATACGAGCACGGGACATATACATATTGTATGTATGTAAACGCAGCACCAACCTAACTTATCAATGTGTAAACGCACCTCAGTATAGAATTCAGGTTAACTTAGTAAAGTAGTGATTCAATTGGGCTTTTGTTTGGATAGACCTCAATTGTTTAATGAAGTAAGGTCACAGGTTGTATAGGTATTGTAACTAGGACCTGAATGCTAACTAGCTGCCATTCTTCTTATGTCGTAGGAGGCGACTAAGGGAGTAGGGTAAATACAATCTGTAGGGTGATAGGTTAGCAACCTGTCACCAATGTTCCATATGACATCACAACCCCAATATTCATGCTGAAGTGACCTAAGAGATGTTATATAACCTAGGTTCTGTCCACCCCGAAAGGGATTAAAGAACGTGAATGTATATTCCCGGTGGAGGCAGAGTTAAGAACTACGCTTTTCTTCTGCTTTTCAGTCTGGTTGTTGATTATATATGCTTTATATATTTATTTATATATATATAAATAAGTATATTTCTTAAATACACGTTGACTAGTACCTTTAGGACAAGTCTTAAATGTACTTACAAAGGGGCTAGTTCAATTTGTATAATATCTTAATTGTCTCAATTATTATAATACTTTTTATATACAGATAAATACTCTTCTTTTAGGATACACAACAAATCTCCAAGCAAAGAAGGATATCTTACAAATCTCACCAAACCATATTTATACAACCTACATTTTCGTCCCTAAGCCAATTTTCTAAACCGCCCTTTCATAACGCCGTTACGAAAACTTTTACAACCAACAGTCTTTTGTTATGTCTTTCCTATGAAGGCTTTTGTTCTACTAATTTGCCCTTTTGTCTCTACAACAAAAGTTCAAGATTGTAAAACAATGAAATGTATAAATATATAAGTTGACGACCTCCGTGGCGCGAACGGTTAGCCGCCGGAACGCTAATCGTGAGGTCCCAAAGATTCCCGGTGGAGGTAGAGTTAAGAACTACGCTAATCTACTGCTTTCCAGTCTGATCATTGAGTATATATGCTATATATGTATTTATCTATGTATAATATGTATGTATTTCTTAAATATACGTTGACGAGTACCCTTAACACAAGTCTTAAATGAACTTACCAAGGGGCTAGTTCAATTGGTGTAATAATGTCCAAATATTATTATTATTATAGTTCTGTTTTCGGTTGAATCTGGGTTCAATTCCCTTTGAAGTTGGTTTAAACTTAATTATTATTTACAATATTAATTTAATATAATATAGAACATTAAAAAGTAATTCAATTATGTCATACATACATGCACATCACGCCTGATTCCCTGTAGAGGGGTAGGGAGTGATCTCGGATCCCCATTTGTCCCACTGACAGACCACTTTGGCTTCATTGACACTCATACATTTTCTCATACACACTCGGCGGTTATAGGTACTCCTAACGTCACCTTTTTCCAATATAGCGTCTATCTAACTGTTATATGTCTAATTGAGCCGGCCCTTACGTAACCGCCCTTTCACCTTTACCAACATAAGTACCTTTTATTGATCTACTATCATTCTTCCGCGTAATAAATCGGAGACACATAAATATCTACCAGTCACTAAGGCATAATTTGACACTTTTGCTAACCCACTACCAGCTTCACACTGTTACTGAGGTGATATTGAACTAGTATTTTGCTAAAAGAATTAATGGTTAATAATTAACGGGACTTATCGCGTAAGTTTTCATATAATAAAGTTACCTTCTTTCGTGAGTCTGCCCGTGACCATGGCTGCTGCAACGTAGCCGAAACGTCGGGTCAATATTTTTATTATATAAAAACTTACGCGATAAGTCCCGTTAGTTATTAATCATGAGTGTGAATCGCGAATCTCTTAAAACTAAAAAAGAATTAATGGAAAAAAGTGCCTTTAGGAGTACCTATAACCGCCGAGTGTGTATGAGAATATGTATCAATGAAGCGAAAGTGGGCAGTCAGGGTGGGACAAATGGGGATCCGTGATCTCTACCTACCTCTCTACAGGAAATTAAGCATGATGTGTATGTATGTATTAATGGAGTTGAGTCCAGATCTCTTTTCAGCATGAATATTGAGGTTGTGATGTCATATGGAACATTGCTGACAGGTTTCCAACCCATTGCCCAATAGATTCCATTCACCCCTAGACCCTTAATCTTCCCCTTTCCGGGAAGAACGGCAGCTAGTTAGCATTCTTTTTACGTCGCTAGCATACAAAGTATACGAGCAATCAAAAATTGATGCTTGGAAAATTTAGGGGTGACCTTTCACGGAAATATTGATCGAATATAACCCAATTTACTACGCTGTCTATTGCAATGGTTGCTAAGGTGTTAGAAGCATACACACTCGGTATGTGTAAGTTACATACATACATATACATGACGACCTCCGTGGCGCGATCGTTTAGACACCTGAACGCTAATCGTGGGGTCCCAAAGTTTCCCGGAGGCAGAGTTAAGAACTACTCTTTTCTAATGCTTTCCAGTCTGGTCGTTGATTATATATTATATATAATATGTATATATTTCTTAAATATACGTTGACTAGTACCCTTAACACACGTCTTAAATGTACTTTCCCAGGGGCTAGTTCAATTGGCGTAATAATGTCCAAATATTATTATTATTACACACATACGCTTCACGACTTGTGTATACACACTCCCTTTTTTATTGTGGCGGAGTAGTCAGGCTTGAGTGCCTATACAGGGTGGCGCATTCAAAACGGTCAGTATGGGAAAGTCTGAAACAATAAGACATACGAAGATTTGTTCTTAGGAACCATGTCACCGATTTTGATAAAAAGAAAAACTGCATTCATACTTTCTTTGAAAAAACAACTGTATCCAGTACGGGAATCGAACCCGGTTGCTTTGAAAAAATAATTTGGCATTTTTCACTTTTTCTTTTTAAATATCGATTGTGTAGGTCTTAAACTGTAAATGTCTCTATGGAACATGGTGTCGAAAATGAATAAAATGCATTGTTTTGGCATACTTTAGTTTATGGTAGTAGTTTACATACACCGTAACAATATTCAACAGACATGTAAAATTGTCACTATTGCTGTTTGTAGTTTCGTACTTCCCTACTTGTTACATACACCATATCATGTGGCATTAGCATTGCATTAATCCTTTAAGGAGGTTTTGTTATCTACAGTAATCAAAAACTAACAATCTATTGAAAAGTCGTGTTAAACCATATTAGAAAATTTCTTGTGGGATTACGTTAAGGATAAATTTCACAAAACAAGCTATGACACCGTTGAAGACCTAAAAGTAGCAATAAAGTCAATTGTAACGCAAATTCACCGCATGAAAATACAAAATTCAATAGTAAGATCGTTACCTAAACGTGTTGAATATTGTATTGAAAACAACGGTGGTCACTTAGAAAACCTACTATGATAAACTAAAGTATGCCAAAACAATGCATTTTATTCATTTTCGACAGCATGTTTCATAGAGACATTTACAGATTAAGACCTACACAATCGATATTTAAAAAGAAAAAGTAAAAAGGGCCAATTTATTTTTTCAAAGCGACCGGGTTCGATTCCGGTACTGGATACAGTTGTTATTTCAAAGAAAGTATGAATGCAGTTTTTTTTTATCAAAATCGGTGACATGGTTCCTAAGAACAAATCTTCGTATGTCTTATTGTTTCAGACTTTCCCATACTGACCGTTTTGAATGCGCCACCCTGTATATGAGATTTTGAAGGCATGTTAGGTATGGGTCACTCGAAGCCCGCGTTTCACTAGATAAACGGCACTCAACGTGATAGGTAGTGAACCATATTGCCGTATACAGGCACTGGCTATTGCCTATCCTGAGGGATAGGTATAACTACGCTTTCCTCCTGCTTTCTTAACCATCATAACCTTATGCTAAAAGTGACCTAGGATATATTATCATGTCTCTAAGTTACTGTGTAGTCTTAAATGGAATAAAGGACATGAATGCATACATAGTGCCAGACTCGCACGGAACAGGTATTTAATTACTATTATACATACATACATAGGCAGAGATCGCGGATCCCCATTTGTCACGATCCTGACAGACTACTGTCGCTTTATTGACACAAATCATCAGGACGTGAATGCATATGTATATACCTGGGCGATAAACTAGTAACCTATCATAAATTCTCCAAATGCCCCTTTAACCTCAACCCGTTATTAAGGAATGTTAGTAATTAAATGCTTCGGGATTCTGACCATCCCTTTTGGTATTTGTGTCGACATTCTTTCATTATTTGACGACCTCCGTGGTGCGATTGGTTAACCACATGAACGCTAATCGTGGGTTCGATTCCCGGAGGAGGCAGAGTTAAGAACTACGCTTTTCTTCTGCTTTCCAGTCTGGTCGTTGATTATATATGCTTTATATGTATTTATCTATGTATAATAAGTATATATTTGTTAAATATACGTTGACTAGTACCCTTAAAACAAGTCTTAAATGAACTTACTAAGATGCTAGTTTAATTGGTGTAATAATATCCTAATTATTATTTATTAAGTAGCTAGTACCTATATACGCTATTTTGAAAAAGGGTGACGTTAGAAGTACCTATAACCGCCGAGTGTGTATGAGAAGATGTATGCGTGTCAATGAAGCGAAAGTGATCTGTCAGGATCGGGAAAACCTCTACAGGGAATCAGGCAAGATGTCTATGTATATATGATACTATTTATCCTGTTGAGAAAAGTAGTTTTGTTGTACATAAAAAGCAATAGTCTATCTATCTAGTGATACGCGGGCTTCGAATGACCCATACCTAACATGCCTTCGAAATTTCGGAGATGGGCATTCAAGCCTGTGACTACCCCGCCATGATAAAAAAGGGAGTGTGTATACAGAAGTTGTGAAGCGTATGGATGTATGTATGAAAAGCAATGTTAAGATTTCAAAAGAGAGGTATTATGTTGAATATCTGAAGCGTAAAAGATTCTAGTTTCAAACAAAACTTATTCTTTACTTACATATATACACATCACGCCTGATTCCTTGTAGAGGGATAGGCAGAAATCACAGATCCCCATCTTTCCTAATCCTGACAAATCTCTTTCGCTGCCTTAACACTCATACACACACGGCGGTTATAGATACTGGGACGTGAAAAGTATGCTAAAGTATGACCCATACCTAACTTGCCTTCGAAATTACAATGGACACTCAAGCCTCAGACTAACCCGCCACAATAAAAAAGGGAGTGTGTATACACAAGTCGCGAAGCGTATGTTATGTTAGTTTTATTCTGTCTACTATCCTCGTGTAAACACGGCTTAGCACTAAGAAGATTTCTGAAAGCTTCTTACTGTTAATGGGGTGTACAGAAAAGTAGTGCTAATTTCATTCCTTTTCTGTTTGATCTAGTGTTAGTTTGGGACGTAAATAGATTACCTTTCTGGGTGGACAGAACCTCAAAGATATTATATCTCCATGTAACCGCCCTTCCACTTCATAGTTGCTGCTGTTATAAACAATGTATTACCTTTGTTACCCGTTTCGGCTATATTGCAAAATTTATAAAAAAAAAATGCTTGGCTTGGCCTCGGTCAAAA
The DNA here is from genome assembly GCA_030578115.1 of Leucoptera coffeella. NCBI lineage: Eukaryota > Metazoa > Arthropoda > Insecta > Lepidoptera > Lyonetiidae > Leucoptera > Leucoptera coffeella. Next base: position 98,062 of record JAMBLF010000638.1, on the reverse strand, counting down.
AATTTCTTAATAATATAATATATAGGACACTATTACACCAATTGAACTAGCTCTTTGCTAAGTACATTTAAGACTTGTGTTAAGGACACTAGTCAACGTATATTCAACTAATATACACTTGTTATATGTAGATAAATACATATATAGCATATACAATCAACTACCAGACTGCAAAGCAGAAGAAAAGCGTAGTTCCTAACTCTGCCTCCACCGGGAATCGGGACCTCACGATTAGCGTTCAGGTGCCCAACCAATCGCGCCACGGAGGTCGTCAATATTAATTTGGGCAGATACTTAGCCCTTTTTACGTCCCAGACTAGCGCAGTGAACTATAATTGAAGTAAGTTAGAATATCCATTAGCGTAGAACAACAGCGTACTCCAATTTAGTGGAGTAAACATCGTTTGTACTAACTACAATTACGGAGCCTGTTGGTATAGCACTGATGACTATTTGCTATAGTCTGTTTTGTTTATATACACATATTCACGTTCTTTTATACCTTTGGGGTGGACAGGACCTTGGAGATACTATAATATAGCCTAGGTCAATAATAGCATGAATATTGGGGTTGTGACGTCATATGAACTAGCTGCCGTTCTTCCCGGAATGTCGTAGGAGGTGACTAAGGGACTAGGGGTAAATAGAATCTATTGGGCTATAGGTAACTTTTTAACATAAATATTTTAAAAGGGTGACGTTAGAAGTACCTATAAATGCTAAGTGTGTTTGAGGCCATGAAGTGAAAGTGGTCTGTCAGGATCGGGACAAATGAGGATCCGTAATCTCTGCCTACTTTACAGGGATTCAGGCGTGATGTGTGTGTATGTTTGTATAAATAGTAGGGTTCTGATGTCAAATGGAATGTTGATGACATGTAGCTAGCCCATCGCCCAATAGATTCCATTCACCCCTAGTCCCTTAGTCGTTTCCTACGACATGCTGGAAAGATTGTATTTACGCCCCGGTTTTTTGAGATTGTTTTCATAAACGCGTTTACAACCCTTGCGGGGTAGTCAGAGATTCAGGTGTCCATCTCCGCAATTGCGAAGATAGTATATTATATATATAGAATAATTCTATGGACACCTCGAACCCACGTGTTGACCAAAGCAGTACTCAATGTGACAGGTGGTAAGCCATATTGTCATTTATAAGCACTAATTATTACCTGTTCGGGGAACAGGTAGGATTCCTCACGATGTTTTTCCTCACCATAGTATTCGACGCATTTCGCAAATGTATTTTTGAATACGAAAATGCACATAGAAATTCATTTAACTTCATTTCCACTGATACAGAGCCAAGCCCCAAACAACTGATCTACGTCGAATTTTATAAACAAAGCATTACCTTTGTTACCCGACGTTTCAGTCAGTGGACCCGTAAACAAAGCCTGCGACATGAACTATTGAGATTGTATTGGAATTGATATAGAATATTGAATAACAGGTCGTTAGTCCATAGCCCCAAGGATTTTGTTAATTTGAAGTACCTTATATTTAGGACACTATTACGCCAATTGAACTAGTCCCTTGGTAAGTACAATTAAGACTTGTAATAAGTCTACGTATGATTAATAATTAACGGGACTTATCGCGTAAGTTTATATACAGGGTTATTTGAAAAACATCAACAACCTCGCACGACTAGATAGCTAAAATCATAAACAACAACATTTGTTCTACGAGTTTTATCATAACTCAATACATTAATTAATAATGATTTTTCAAGCTATTATTGTACTGTCGTGACATTTGTAGGTCTATGTTCGATTCACGTAGGTAAGAAAAGGCGACGCGCACGACGCTCGCGCGCTAGTGTATGTAAGAAAGGGACGGAAAGGGTTTGTTTACCTTATTTTGCGATGCGATGCGCATAGAGTTAAGAACATTCAAACGTAAAATTAAATTGATATTTATTTTTGTATGAAAGTAAAATGTGTCAAATTATCAAAAGTCGTAGAACAAATGTTGTTGTTCACGATGATAGCTACCTGGTCTTGCGAGGTTGTTGATGTTTTACAAATAACCCTGTATAATAAAATTACCTTTATTAACCCGACGTTTCGGCTACGTTGCAGTAGCCATGGTCACGGGCAGACTGACGATTTATGTTTCTTCGCCTCCATCGCAGTGTTCTGTCAGATTCTTCTCCGACTACCATCACTGCAACGTTTTTATCAATTACACGCGATCTACGCGATAAGTCCCGTTAATTATTAATCATGAGTATAAATCGCGAATCTCTTAAAACTATAAGTCTACGTATATTTAAAAAAGGCTAGTATTTAACGTTGTATCTAACGAACGTCAAATAATATTAAAATGCACACCAAAAGTACTGAATTGTCCCAACTTAAACCTAACCTTTGCTCTGCGTTTAGCTATATTTTGGTGTACATTTCAGTATTTTTGATGTGCATTGAATTTATATTCCTTTAAGAAAAATATACACATTATATATAGATAAATACATACATATATAGGATATAAAAAACAACCAGACTGGATAGCAGAAGAAAAGTGTAGTTCTTAACTCTGCCTTCACCGGGAATCTTTGGGACCTCACGATTAGCGTTCAGGTGTCTAACCGATCGCTTAAGCCTTAGTAGCCTATATGCGATACTAATATACCGCGAGATAATACGTGAGTCCCAGACTATCAAATAATACCTTTAAAACCTTTATAAGTCTGTTGGTTGGGATAATTTGTTATTGGGAATTGTTCATATTTACATACGCTTTACGGCTTATGAATACACACTCCATTTCTTATTGTTGAGTGGTAAGAGGCATGTTAGGTATGAGCCACTCAGAACCCACGTTTCACCAAATAGACAGCACCCAACGTGATAGGTAGTAAACCAAATCGACGTATACAGGCACTGGCTATTACTTAGCCCGAGGTATAGGTAGGTCTTTTAACGATGTTTTCCCTGACCGTTTTCATATTTTTAAATTACATTCATTGGTACATGCCACAGTCAGAATTCGAACCTAGGACCTCTATTAGAAGTCACAGGTCTTACCCACTAGGTTTTAGCAGCCTTACTGAACCGTATCGCCATATACATACATACACATCACGCCTGATTCCCTGTAGAGGGGTAGGCAGAGATCACGGATCCCCATTTGTCCCGATCCTGACAGACCACTTTCGCTTCATTGATATCCTTACATCCTTTCATACACTCTCGGCGGTTATAGGTACTCCTAACGTCACCTTTTTTCAATATATAGGCACAAAAACCAATCTGTGAAGTATTAAACAAAACGTGTCTAATAAGCCTTCGTTGTTTGCCGCAACACAATGAAAATCGATATCGCCTAGTTTGTGTACCCCACGCAAACTGATCGAGTATTTACCCGTCCTGTTCCGCGTTTCGTGTTACTGGTATTTACTCGCTCGGAAATATGCTGATAAAATACGTATATATATATACATATACATTGACGTCCTTCAATCCATTTTATATACTATGAGAGACCGGGTCATATCACGATAAATTAACAAAGATATCTGATTATATTTATTTTGCCCGACGTTCCGGTGTCTCATAGTATATAAAATGAGTATAAATCGCGAGTGTTTAAAAATGTCCTTTAGTCCCTTTCGGGGTGGACAGAACTTCGGAGATTTAATATCTCCTTGTTCTTATATTAGCATGAATATTGGGGTAGTGATATCATAATGGAATAATGGAGACAGGTTGCTAACCCATCGCCCAATAGATTCTATTTACCCCTAGTCCTTTAGTCGCCTCCTAACATGCCGGGAGGAACGGCAGTTAGTTAGCATTCTTTTTATGTCTCAGCAAAGGACAGTTACTGGTATTTAGTCGCTTGTAAATCTACACTAATATTATAAAGCTGAAGAGTTTGTTTGTTCATTCAAACGCGCAAATCTCAGGAACTACTGGTTCGAATTCAAAAATTCTTTTTGTGTTAGATAGACCATTTATTGAGAAAGGCTTTAGGCTATAAAACATCACCCTGCTACTAATAGAAGCGAAGAATATAATATAAAAATCAAATTATAATTATAGTGCCATCTATGTTTCATGTAATGAAAACCTCTGAAAAAATAAAAATGTGCCAAATTATTTAATAAAGCTTGTATGCTGATAAAAGTTCTATGTTATTGGGACAAGAGTGTTTTAAATTAGTTGTCTGTCTGCTTTCATTTAATTAAATTTATAACCCCATGTTTTGTCACTTTATAGTATGTACATTGAAGTTATCGCCTTATCGCCTTTTTAATAAGCTATATAATTACTATCAGAGTTAAAACAAGTATTACACACACCTTACGGGGTAGTCAGAGGTTCAGGTCTCCATCTCCGTAATTGCGAAGGTAGTAATCCTATGGCCACCTCGAACCCACGTGTTGACCAATCAGTACTCAATGTGACAGGTGGTAAGCCATGTCGCCATTTACAAGCACTAACTATTACCTGTTCGGGAACAGGTAGGTTTCCTCACGATGCTTTCCCTCACTATATAAGTGATTAGTTTCACAACTTGCTGATTGGTTTCTGAACTACGAACGGGGCATTGTTAGACGTAGTATTGAAAAGCGGGGAACGGAATATGTAGTACTAATCACAGTTATGTAGTATGGAAAACTGAGATTCATAGTACATACGCAATACGTAGCATAGGTAATACTTTGTTTATAAAACACTAGTGACCCGCTCCGGCTTCGCACTTCTGGCAATTTAATGGATGTTATCATACACATAAACCTTCCTCTTGAATCACTCTATTAAAAAAACCGCATCAAAATCCATTGAGTAGTTTCAAAGATTTAAGCATACAAAGGGACATAGGGTCAGAGAAAGCGACTTTGTTTTATACTATGTAGTGATACGCGATATGTTTTCTTGTAAAATTACTAACGGTGAGGGAAAACATCGAGAGGAATCCTGCCTATACCTTAGGATAGGTAATAGCTAGTGCTTATATACGGCAATACGGTTCACTACCTATCACGCTGGGTGCCGTCTATCTAGTGAAACACGGGCTTCGAGTGACTCATACCTAATATACCTTCCAAATTTCAATGGGCGCTTAAGCTTGTGTCTATGACGCAATAATAAAAAAGGCAGTATTTACATAGATACATATAAATATTCAAGCCTCCTCGTCCCCAACGGGATAGGCAGAAACTATTAAGCCACCTGGAACGGGTGACAAATCTCTTGCTTCACTTACACCCATTAACTTTCTCATACATGCTCTTCTGTTCTTCACTTCGCACACATAAATACATATTTACGTACACATAAATTCGACCTAGCTCAGTTGTTTGGGGCTTGACTCGGTATCGAGGGTACAGGGTTCAAATCCCGCTTGAGCATGTACCAATGGAAATGAAGTTTTATTGAATTTGTATGTACATTTTCGTAATAAAAATAGATTTACGAAATGCGTCGAATACTACAGGAAAAAAATCGTGTGGAAACCTACCTGTTCCCCGAAGAGTGCTTGTAAATGGCTTGCCACCTGTCACATTGCGTACTGACTATCTGGTCAACACGTGGGTTCGAGGTGGCCATAGCATAACTACCTTCGCAATTGCGGAGATGGACACCTGTACCTCTGACTACCCCGCAGTGGTTATGTTCGTGAAAGCGTTTGTCGATTGTCACGTATACCTTGAATAGTATGTTAAGTTGTATGTTAGATATTCACTAGACTAAAGTGAAGAATAACTTTTGTTTGAAACTAGAATCTTTTACGCTTCAGATATTCAACATAATAGCTCTCTTTTGAAATCTTCACATTGCTTTTTATATGTACATACATATTACGGCTTCTTTTCGTAAGGGTATGTAGTATCATACATACATATACATCAAACGCGTTCAAATATAGAGGTGTAGACAGAGATCTCGGATTCCTATTTGTCTCGATCATACAAATATAAAAAAACGAGTATATGGATCGAATTCTTTTTCTAGTTTGAAAAAATCACAGAGATATGATGTTTTCGTTGAAGCTTTTAGCATTACTAAGGAAGTCGAGATATGTGAATAGAATACTGATGACAGGTTGCTAGCCCATCGCCCAATAGATTACATAGACCCCTAGTCCCTTAGTCGCCTCCTATGACATGATAGAAATACTGTCATTGATTTATAAAAAGAATTTCAGGACACGAAAGCAAAATAACGAAAAAGTTGTCTAGACGTATGACACACAGAATAAATAAACATTGTATCGAAGTCGCTAACGGTGAGGGATAACATCGTGAGGAAATCTGCCTATTCCCCTACACAGGTAATAGCCAGTGCCTGTATACGGCGATATGATTCACTACCTATCACGTTAGGGCTGTCTATCAAGTGAACACACTAAAATGCCTTTGAAATTTCGAGAATGGGCACTCGAGCCTCAGACTACAAGCAATAAAAAAGGGAGTGTGTATACACAAGTCGTGATGCGTAGGTACGTATTGAAGAAGGGTGACGTTAGAAGTAGCTATAACCACCAAGTGTGAAGATATATTTACCTAACGCCCGATTTGCAATAGATAGATAGATCACGGATTTGAAATTTTTCAACTAAACCATTTTCGCTTTATTAACATATCTTCTTCTCAATCGTTACGCTCTTATCAGAGCGGTCGTGGTCTTCATGACGTGGCATCTTGAGCAGCCGACATGGTTCGCCGCACAACCTCCCGCCACCTCTGCCTGCCAAACATATATATATATATATATATATATATATATATATATATATATATATATATATATTAAACTTACGCGGTGGTTATAGGTACTTCTAAAAATTATATTCGTCGTTTTAGTAGTTTCTTATTTTTATTATATGCAGCTTGTGACGGTTTCCGAATCGGGTGCTGCCGGAGGACCAGTGATGCCTAGCTGCATCGTATACTGAGGCAGCACCTTTTCACTGCATCAATTTTTTCTTTCAATATATACAAATAAATATGTACATAAGTACATGCTAACGCTTCTATTTACTTTACAAGATAGACAGAGACTATTAATCCACCTTGAACGATGACCTCACTCACACCTATTAACCTTCTCACATTCACTATATACAAACACATACATATACCTTCACAACTTCAATCGCCTTCGGGGTGGATAGAACCTCAAGCCTATAATTGTTCCTAGGTAATTTCTTTGGATAACTTTAATATGGAACGTTGGTAACTGGTTGCTAACACTTTGACTTGTAGTTTCCATTGACCTTTATTCCCTTAGTCACCTTCTACGATATTCCTCACACTAGCATGGGACATGCATACTTACGTACCCGTTCACGACCATTAACCCTTGCGGGGTAGTCAGAGGTTCAGGTCCGCAATTGCGAAGGTAGTAATTCTATAGACACCTCGAACCCCATGTGTTAACCAGTCAGTACTCAATGTGACAGGTGGGAAGCCATGTCGCCATTTACAAGCACTGACTATTACCTGTTCTGGGAACAGGTAGGTTTCCTCACGATGTTTTTCCCTCACCGTAGTATTCGACGCATTTCGTAAATGTACTTATTATTATTACGAAAATTTACATAGAAATTCATAGATACATACTTAAACTAAATACGTAATTATATTCATTCCTCTACGTCCAAAAGGGGATAGGCAGAGTCTATTAGGCCACCTGGAACGGGTGACAAATCTCTTGCTTCACTCACACCCATTAACCTTCTTACATGCTCTTCTGTTCTTCACTACGTACTTCATTTATAAGCACCGAGTATGTTTGCGGAGTAAAACGGATTTAAATAAAGAAACCCATTGAGCTTCCAGAAAATATTATACAGTATTCCTTGATCTGTCTCCGGCAGACATTTTATAATATTAATGTCAACGAGAACGGAAACCTGTTTCCACTATGTACGAGACTGAAATATAATATTTACATTTTAAATACTTAGAAATAATGGCTAAGATCGAAAAGGGCATGCTTCGATGGTTTGAATGATAGTAGATTTACAAAAGAATTCGACGTAGCTCAGTTGGTTGGGGCTTGACTCTGTATCAGTGGGTGCAGGGTTCAAATCCCGCTTGAGTATGTACCAATGGAAATGAAGTTGAACGAATTTCTATGTACATTTTCGTAATAAAAATACATTTATGAAATGCGTCGAATACGGTGAGGGAAAACATCATGAGGAAACTTACTTGTTCCCCGAAAAGGTAATAGTCAGTGCTTGTTATTAACGACATTGCTTACCTCCTGTCAAATACCGTGTATGTGGAGGCCTGCAGCCCTAAATAAGCAAAAAAGCAAAATGGCAGAAAAAATAATTGTCATCAATCATATTATATTGATATGCCTCTAATTGATTGATAACGTCATACGTTAAATAAAACCTGTCATATTGAGTACTGATTTGGTTAACACGTGGGTTCGAGGTGTCCACAGAATTACTACCTTCGCAATTGCGGAGATGGACACCTGAACCTCTGACTACCCCGCAAGGGTTAATGGTCGTGAACTAGTTTGTCTTTATGAGGGTATAGTGGAAAGGTGAAGTGGTTTCTCAGGATCTAAATGTAACTGTACCGATGGGGATCCGAGATCTCTGCCTACCCCTTTACAGGGAACCGGGCGTGATGTGTGTGTATGTATATTTAATATATTATATTATACATAACATATTATACTTGATTACTTACAATGTTTTCCCCCAAACGTAGTTGCATTTCGCAAATATTACGAAAATATACATAGAAAATCGGAAATTTAATTCCATTGGTATATGCTCAAGCAGGATATGAACCCTGTACCCACTGATACAGAGTCAAGCCTCCATCGACGGAGCTACACCTCCTCATACACACTCGGCGGTTATAGCTACTTCTAACGTCACTAAAGTATAGTGGAACTGTGCAATTCTAGTATTTCTCTAAGATAATATTTCTTATTTTTCTAAGGTTTTATAGTACAAACAAGAACATTGGTATTTGAAGCCCGTTGAATAAAGAAAATAGAAAGCTAACTAGCTGCCATTCTTTCCGGATAGTTTTCTTTACCATTAATAAGAATTATACATTAATAATTACAGTCGCTAACGGTGAGGGAAAACATCGTAAGGAAACCTGCCTATCCCTCAGGATAGGTAATAATCAGTGCCTATATACGGCGATACAGTTCTCTACCTATCACGTTGAGTGCTGTATATCTATTGATACGCATTATACGCATTGAAATTTCGGAGATGGGCATTCGAGCCTCTGACTACCCCGCCATAATAAAAAAGGGAGTGTGTATACACAAGTCGTGAAGCGTGTGTATGAATGTATTAAGAATGCTAACTAGCTGCCGTTCTTCCTGGCATGTCGCAGGAGGCGATTAAAGGGCTATTGGTATATGACGACCTCCGTGGCGCGATCAGTTAACCACCTGAACGCTAATCGTGAGGTCCCGATTCCCGGTGGAGGCAGAGTTAAGGACTACGCTTTTCTTCTGCTTTCCAGTCTGATCGTTGATTATATATGCTATATATGTATGTATTTATGTTTATATAATAAGTATATATTTCTTAAATATATGTTGACTAGTACCTTTAACACAAGTCTTAAATGTACTTAACAAGGGGCTAGTTCAATTTGTGTAATAGTGTGGTACAGTATTATTATTTAAAACAATAGTGATAGGTTGCTAGCCTATCGCCCAATAGATTCCATTTACCCCTAATCCTTTAGTCACCTCCTACGACATGCCAGGAAGAACGGCAGCTAGTTAGCATTCTTTTTACGTCCCAGTCACAAAATGACGTCACAAAACAAGTTAATCAATTACAAACATCAATGAAGTAGAAAGAGAGTATTTCATATTTCATTGAGTCAATATTGTTCTAGAGTTAAACGGTGGAAAAATACTAATGAACGTTTGGGAATGATGCTAGTTTGGGATTTAGGAATGTAACTAGCTGTTTTTATAGCTAAATAGCATTTATTCGATTACCATTGCTATCAATACATATGTAACAAAAATAAGTATGTACAGTCAACGCTAAAAGTGCAGTCCCGATTTATAAGGTTTACGTTTATAAGAACAAAAGACAATATTTTTCATTTCGAAGCACGCGTACGTATAGTGGCCATGACAATGCATAGTGGCGCCAGTTTTAAAATAAAAAATATTGTCTTTTGTTCTTATAAACTTAAACCTTATAAAAAGTTACTGGGACTGCACTTATAGCGTTGACTGTGCATATATTAATATAAAAGTGAAGTGGAAGGACGGTTACGTAGGGCCCGGCCGAATAAGACATATAACAGTCAGAAGACGACATAGGTTACAAGTACCTATAACCGCCGAGTGTGTATGAGAAGGCGAATGAGTGTCAATGAATTGGTAGTGGTTTGTTAGGATCGGGACGGATGACGATTCTCTGTCTACCTCTACAGGGAATCAGGCGTGTTTTGTGTGTATATTTAATAACCAGGACCAGAATAAAAGGATATCTATTCATATATTACTGTTTACCCCTCTTACAAAACTTGCGTAACGTGTATATCTCTTACACCTTGTACTTCAGTCTACCCTTGACAATGTAAAAGACGTGTCTTCACGCCTATAATACTTATAAGGGGTGATAAATGAACGGGATTATCTTTCAAACTTTCGACCCTCTTCAATATGTCGTCTAAATATCTTATCGGGTGATAAATGCTTTTAATTCTATCCCATGCTAGTCTGGGACGTAATAGTTTTGAAAACGAATATTGTGGTTTTATTTAATAATAAAGCATTAATTTACAGCCACAAAAACATACACAACACAAAAAGTTTACAAATCAAAGTTACAAACTAGGGGGTGTGGCTTGTGCACGTCATTGTCGCAGCTAAAAGCAAAATGGTCTTTATATACATTTTCGTAATAAAAAAACATTTACAAAATACATCGTATACTACGGTGAGGGAAAACATCGTGAGGAAACCTTTTCCCCGTACAGGTAATAGTAACTGATTGTAAATGGCGATATGACTTATCGTGGAGGTAGTAATTCTATGGCCATCTCGAACCCACGTGTTGACCAGATAGTTAGTACTCAATGTGACAGGTTTTATAACTATTGCCCTGTTCAGGGAACAGGTAGGGTTTTTCACGATGTTTTCCCTCACCGTAGTGTTCGACGCGTAAATGTATTTTTATTACGAAAACGTATATAGAAATTCATTAAACTTCATTTCCATTGGTACATGCTCAAGCGTGATTTTAACCCACTGATACAGAGTCAAGCCCCAAACAACTGAGCTACGTCGCATTATATATGTATGTATGTATATGTTAGTGTGTAACCTCCCATTCTCCGTCTAAGATACATTAGGAGTGATTAATCATGTCTCGGCGTGACTAAGGACGCATTAAATATTTACACATACTTTGGGGCTACTACGTTCACATAGAACACGTAAAGTCAATGTCAAATGGTGTTAATCAGGGACTCAGCTGATGTGTATGTATGAATGTATTTGATGTCATAAGGAACATTAGTGACAGGTTGCTATCGCATCGACCAATAGATTTCATTAGCCCCTGGTTCCTTAGTCACCTCCTACGATATGCCGGGAAGAACGGCAGCTAGTTAGCTTTGGGTTTAGGGTTGGGTTATAAAATAGTAAAAGTTTATTTTCAGAAAAGATGATCAATATGTATGGATTCCGCTTGCATTTTTATCTATTTATTTTATTAATTATTCATTTAAATTAAATGATATCTAAACTTCCACTTTAAATACATTACACTATTTGGTATAACAGTGCAATCAATTACTGAAAAGTATTAAAGACCTACCATAATATAAATATATATAAAAAATATACTATATTTAATAACAAAAATGAAAGCTAAGCAAAAATTTAGTTAACAATACAGCAAACAGCTAGTTACACTCCTGAAAGCCAGACTAGCATCATCCCCAAAACGTTGTCCATTAGTATTTTTCCACTAGTTGACTCTAAAGCAATATTGACTCAATTAAACATGAAATACTCTCTTTCTACTTCATTGATGTTTTGAACGTATATTGATTGGTTAGCAGGTTTTGTGACGTCATTTTGTGACTGGGACGCAAAAAGAAAGCTGACTAGCTGCCGTTCTTCCCGGCATGTCTTAAGAGACTACTAAAGAAATGAAGATGGAATCTAATATAATAATAATATTTGGATATTATTACACCAATTGAACTAGCCCCTTGGTAAGTACATTTAAGACTTGTGTTAAGGGTACCTAGTCAACGTATATTTAAGAAATGTATACATGTTATATATAGATAAATACATATATAGCATATAAACAACGACCAGACTGGAAAGCAGAAGAAAAGCGTAGGTCTTAACTATGCCTCCACCGGGAATCGAACCCGGGACCCCACGATTAGCGTTCAGGTGTCTAACCTATCGCACCACGGAGGTCATCTTCGTCGTATGTATTGGAGAATGAGCTAGCAATCTGTCACCAATGTTTCATGTGACATTACAACTCCAATATTCATGATAAAAACTGACATAGGAGATATTATATATCCAAGGTTCTTCCCACCTCGAAGAGATTAAAAGAAGTGCACGTATATGTAGGGCTAAATGTATCTTTTGACATTAAACTTATACACTAAACGCATTGTAGCTGCCGATCTTACTTCCATGTCATATGATGTATCTAAGGGACTAGAGTCATAAGATATTTTAGTGTAGGACGCCCCCTGCTAGATGGACCGATGACCTGAAAAAGGTCGCTGGTAGCGGTTGACTGAGGGCCACGAGTGATCGTGTTTTGTATATCCTTGGGGAGACCTACGTCCAGCAGTGGACTGACATAGGCTGATTAATTGATTGATCACTTCAAAGTTCCATATAACATTACAACCCCAATATTCATGCTAAAATTGAGCTAGGATACATTATCGTGTCTCAAAGCTTCTGTCCACCCCGAAAGGGTATAAAACGTGTATGTGTACGAAAAACGAGTGAACAAAAGTTTGAAAGAATCTTTGGCCACTTTTAGCCTTGCTTTGGTTAGAAGAAACTTACTTAACTACTTAGGTAAGTAACTTTACTAAAGTCTCTAACAAAGTTAGTAATATTGGGTAAAACGGTTAAGATACAAACATACATACACTCAAGTGTTTCTATTTAATTCGACGTAGCTCAGTTATTTGGAACTTGCCTCTGTATCAGTGGGGACAGGGTTCTAATCCCGCTTGAGCATGTACCAACGGAAATGAAGTTTAATGAATTTCTATGTACATTTTCGTAATAAAAATACATTTACCAAATGTGTCGAATATTACGGTGAGGGAAAACAACGTGAGGAAACCTACCTGTTCTCCGAACAGGTAATAGTCAATGCTAGTAAATGGTGACATGGCTGACCACCTGTCAAATTGACTACTGACTATCTGGTCAACACGTGGGTTCGAGGTGTCCATAGAATTACTACCTCCGCAATTACAGTGTTGAATACCTGAAACTCTGACTACCCCACTATCAATAACGATAATGAATGTATATGTTTACATTTATTCTAGTTAAGTAAGATTCTAATTAAGAATTCGCAATTAAAACTAAGCTTTAAGCATTAGAAAATACAGTTTAATTTTCAACAACATCATTTGAATTTTTAAGTCGAAATGAAAAGGTTTAATAGAATACAAGTTTTGCATACTAATTCTCATTAAGCCTTTTGTAAATAGCTATTTTAATAGCTTGATATAAAGTATTTATCTATCTATAATAAGTATATAACAGTCAGATAGACGCTATATTGAAAAAGGGTGACGTTAGGAGTACCTATAACCGCCGAGTGTGTATGAGAAGATGAATGTGTGTCGATGAAGGGAAAGTGGTCTGTCAGTGGGACAAATGGGGATCCGTGATCTCTGCCTACTACTCTACAGGGAATCAGGCGTGATGTGTATGTATGTATATATAAGAAGAATATATTTGTTAAATATACGTTGACTAGTACCCTTAACACAAGTCTTAAATGTACTTAGCAGGGGGTAGTTCAATTGGTGTAATAACGTCTTACAATATTATTAATATTATTTTACATTATATAGCTTATTATTATACTAACTACCTCCGCGATTGCGGAGATGGACACCTGAACCTTTGACTACCCTGCAAGGGTTAATGGTCGTGAACGCTTTTGTCTTTTTTTGTTGGAACATTATTGACAGGTTGCTAGCCTATAGCTCAACCTCTATTTACATAGCCCCTTTATAAATCGAAAAGAACGGCAGCTAGTTAGCATTCTTCTTTCGTCCCAGCTAAGACAAACAAAAACAAATCCCCAACATCAACAAACCAATAAAGACCTTAATACTCTCTAGTTACGACCCAATTTCGTTTGTACGCACAAATAAGCTCCACTTTACGAGTAATAAACAACTTTATTATCAGTACTTAAAGTTTAAATTCCTATGATTGCTTTCTGTCATGAATTGCTTATTTTGTTACGAATATATATACGTAAACAAGCAATATCAAATGATTTGTCACATTTTTGTTTTTAGAAGTTTTCATTACACGAAACATAGATGGCACTGTAATTATAATTTGATTTTTATATTAAATTATTCGGTCCTATTAGTCGCAGGGTGATGTTATATAGCCTAAAGCCTTCCTCGATAAATGGTCTATCCAACACAAAAAGAATGTTTGAATTTTAACCAGTAGGTCCTGATATTAGCGCGTTCAAGCAAACAAACAAACTCTTCAGCTTTATAATATTAGTATACTCGTAGATATATTCTTCCCTATTCTTCTAAAAGAGACTATAAGGCCACCTGTAACGGGTGACAAATCTCTTGCTTCACTCACACCCATTAACCTTCTCATACATGCTCTTCTGTTCTTCACGCTACACCCGCCTTGAGAATGTCTCCAATTTGATCTGTATATGAAGTACATAAAAAGACGTAATCAAGTTAAAAATCCTTTTAAGTTAAGTAATTACTTAACGGAACAGGAAGCTTAGCTTTCTCAACTCAAGACACTCTATAATTAACTCGGAATTAAGTTATAATTAAGTTAATTATAGCTGTTAAGGTTTCGAAAGTGGACTTAAGTTGACAAGGTCTTAACTATTTCATACATATATAGATTTTGGCGAGGGAAAACATTGTGAGGAATTTTCTATATTTCTTGAAATAGGATATATGTTTACCTCACCGTTAGCGACTGTAAATTACGTACGTAAATATAAAAAAAATTGTATTTCATATACGTACATAAATTACAGTCGCTAACGGTGAGAGAAAACATCGTGAGGAAACCTGCCTATCCCTCGGAATAGGTAATAGCCAGATATCACGTTGGGTGCTGTCTATGTAGTGAAGCGTGGGCTTAGAGTGGCTCATAGCTAACATGCCATCGAAGTTTCAATGGGCTTTCAAGTCTCTGCCTCAATAGTAAAGGGCAAACTGTAAAGACATTAAAGAAAAAACATTATATTTTATAAAACATACATAGACATCACTCCCTGTAGAGGGGTAAACAATATGGACCCCATTTGTCCCACTGACAGACCACTTTCGCTTCATTGACACTCATACACTTCTAACACACTCGGCGGTTATAGGTACTTCTAACGTCACCCTTTTTCAATATAGCGTCTATCTGACTGTCACATGTCTTATTGGAGCGGCCCCTACGTAATATTTCATAAGAAAATAGAATAACAATATTGTATTATGCAAAACCCAACAACGGTCCTAAGTCAACAAAAACTATCTATATATGCACATAAGCTTACATACATAAACATTGACACCCACTGCTGAAATAATACACTATATGTGGAATAGAATACTTACGTAAATAGATATATGTATATTTACGCTCAATATGGCAGCGGTAGAGCGGCTGTAGCCCAGTGGGTAAGACCTCGGACTTCGTATGAGAAAGGTCCTAGGTTCGAATCCCGACTCTGGCATGTACCAATGAATGAAAATTAAATATGTGTTTTTCATTTACGTACATAATTTACAGTCGCTAACGGTGAAGGAAAACATCGTGAGGAAACCTGCCTATCCCTCAGGATAGGTAATAGTCAGTGCCTATATACGGCGATACGATTCACTATCTATCACGTTGGGTGCTGTCTATCTAGTGATACGCGGGCTTCGAATGACCCATACCTAACATGCCTTCGAAATTTCGGAGATGGGCACTCAAGACTACCCCGCCATAATAAAAAGGGAGTGTGTATACACAAGTCGTGAAGCGCATGTTATGTTTATATATGTATATTTAAGCTCTAGCCTAGTGGGTAAGACCTCTGACTTCTTATTAGAGGTCCTAAGTTCGATTCCTGAGTCTGTAATAAACCAATGAATGAGATTTTAAATGTGATTTTCATTTAGGTATAGAGTTTACAGTAGCTATCGGTGAGGGAAACATTGTGAGGAAACCTCGAGATAGGTAATAGTGCTTTATACGGCGATACGGTTCACTACCTATCACTTCGGTTCATGAACCAAATATAAAGAGGACCCGGCGAAAGGAGCGGTCCCCGTTACGCGATGCGGAGGCCAAATGACTTGTTTTAATTGGTGCGGAGTCTAAACTTGTCTAGTAGAAAGAAGATACCTAATTTGATTGGCCGATGCCGTGTTTTGATTGGTTGTAATATCTCCCCTCCATCCCACGTACCTCGTTTCACCCCGCGTAATGCCGCACTAGTTTCCATACAAACATTGCGTAAGGCCCACTCCTCTTATTCATTACTCCATGCTTCGGTTGATCTATTTTGTGAAACGAAATCTTTGAGTCGCGTATATGTATTTATGTATCTATAATAAGTATATATTTGTTAAACATACGTTGACTAGTACCCTTAACACTAGTCTTAAATGAACTTAGCAAGGGACTAGTTCAATTGGTGTAATAGGGTCCTACAATATTATTTATTTTATAAAATACTTTACTTATATGCCCATGGCTAATCTTGATGGGTCACCCATCCTATTACTACTCACACCCAACATAACTTAACATTCAATATCGATTGAGAACCGGTGTATCAACGCAACCACGGCTTTGCTTTCAAAATACATATACATTCACGTCCTTTAATCCCTTTCGGGGTGGAAAGAACTTCACAATAAAACATCTAAGATAACTTTTTAGAATGAATAATGCGGTGGTAATGTCATATGGAACAGATTGCTAGCCTATCGCCCAATAGATTCCATTAACCCTTAGTCCCTTAGTCGCTTACGACATGCCGGGAAGAACGGCAGCTAGTTAGTCCTTTTTACGTCCCAGAGCAAGGGATATCTGTGTTTAAGCCTAAGATAAGTCGGTTGTATCTTTGAATTAATGGCAGGCTTTTCTTTAAGGCTTTTACGGTATTAACAGGGTGATTTACTTTTACTGCCAATGTTTATCCTTGTACCGAGCCGGGACGTAAAAAGAATGCTAACTAGCTGCCATTCTTAAACATGTTGAAGCGACTAAGGGACTAGGGGTGATTTGAATCTTTTAGGCGATGGACTACGAATTTGTAACCATTGTTCCATATCAATCAATCAATCAATCAAATAATAATAATATTTGGACATTATTACACCAATTCAACTAGCCCCTTGGCAAGTTCATTTAAGACTTGTGTTAAGGGTACTAGTCATCGTATATTTAAGAAATGTACACATATTATATATAGATAAATACATATATAGCATATGTAATCAGCGACCAGACACCCAACGTGATAGGTAGTGAACCGTATCGCCGTATACAGGCACTGGCTATTGGCTATTCCGAAGGATAGGCAGGTTTACTCACGATGTTTTCCCTCACCGTTAGCGACTGTAAATTATAACGTAAATAAAAAACACATTTAAATTTCATTCATTAGTACATGCCAGAGCCGGGATGTGAATCTAGGACCTTTTTAGTAATATTAATATTTGGACATTATTACACTAATTAAACTAGCCCCTTGATAAGTACATTTAAGACTTGTGTTTAGTAACGCATATTTAAGAAATGTACACATATTATATATAGATAAATACATATATAGCATATATAATCAACGACCAGACTGGAAAGCAGAAGAAAAGCGTAGTTCTTAAATCTGCCTCCACCGGGAATCGAAACCGGGACCTCTCGATTAGCGTTCAGGTGTCTAACCGATCGCGCCACGGAGGTCGTCATAATGTCGTATAATGACAGCGCAACTCCAATATTCATGCTAAAAGTGATCTAGGGGAAATATCCCGAGTTTATATCTCCGAGGTTCTGTTCAATCCGAAATCGACGAGCTGACTGAAAAGCGGAAGAAAAGCATAGTTCTTAAGTTTGCTTCAACCGAGAATCGACCCGATCGCGTAGCCGAAACGTCGGGTTAATAATAAAGGTAACTTTATTATATAATAACTTACGCGATAAGTCCCGTTAGTTATTAATCATGAGTATAAATCGCGAATCTCTTAAAACTATAATCAATATAATAGACAAAAAAGACAAATGCGTTCACGACCATTAACACTAGCGAGGTAGTCAGAGGTTCTGGTGTCCATCTCCGCAATTGCGAAGGTAGTAATTCTATGGCCATCTCGACCCCACGTGTTGACTAAATCAGTACTCAATGTGACAGGTGGTAAGCCATATACAATTCACGTGAATTTAATTTAACGTGTGACGTTATCAATCAATTACAGGCATATCAATATATGATTGATGACAATTATTTTTTCTGCCATTTTGCTTTTTTACTTATTTATGGCTTCACGCCTCCACATACACGGTATTTGTTTATAGCAACTTTTTTGTTTTAAGCAACATTTTTTAAGCGTTATTTGTTTGTTGGACGACCTCCGTGGCGCGATCGGTCAGCCGCCTAACGCTAATCGTGAGGTTGGTTGAGCACCTGAACGCTACTCGTGAGGTCCCGATTCCCGGTGGAGGCAGAGTTAAGAACTACGCTTTTCTACCGCTTTCCAGTCTGGTCGTTGATTATATATGCTATATATATGTATTTATATATAATATGTATATATTTGTTAAATATACGTTGACTAGTATCCTTAACAAAAGTTTTAAATGAATTTACCAAAGGGCTAGTTCAATTGGTGTAATAGTGTCCAAATATTATTATTATTATTCACCATAAGGATCATAAAATCACTTATTGAAAGTCAAAAAATGCTGCTCTATGTGCCAATTTAGTTACTTTATCTAAACCTCTGACTACTTCGTTAGTATAAGAGTCGTAAAGTACAGACATATATACACATCACGCCCCTATCTCTCTATAGGGGTAGTCAGAGAACACGAATCCCCATTTGTCACACTGACAGACCACTTTCGCTTCATTGACACTCATACACACACACACTCGTGAAGTGTAAATATGTTCTGACTACCCCTAAAAGCGATAAGTACGTGACGTTTTCAGTGACGTAAAAGTGACCGATGCCACTCATACATTAATTAATGTTATTGTCTGTTTAATGCGTGGATTCTGACGTTTGATGATGTATGGGCTTAAGAATTATATAAAGGCAGAAGGGTGACTGCGTATGAAATTTAACTTCTACAGTCAACGCTAAAAGTGCAGTCCCAGTAACGTTTTATAAGGATTAAGTTTATAAGTACAAAAGACAATACATTTTAAAACAGGCGCCACTATGCACTGTCATGGCCACTATACGTTCGCGTGCTTCGAAATGAAAATTTTTGTCTTTAGTTCTTATAAACGTAAACCTTATAAAAAGTTACTGGGACTGCACTTTTAGTGTTGACTGTACATACACATATTATGCGTTCACACATATTTTTGCAGAGTTTTTTGGCATTTCTTCTCTGCAGGGTTTTTCTTTACGTAACGCCAATAGTTTTATTAGTTTTTTTTTAAGATTATCTAATTTTAAGGACTTTTTGGAAGGATGTGGAAACATCTTTTTTGGACTTTCAATAAAATTCAATAAATTTCAATTTAAGTACGAGTGCTTCATTTGTTATTAACGTCATTGAATACGGTTTGCAAATCACGTGTTGGTTGTATTAATTTAGAGTTAACAAATTTTTTGCAAAAGCTGCGCTAGGGAAATTTGTGGGTCAAGTATAAAAGCATTTTGGGGATGAATAAAATAAGTGTCAAAAGATCAGTTAGATCTAGAAAAACTTAAAATTAAACTATTTAATTCCGATTAAAAATATAGTATATTTATATACTTGCGATGTTACAGATTTCATGACGTCATTTGGATATTTCTGTCATTGACAAATGTGCTTTCACTCTGTATGAACACACATTCATACACTTCACGACTTATACACACACTACCTTTTTATTGAGATGGAGTAGTCAGGCTTGAGTGCTTATCCCCGAAATTTCGAAGCCATGTTAAAAATGAGCCACTCAATTGCGTTTCACTAGATAGACAGCACCCAACGTGATAGGCAGTGAACTGTATCGCCGTATACAGGCACTGTCTATCTAGGTTAAAGAACATGAATGTATATGTAACAATTTTTTCCGACCCTCACAAACCACTTTCCCTTAATTGCCTTCCACTTCCGCATACACACTCGGTGGCTATAGCTAAACGAAATTCTTAACAATAAATGTTCAATTTAAGGCTTGGAATTTTTCTCTTCCATTTATCAAATTACTTTTTGAATGAAACGTAATAAGCTTACAATGCCTCAATTTTGAAATATAATGAATGAAATGAAGGAAAATTTGGCTTCTATCTAATTTGGTCAGAGACGAACAAAAAATATATCTTGTCGTGAATGAATGATAGTAGATTGACAAATGATTTATATGTGGGTGAAGTGGAAGGGTGGTTACGTAGAGCAAAAGAACGTTTTCACGACCCTTGCGGGGTAATCAGAGATTCGAATGTCCTTCTCCGCAATTGCGGGGGTAGTAATTCTATGGCAACCTCGAACCCACGTGTTGACCAGTTAGTCAGTACTCAATGTTACCACTAAGCCGTATAGTTATTTACAAGCACTGATTAGTTCTAGGAACGATGTTGTCACGATCACGATGTTTTCCCTCACTGTAGTATGAATTCGTCACCGTAGTGACATAAGGGTCGACCTAAGTAGACATATGACAAACAGATAGATGACTATAATCATCAACTTAATTTTGCATTAACAGTATCTAATATACCTACATTATACTCACTCGTATTAATACTTTTAATAATAGTTTATGCACGTAATTCACTTCACATTTTACTCAACGTTATATTTTTGTCTTTATGTATGCACTATTTTATACTACCCTCTGTAAGCTGCCAGCTGAAAATCGGTGGATTTATGGAGCCCGCGCTCCGTAGATTCCTGCCAAGCTGGACGCCATTTTGGATCTCTACGGCGCGCATTTAATGACTGAAATTTGATTGTATTATATAAATTTTTATTCGTTTTTTTTCTTTCTTTCCATCTAATTTAATTGATATTATAGGATTGTAATGTGGAATCGCAATAAACGATTATTATTATCATGCTTAAGTTGCTTAAGACTATGTTAAATTAATATTGGTTATCCAACCTCTGAGCACCGCAAAATGGATGACAATCGTAATTCCTACATTACAAGCTGTAACTAATACATTGAGTTACACTTCTGCATTAGCAAATAAACATTAATATTGTTTGCCCATATGAGAATCGTAAAATATATGGGAGTAATAATATTGCTTATAGTATGGAAAATTTTCGTCCATATAACTACTAATATTCCGTGCTAGTCTGGGACGTAAAAAGAATGCTAACTAGCTGCCGTATATGCCGTATGCTATCCATTGACCCCTAGTCCCTTAGTCGCTTCCTACGAAACGCCGGAAAGAACGGCAGCTAGTTAACATTCTTTATACATACCAGACTAGCACGGTACTACAACTAAAACTAACTGTCTTAATAAAAATACAAACGCGTACACGACCATTAACCCTTGCGGGGTAGTCAGAGGTTCAGGTGTCCATCTCCGCAATTGCGAAGGTAGTAATTCTATGGTCACTTCGAACCCATGTCTAGACCAGATAGTCAGTGCTCAATGTGACAGATGGTAAGCCATGTCACCGTTTACAAGCACCAACTATTACCTGTTCGGGGATCAGGTAGGTTTCCTCACGATGTTTTCCCTCAGCGTAGTATTAGAAGCATTTCGTAAATTTCTTTTTATAATTCTAATATAAAATAATTGTCTTAATAATTGTACAAATTATGCAGAAGTTATTGTGTCTTAAAGATTCTGTCATCTCTAAGGTTCTGTCCACCCCGAAAGGGACTAAAGGCTTTGTGTTTTATTTAAATTTAGAATCCATCGCAACCGGCTTTGTGTTTTCACAGATTAACAAAGGCCTTGGCTCCCTTTGTTAAAGTCTGTGGTTATTTGATGTTTTCGTAGCGTATTGTTAAGGATTCTTTTTGACTTCCCACGTTATTTTGAGTATAAACATACATATATACATATACTACGGTGAGGGAAAACATCGTGCTTGTAAATGGTGACATGTCCACCTGACACATTGAGTACTGACTATCTGGTCAACACGTGGGGTCGAGGTGGCCATCAAAATCCAATTATTGTTAGGTTTTCTAAATTGTCGAGACCAATTTTCTGGAAAAAAACGAAAATTGGATTATATACACATATGTATTTTACATCATTATATACTCTAAGCCATAACACCGTATTGTTTAATAATAATAATATTTGGGACACTATTACACCAATTGAACTAGCCACTTGGTAAGTTCATTAAAGACTTGTGTTAAGGGTACTAGTCAACGTTTATTTAAGAAATATATACTTATTATATAAGTAGATAAATACATATATAGCATATATAATCAACAACCAGACTGGAAAGCAGAAGAAAAGCGTAGTTCTTACTCTGCTTCCACCGGGAATCGAACCCGGGACCTCACGATAAGCGTTCAGGTTGTCAACCGTTAATGCTCCTTGTTTGCTCTTTCTATACATATATCTAACCCCTATCTGTTATGAGGGTGACATGTGGTTGTGACCTCTGAATCTATCCCGTGAGATTTCCCTCAATATAAGTTTGTTAATGACCTCCCTAGCTTAAAAGTTAAATTAGTTTTAGTATTAAAGTACATACATATCTCGTCCTAGTCTGGGACGTAAAAAGACTAACTAGCTGCCGTTCTTTTTATCATGTCGTAGGCAGTAACTAAGGTACTAGGAGTAAATGGAATCGATAGTAACATAGTTTTAAGAGATTCGCGATTTATACTCATGATTAATAACTAACGGCACTTATCGCGTAAACGTCGGGTGAATAAAGGTAATTTAATTATATAAAAACTTACGCGATAAGTCCCCGTAGTTATTAATCGATATACATTTAATAAGGTAGTAGTAGTAAATGTATAATGTAGGAATAAAATAAAATAAAACAACAGATGAATATGTATGAGTAGGTTAATGGGTGTGAGTGAAGCAAGAGAGATTTGTCAGGATCGTTCCAGGTGGCGATCGATACTCTCTGCCTATCTTGTTAGGGTAGAACAGGCGTGATTTTATATATGTATTTTAAGATCACAACTTATAACGTTGCGTTTGACTATCCAAAAACCTTCGAATTGTCGTTGATGGTAAGTAATAACATAACATACGCTTCACGACGACTTGTGTATACACACTCCCTTTTTTATTATGGCGGGGTGGTCAGAGGCTTGAATGCCCATCTCCGAAATTTCGAAGGCATGTTAGGTATGGGTCATTCGAAGCCCGCGTAACACTAGATAGACAGCACTCAACGTGATAGGTAGTGAACTGTATCGCCGTATATAGGCACTGATCCTGAGGGATAGGCTGGTTTCCTTACGATGTTTTCCCTCACCGTTAGCGATTGTAAATTATGTATGTAAGAAAAACACATCTAAATTTCATTCATAGTAAGTAATCCCTCTTTCTATACATACGTTTATAGTTGATGTTAGTATAAACGTAAAGTAAAAAGGTAAGGTTAAAAGCTCCTATTGTTGAGGTTGTGTTTACAATACAGCCTCATTTTGACCTCGGAACAAAAAGTCTGATGCAGTCATTGTCGGATTAAGGTTGCGAAAGCAAAAGGTTATGTTGGATACTTTTTACTTTGACTTGCCTTTTGGTTTTTAAAATATTCTATTCAAATAATGTACCGGTATTTGAGAGACTCGAGATCTTTATTTATTTTACAAGAAAACGGAACTTATCGCGTATATTAATAAATACAAAATACTGCAGTGAGGGAAAACATCGTGCGAATAGGTAATAGTTAGTAGTTGTAAATGGTGACTTACCACCTGGCTTACCACCTGTCACATTGAGTGCTGACTATCTGGTCAACACGTGGGTTCAAGGTGGCCATAGAGTTACTACCTTCGCAATTACGGAGATGGACACCCGAACCTCTGACTACCTCGCAAGGGTTAGTGGTGAACGCGTTTGTCTTTGTCTTGAGATATTCTTCTCAAGGCGGGTGTAGCGTGAAGAACAGAAGAGCATGTATGAGAAGGTTAGTGGGTGTGAGTGAAGCAAGAGATTTATTACCCGTTCCAGGTGGCTAATAGTCTCTGCCTATACCCTTAGCGACGTAGAGGGGTGTATATATGTACGTACGTGTGTATGTATGTATATATGTTCGTATGTATGTATGTATATGTGTCGAAAGGAGACATACTAACGCAGTCGGGCCTTTGCAAATAATAATATTGAAAATGGTTTGAATGACTGACGCTATGATGACTGTAGCAAAAGTTCTACCGTGAGGGTAAAAATAGCACATCCCTCTATCAATAATGTGGTGGCGACATCTAGGGAAAAGATTTTGCAACTCTAAGTAAATTTCAGCGTTTCGGGGTAGGAAGAAAATGTGTTGTTATTTTAGTTTTTATATGTATGTTATTATGTCTATAATAATAATATTTGGCCATTATTACACCAATTGAACTAGCCCCTTGGTAAGTACATTTAAGACTTGTGTTAAGGGTACTAGTCAACGTATTTTCAACAAATATATACTTATTATGCATAGATAAATACATATATAGCATACATAATCAACGACCAGACTGGAAAGCAGTAGCAAAGCGTAGTTATTAAATCTGCCTCCGGGAATCTTTAGGACCTCACGATTAGCGTTCAGGTGGTTAACCAATCGCGCCACGGAGGCCGTCTATGAAACCGCTGTACTCAGAGGTTCCAGTGTTCATTTCTACAATTACAGAGTAATTGATTTAATGACCCGCTCATATACACGTGTTAACCAGATAGTTAGTACTTAATGTAACAGCTTGTAATTATTTCGCTATTTACTATCAATATTACAGAAGACAAACGCGTTCACGACCATTAACCCTTGCAGTCAGAGGTTCAGGTGTCCATCTCCGCAATTGCGAAGGTAGTAATTCTATGGCCACCTTGAATGCACGCGTTGACCAATCAGCAGTCAATGTGACAGGTAGTAAGCCATACCGCCATACACAAGCACTAATAACTGTTCGACGAACAGGTAGGTTTCCTCACGATTTTTCCCCCACCGAAGTTGCATTTTGCAAATGAATTTTTATTACGAAAATGTACATAGAAATTTAATTAACTTCATTTCTATTGGTACATACTCAAGCGGTACTATTGGTACATAGTTTTAAGATATTCAAATACAATGTACGAGTATTTTGTTCCTGAATAAACAATTAAAAAATATATTATATTAAAATGCAACACTTCATTGACACTCATACACCTCTAACACACTCGGCGGTTATAGCTACTTCTTACAAAAGGCACTCAGTTCTATTCGAAGCAACTCAATTAAAATTAACATTACCGTTTTCTTAAGTTTAATTAAAGAGGCTAAGGATTGGCACTCCGCCATTTTATATCGATAATTGGACGTGGCATAGGGATGTCATTAAATAGATACGTCTATATTCACGATGAATAAGTAACAAGAGGAATATATATGAGTGAAGTGAAAGGGCGGTTACGTAGGGGCCGGCCTAATAAGACATATAACAGTCAGATAGACGCTATATTGAAAAAGGGTGACGTTAGGAGTACCTATAACCGGCGAGTGTGTATGAGAAGATGTATGAGTGTTAATGAAGCGAAAGTGGCCTGTCAGGATCGGGACAAATGGGGATCCGTGATCTTTGCCTACCCCTCTATAGGGAATCATGCGTGATGTGTATGTATATACGAATCACGCCCGTTTCCATACACGTGGGTAGGTAGAGTTCATGGATCCATATTTATCTCAATCTAGACAAAACATGAGCATGTACCAATAGTGTAATCAAACGCGTTCACGACCATTGACCTTTGCTGGGTAGTCAGAATTTCAGGTTTCCAACTCCGCTATTGCGTAGATAGTAATTCTATAGTCACCTCGAACCCACGTGTTAACCTAGTCAGTACTCAATGTGATAGGTGGTAAGCCATTTACAAGCACTAACTATTACCTGTACGGGGAATAGGTAGGTTTCCTCATAATGTTTAAGTAGTTTTTTTTGAAACTTAACAGGCTTATCTACCCCAAAAAGACATCACATCTCTAGCCACCCCTCAAGCCAGGTTTCTTAAGTACTATTACGGCGTAATTCCAAAGTGGTTTGGTAGAAGTGCGCAGTACTTCACAGCACTCCGTTAAAAGTGTTAAAAGAATGAACGATACAATTATTGTGCTAGTCTGGGACGTAAAGAGGATGCAAGTAGCTGCTTTACTAAAGGGACATGAGATATAATAATAATATTTGGACATTATTACACCAATTGAACTAGCCCCTTGCTAAGTACATAAAGACTTGTGTTAAGGGTACTATTCAACGTATATTTAAAAAATATATCAATCAATCAATCAGCCTATGTCAGTCCACTGCTGGACGTAGGCCTCCCCAAGGGTACAAAACACGGTCACTCGTGGCCCTCAGCCAACCACTACCAGCGACCTTCAGGTCATTGGTACATCTAGCAGGGGGGCGTCCTACACTACGTTAAAACGCAGCGTAAGAAATATATACTTATTAAAAAATATATACATGATTTATAGCGTATATAATAAACAACCAGACTGGATAGCAGAAGAAAAGCGTAGTTCTTAATTTTACCTACACCGGGAATCCAACCATTATATAGATATATTATATTAGATAACAAAATAGATACGTTAGAAGTACATATAACCACCGAGTGTGTATGAGGTGTATGAGTGTCAATGAAGCGAAAGCGGCCTGTCAGTGGCACAAATGGGGATCCGTGATCTCTGCCTACCCCTCTACAGGGAATCAGGCGTTATGTGTATGTACTCGTATGTATACAAAACAGTCTATACTTTCAAGGTATATTTTTTTAACCATTTAAGACAAAATACATTCACTAAGGTTCTATTTACCATATCGGATATTATAGACATTTACTAGAGTTACATAAATACATATACATTCACGTCCTTTAATCCCTTTTGGGGTGGATAGAACCTGAGATAATATCTCTTAGGTAACTTTCTAGCATGAATATTGGGATTGCGATATCATTATTGAACATTGGTGACAGGTTGCTAGCCCATTGCCAAATAAATAATATTAGTAATTTATTATTTTATTAATTATTTCCGGCAATTAATATATGTTTAATTTATCATATCAAGTTATGAGTTTTCAATGATTTATGTAACTTAAATGCACCATAGTTTTGTCTACCACATCGGTAATCACAAACTTGATAGTGTATGTATGTATGTTATGTTATCAACATAATTAGTTAACCGTACGAGAGTTACATTGATAACAATTTAAAATTTACAATACTCTAGATAACAAGGTCAAATTAGGTATCTCTTACTAGCTGGGACGTAAAAGAATGCTAACTAGCTGCCGTTCGTCCTATGTCGTAGGAGGCGACTAAGGGACTAGGGGTAAATGGAATCTATTGGGCGATGGGCTAGCAATAGAGGTATAGTGTAGAATTACAACAATCCTAACATATTAAATTCGCGTTATATTAATAATAATAATATTTCGAAATTATAACACCAATTGAACTAGCCCCTTGGTAAGTACATTTAAGACTGCTGCTAACGGTACTAGTCAACGTATATTTAAGAAATGTATACGTATTATACGAGTATATAGATAAATACATATATAGCATATATTATCAACGAAATTATGTATGTATGTATTGATTTCATCATACATATATGTATACATCAACATACATACATATATTCACACATATGTCCATAAGGGTATAGGCATAGACTATTAGGCCACCCGGAACGGGTGACAAATCTCTAGCTTCACTCACACCCATTAACCTTCTTACATGCTCTTCTGTTCTTCACACTACACCATATCACTGTATTATTGCCATATATATACTGTATATATATGCACTGCACTGTATATAAATATTCGTTGATTATAGTTCTTTTTAATAATATTAACTATTTAAGTATCTTATATAAAAACTAAATATACGTTTTCTATTACTAAGTAAAGCAAGGTAAAATAAACCTTTTTAAAAATCTGATTTTAATAAAGATTTTTATAGACTAAAGCAAATAACAGATATTGAAATAGCCGTATAATAAGTACATTAATCATACCGTTTACGATTCATAAATATATACTAACGCCACCTCTTTGTAACGTACAGTAACTGATAAAAACACTTTTTTTGCTGTGCATTCTATTTCATTTATATATATGTGATACCAAATTGTCTCAAATGTTCCATTATGACATCGCAACTTCAATATTCATGCTATCGCTTTAAGCACGTAGATATTTTCACGTTTCCAAGGTTACAATTCTCATGTCCTAACACCAATGAACTCAATTATTTCTAACATACGGTGAGGGAAAACATCGTGAGGAAACCTACATGTTCGCCGGACAGGTAATAGTGCTTGTAAATGGTGACATGGCTTACCACCTATCACATTGAGTACTGACTATCTGGTCAAGGTTTCCATAGAATAACTTTCTTCGCAATTGCGGAGATGGAAACCTGAACCTCAAGGATTAATGATCGTGAACGCGTTTTATTATTTATTTATGATTATATGTATGTAATGTAATCAAATTATAAATGTGTATACATACAAGATATGCATATATATGATCGGCCATTCATACCAATTTTCTAGTCCTAACACAAATGAACTCATTTATTTCTAACCTCTATATTATAACTACGTCTAACGTCGCCCTCACCTATTCTCATGCAAATGTCTCTAAATTCATGCTAAATGAGTAACTGAACAAGAATAAGTCTCGCAAAGTTTTAAATTAATATTAATGAGCTTTGTAATATACAGGACAAACGGAGAGATTTAATGTCTGTGTTTACATACACACAAACATATATTACAGACACGCACACACACACACACATACATATATATATATATATATATATATATATATATATATTTACGCTATATTGAAAATGGGTGACTGGTGACTAACACATAAAGAATATTCCAATTTAAAACATACATACATATACATCAAACCTGATTCCCTGTAGAGGAGTAGGCAGAGGAGTATCCTGACAGACCACTTTCGCTTTATTGATACTCATACATCTTCTAATACACACTCGGCGGTTATAGGTACTCCTAACGTCACCCATTTTCAATATAGCGTAAATATATATATATATATATATATATATTTATATATATATATTTTTATTATATATATTATTTATATATATATTTACGCTATATTGAAAATGGGTGACGTTAGGAGTACCTATAACCGCCGAGTGTGTATTAGAAGATGTATATATATATTTATATATATATATTTTTATTATATATATTATTTATATATATATTTACGCTATATTGAAAATGGGTGACGTTAGGAGTACCTATAACCGCCGAGTGTGTATTAGAAGATGTATGAGTATCAATAAAGCGAAAGTGGTCTGTCAGGATACTCCTCTGCCTACTCCTCTACAGGGAATCAGGTTTGATGTATATGTATGTATGTTTTAAATTGGAATATTCTTTATGTGTTAGATAGAGCATTTATTAAGGAAGATATTAGGTTATATAACATCATGCTGCAACCCTTGGGAGACAAAACAGTAGAAAATGTGGAAAACAACAATTGTTTTTTTCGCTTTATAGTTGTTTCGTGAATTATTATTCATTTTCTTATAGATTAGATTAGATTATCTGGGACGTAAAAAGAATGCTAACTAACCGCCATTCTTCAAGGCATGTCTTAGGAGACACCTTAGTCGGCATCAGGAATAAACGGTATCTATTGGGATATGGGCAAGCAACCTGTCACCAATATTCCATTATGACATCACAACCTCAATATTCATGCTAAAAAGTGACCAAAAAGATGTTTCATTGTCTCCAAGGTTCTGTCTACCCCGAAAAGGATTTGAGAACGTGAATCTATATGTATCTAGTTAAGAGTTTAAGCCAAAAACGCGTGATCTTCACTACATAGTATAAAACAAAGTCGCTTTCTTTGTCCCTATGTCCCTTTGTACGCTTAAATCATTGAAACTACGCAACGGATTTTAATGCGGTTTTCTTAATAGATAGAGTGATTCAAGGGGAAGGTTTATATGTATAATAACATCCATTAAATAGTGGAGTAGGCTATATATTATAACCATGAGAAGCCGGAGAGCCTCGCTAGTTATAGATAAATGCTTAAAATAAATTTGCCACTCGAACGCTGTCAGGCTGAGGTAGTTATGAATCATAATATTTCCGTCCTTCGAGTAAATTTGAGTAAATACTGTAACTTCATTTGGTAGTCTATTCGCGTCGAGAGGAGTTTGAATTATGTTGATTTTGCCTTCACCTCGGACATTATAGGGCGGTTTTTACCGGAAAACCTTCGTGTAAATTGACTAGTCAATAGACATCTTAATTGAGGACCCAAATTTTTTGACTATAACAATTTCAAAACAAAACAAACAAACAAACGCATTCACGACCATTAAACTTTGCTTAGTCAGAGGTTCAGGTTTCCATCTCCGCAATTGTGAAGGTAGTAATTCTATGGCCACCTAAAACTCACTTATTGACCAGTCAGCGTTCAATGTGACAGGTGGTCAGTCATGTCGCCATTTATAAGCACTAACTATTACCTGTTCGACGAACAGGTAGGTTTCCTCACGATGTTTTCCCTGACCGTATAATTCGATGCATTTCGTAAATGTATTTTTATTACGACAATGTACATAGAAATTCATATAAACTTCATTTCCATTGGTACATGCCCAAGCGGGATGTACCAATGGAAATGAATACCCTCTGATACAGAGTCTAGCCCCAAACAACTGAGATACGTCGAATTTTTGTTTCAAGTTTATGAAATTTAAGAATAAATGCTATAGGTTTCACTAATTCTCTACTGAATGCCCTGTGAGTTTCATTTTGATTGTCCAATATTTGAAAAATGAGCCGTCAATCTAGATGCACACGTCACTAGCGGCTGTAGCCTAGTGGGTAAGACCTCTGACTTTTTATTAGAGGTTCTTGGTTTGAAACTCGGCTATGGCATGTACCAATGAATTAAATTTAAACATGTGTTTCTTATTTACATACATAATTTGAAGTCGCTAACGGTGGGGGGAAACATTTTGAGAAAATATGCCTGTCCTGAGGGATAGATAATAAGCAGTGCCTATATACGGTGGTAGCGGTCACTATCTATCACGTTGGGTGCTTTATAGTGGGGATTCGTGTGGCTTATACCTGACATGCCTTCAAAATTTCGGAGATGAGCACTGAAGTCTCTGACTACATAAAAAAAAGAATGTGTATACATAAGACGTGAAGCGTAAGTAAGATAAGTTATAATAATGAATGTTAAGTTATGAAATACATATCAAAAATATCAAATTATACGGTGACACAAAAGCTTGAAGAAACCTACCTGTTTCCCGAACAGGTAATAGTTAGTGCTTGTAAATGGCGACATTACATAGGTTAACATAGGTTTCCTCACGATGTTTACCCCCCACTGTAGTATTTGATGCATTTCGTAAATGTATTTTTATTACGAAAATGTTAATAGAAATTGATTAAACTTCATTTCCATTGGTACATGCTCAAGCGGGATTTGAACCCTGTACCCACTGATACAGAGTCAAGTACTATGTTTGTACATATTTTACACGCCATATTTACACACAAACATACATACATATATACATACACTTTGTCACTTCCCTGAAAAACACGATTGAAGCATGTACGAGGCAGGCTCTTGGGCCCATTTTAATATTTGACGAGCTACGAATACCGAATGAGACTACCAAGCTCAGTTCGTAGCATAATATTTTATTATTCCATCGCCGGCTTTCGTAGTACGTATTTCCTTTCATTAGAGCAAAGCTTTAGTGTAACCGTGCTTGTCTGGGTAGTAAAAAGAATGCTAACTAGCTGCCGTTCTTCCCGGCACGTAGGAGGCGACTAAGTTAGGTTAAGTAAGATAGAGGTCCCCATTTGCCCCACTGACAGACCCCTTTCGCTTCATTGACACTCATACATCTTCTCATACACACTTGGCGGTTATAGGTACACCTAACGTCACCTTTTTTCAATGTATGTGGAGCAGTGGGGAGTAAGAGAGACGAAGTTTGCAAGATGATGGAATGTAAGAAATTAGATGGTTTATGTGAGAATGAAACGAAGCGAAAGGAAGTAGGCAATACCCTTCACGGCACGTACGCAGCCTATTGGACTAGAGTTCAATAAGGTATATATTATACAAACATATTCACGATTCTACTACCTAACTGGTTATTCAGAGACTATTAGGCCACCTTGATTGATCCTGACAAAACTCTCTTGCTTCACTCACACCCATTAACCTTCTCATACATGCTCTTCTATTCTACACTACGTAAATTATGAATACTTGTTTCTAATAAAACTTCTTTCCAAATTCTTAAAAGAATGTTACCTAGCTGCCATTCTTCCCGGAATGTCCTAAGCAACTAAGAGACTATAGGTAAATAGAATCTATTAGGCAATAGGCTAGCAACCTGTCACAAATATTTCATTATGACATTGCGACCCTATCACACTAAAATGTTGTCTAGGATATCATATTATATCTCAAAGGTTGAGGTTGTATCCATCCTGAAAAGGAATAAAGTACTTAATTATATATGTATGTATGTAAGTTACACACAAATTGTACGCACAAACGTAAACAGTTACATGTATTGTAATTTGCCTCCGTCGTAAATAATTAATGTGTACTACTAACCCAATTTTGCTACACAACAAATAAATAATTAATAGCATTGAATGGCCCTGTTTTAATCCCTATAATATACGACACAAATAAGCAAGTACTTAAGAAGGGGTGGCATTACAAGTTACTATAATTATAGTGTGTATATGCTGCGTAGTTAAGCTTCTTTACAAACACGATTTATACTCATGATTAATAATTAACGGGACTTATTGCTTTTTTGTAATCAAGTTATATTTACATTTATAATAAAGTAAAAACTTTATTATATAAAAACTTACGCGATAAGTCCCGTTAGTTATTAATCTTGTTTACATACATACGCTTCAAGGCACACTTGTCTCGAAAAAGTAGATTGAGTGCCCATCTACGAAATTTCGAAGCCATGTTAGGTATGAGCCACTCAAAGCCCACGTTTCACTAGATAGACAGCACCCAACGTGATACTTGGATCCAAAAGCAAAAAATCGCGTTCAAGACCATAAACCCTTGGAGGGTAGTCAGAGGTTCAGGTTTCCATTTCCGCAATCGCAAAAGTTGTAATTCTATGGTCACCTTGAACCCACATGTTGACCAGATAGTCAGTAATCAATGTGACAAGTGGCTTATGTCGCCATTCACAAGCACTAACTATTACCTGTTCGGCGAATAGGTAGGTTTCCTCACGATGTTTTCCCTCACCGTAGAATTCGACGCATTTCGTAAATGTATTTTTGATTATGAAAATGTACATAGAAATTCAACTTCATTTCCATGGAACATGCTCAAGCAGGATTTGAACCGTGTACCCGCTGATACAGAGTCAAGCCCCAAACAACTGAGCTACGTCGAATTTAAATTTTTATTTAGATTCGACGTAGCTCATTACTTATCAATAAAGCATTAACCCCTAAAGTTATACTACATATATAAGCCTGTATATATAGACGCTATATTGAAAAAACGTGACGTTAGGAGTACATATAACCGCCGAGAGTGTATGAGAGGATGTACGAGTGTCAATGAAGCGAAAGTGTCAGTGGGACAAATGGGGATCCGTGATTTCTGCCTACCCCTCTACAGGGAATCAGGCGTGATGTGTATGTATGTATAAGCCTATAATGAGACTTCGTGATTCTGTCCACCCGAAAGGGATTAAGGGACGTGCGTGAATGAACGAAACCTTCCTTTTTTGTGATAGGCAATAAATTATAATGATAAGGACCACGTCGGCTGACTATCTGGGTTCAATTTGACTATAAATCACGCAATAGGCCGTTGCGTGGGTTATTGAGCCACGTGACTATGTTATCACTACATAGTATAAAACAAAGTCGCTTTCTCTGTCCCTATGTCCCTTTGTATGCTTAAATCTTTGAAACTACGCAACGGATTTTGATGCGGTTTTTTTAATAGATAGAGTGATTCAAGAGGAAGGTTTATATGTATAATAACATCCATTAAATAGCCAGAAGTGGAAAGCCAGAGCGTGTCGCTAGTATTATAATATTACATATACATTCACGTCCTTTAATCCCTTTCGGGGTGGACAGAACCTTCGTGACATCAAAACATCTTCTTGGTTACTTATAAACATTATACTCGTATTAATTAGGGTTTTTATCTCATATGGAATATAGTATAATATTGTGTATGTCTTGTAGTTGTGAAATAAACAGTTTTATTATTAATATTAAATTCAATTCTCAATTGAATCTACCAAAGTTCTGTCCACTCCGAAAGTGATAAAAAGACGTGAATGTATATGTCATAGGATAATTTGATATTTTGGGTTTTTGCAAAAAAATAGGCATTTTGCGAAAACACGGATAATTAGACAATTGTGATCATTCCTTATCCTTACGTTACCTATCAACAGAAATCTAAGTAGGTTAGGTTAGTATACTCGTATGATAAACAACGCACGAGCTGAGCGAAGTGTCAAAAGCGAATCTCTTTTGTAATAGTTGATCACCATTGTCTAATTAACTTATCTATTAATGGTGAGGGAAAATAACGTGAGAAAGCCTGCCTATAAGTAATAGTCAGTGCCTATATACGGCGATACGGTTCACTACCTATCACGTTGGGTGCGGTCTATCTAGTGAAACGCGGGCTTCGAGTGACCCATACCTAACATGCCTTCGAAATTTCGGAGATGGGCACTCAAGCCTCTGACTACCCCGCCATAATAAAAAGGGAGTGTGTATACACAAGTTGTGAAACGTATGTTATGTTACATTCATATAAAAGCCGATCATTAACCTTTTGCGTTCTATTATAACTTTGCATCGTCATTTACAATCGCAAAGTGGTTTTCCTTCTATTCAAACTATTGTTCATCGCAAACTATTGTTTATTTAAAGAATAGGCAGGTTTCCTACGATGTTTCCCCTCATCATAGTATTTACGTTGCTATATAAATAAAACTACGGTGAGGGAAAAACATCGTGAGGAAACCTACCTGTTCCACCCGAAGTCCGTTAGTGTTTGTAAATGGCGACATGGCTAACCTGACCACCTGTCACATTAAGTACTATTGGTCAACACGTGGGTTCGAGGTGTCCATAGAATTACTACCTTCGCAAATGCGACGGAAAACCTGAACCTCTGACTACCCCGCAAGGGTTAATAGTCGTGAACGCGTTTATCTTTTATATTATTACTAGTGACCCGCTCCTGCTTCGCACGGGTATAAAACATACAGCCTACTCCACTATTTAATTGAAGTTATTATACATATAATCCATTAAAAAACCGCATCAAAATCCGTTGCGTAGTTTCAAAGATTTAAGCATACAAAGGGACAGAGAAAGCGACTTTGTTTTATACTATGTAGTGATTATTCACCTCTATTTTTAAATCTTCTATCCTTTAGTCTCCTACAAAAAACTGAAAAACCAGCAGCTGGTTGCACGAAAAAGTCCCCAACTATCACCCTAGCAATAAAACGCAAGTATCTGCTCCCAGAAAGTAATAATTCAGTTTCCCTCGGAATGTGATATCCCATAATACTTTTCCAATACTCTATTAGGGGAGGGACGTGCATGGAAAATGTATTTGTGCCTATCACACGCCTTGGTGTTGTATAAAAGGGCAATGTGCTGGTAACTTTAGTATGGTAGTATGGGAAAAGAATGATAGTATATTTATTATTTATATACATACATAAACGGACAGATATCACGGATCACCATCTGTCACGATCCTAACAAATCATTTCCGATTGATTGACACTCATATACCTCATGATTAATAACTAACGGGACTTATCGCGTAAGTTTTTATATAATAAAATTACATTTATTAACCCGACGTTTCGGCTACTGGTAGTTGTTAATCATGAGTAGAAATCGCGAATCTCTTAAAACTATACTCATATACCTCCTCATCTACACTCGGTGGTTATAGGTACTTCTATCATCACCCTTTTAAATTTGGTGTCTATCTGACAGTCATATGTCTTATTTGGCTCGCTTACGTAATCGTCCTTCCATTTCACTCACATATATTCCTTTTGTCAATCTACTATCATTCATCCGCATAACATGTCCAAACCATCAAAGCATGCCCTTTTTAATCTTAGTCACTACATTTTCTTTCAAACCGCAATTTTCCCTTAGCTCACAATTTTTAATTCTATCATTCAATGTCGTTCCTACCACGCTTCTCAGTGACCGCATTTCGACGGCATTGATTTTAATTCAATAGTATCCAATATAACAGGTAGTATACATTTACGTATAGTAAGTACTGACTTTTGTATATTCCGAGAAAATGTTTATTAACGATGTCTTCCCTTATCAAATTCGAATTGGATTTTTATTGCGAAACTGTTCATGGAAAATCAGAAAACTATATTTGCGTTGGTAACTGCTCTCGGGTTTAAACCCTGTACCCACTTATAGCGTGTAAAGTACAAATGAGATACGTCCACGATGAATTGTAAGCTCAAACTTACCATATTAAATAACCATTCCATTATTCCTGTTAAACAGTGACCTAGGAGATATTAAATCTCTAAAGTTCTATCTACTGTAAAAGGGATTAAAGGACGTGATATGCTATAAAGAATAAAGGTCGTGTTGGTGTGAAGCGGCGTCCCTGTATCGTGTAATCGGGTTATCTGGATGCTATTATTAGCACCAATCGCCTGTGGGGAATAAGGTTATTTTCTTATAGGGAAACGTGTGTAGGGATATATTCCTTATACTAAACTAAACAATTTTTTTTAATTCTTTATTTAAGCCATTCACCACTAAGGCGGCATTATGTCGGCGAAAGTACAAATACTGATACCAAGGCGTTTGCACTTCATGTTATTCCGTCGCCATGGTTATGCCAACGCCGCCAGCCCCTACAACCGAAGAAAAACGAGGTTGAAGCTCCAATTTTCCTCTTCGTTGTTGTTCGGTTTGTTCCAGTTGAGGATCCAAATCTTATCCCAAAAGGAACATATTGAGCCAGTTTGGCATCACAATTGACTAAATATCAGCCGAAAATAATTATTTGTATTTTCAACTTTCACTGAGCTGCTGACTTCGTTGACGAACCACAGACGACTATAAACTTGTGAACGGAAATATTCCTTATACTAAACTATTAATTCCGGATAGAGAATGGAAGTATGCTGCTTAGATAAAGAAAATAAATACACTTACAAACATACATACATACACACTACGCCCGATTTCTTGTAGAGGGTTAGGCAGAGATTCCCATCTGTCCCGATCTTGACTTAGCACTTTCGTTTCATTGACACTCATATACCTTTTCGTATACACTATGGAACTTATTATTCTGTTGATAGACAAAACATTATAGATCCCATAGTTTTTTCATTTTTATCCAATACGACCTGTATAAGTTCTGCGCGGCCTACCTCGTCCAACTCTACCTTCCACTTTAGATTTAAAGAAACGACGCGATGGTTGCTGATTGTATATATATATATATATATACATATTGTACGCGGGTTGTAAAAACAGACACAAAAGTTTTTGCAACTAATCAAAACTATTACGTAACTCCCTCATATATACAATCATGCCCGTTGATCCCTTTCAGTGTGGACAGAACCTCGCAAATATAATAACTCCTGGGTTACTTTTTAGCATAAATATTAGCGTTCAGGTGTCTTAATGGAACATTGGTGACAGGTTGCTAATCTATCGCCCAATAGATTCTATTTACCCTTACTCGCCTCCTACGACATCCCGGGAAGAACGGCAGCTTGTTAGAATTCTTTTTACGTCCCAGCTAACACGCGATATACAAACCCCGCCATATACAAACGCTGACTAAAGATTATTGACAAGAATAGACAAGATTCCTTACCATGTTTTTTCTCTATATAAAAGTAAGTAATAGTAAATTGAGATCGACTCATAACAACGTAGCCTAAGCCAGAGTGTTATTTAATTCGATTTGTCACGATCAATGACTTATAGGCTGCAACATATATATATATATATATATATATATATATATATATATATATATATATATATATATATATATATATATATATATATATATATATATATATATATATATATATATACTATAGGCTTCTTTTATAGTGTATATGATACTTAATAGAGTAAACAGAGGTATGAGTAAGATATTGAATACATACATATACATTCACGTTCTTATTCCTTTACTATAGTCTATTCGAGTTAAGTAAATAGTGACGTCATGATTTACAAAAGTAAACTGACCAATAAGACGTTAGATAATGAGAAAACAAGTCTCTTCGACCAATGGCGGACAACCGTTGTCACGTCTCATTGGTCAAATCGTGGAATCATGATGACGTCACTATTTTCTTAATGCGAATATACTATAGTCTGGGACGTAAAAACAATGCTAACTAGCTGTCGTGTTTCCAAGCGTGTAGGAGGCAATTAAGGGACTAGGGGTATATAGGATCAATTGGGTGATAAGCTAGCAACCTGTCATCAATGTTTCATATGAAATCACAAACCTAATATTCATGCTAAAGAATCCGCGAGGTCAAATAGGAAAGAACGGCAGCTAGTTAGAATTCAATCAAGAACCCAGTTTAATATAGAACAAACTTGCTAACTAAAGGTCAATCTTCTCGATCGTGTCCCATTACATAGTAACGCAAAATTCGTAGCAACAATTCGTGTGCTAAACTCGTAGTACGAACTCAGTTATAAATTCACAAACTCATTTTGAAGTTTGAACGTGTTTGCACATCATTAACTATTTTCATTGTGGGATTTCTCGGGGACTCTGTTAGTTAGGTTAGGTACCTTTAGTAGGTATACAATACTTCAATTATTCATCACATGCATTCATTTATTGGACGACCCCTGTGGCGTGATTAGTTAACTTTCTGAACGCTAATCGTGAGGTCCCGATTTCCGGTGGAGGCTGTGTTAACAACTACGCTTTTTTTCTGCTTTCCAGTCTGGTTGTTGATAATATATGCTATATTTGTACATTGACTAGTACTCTTAACACAAGTCTTAAATAGACTTACCAAGGGGCTAGTTCAATTGGTGCAATATTGTCCAGAACCATTATGATTTATTGAACCGAAGTGGAAAGTAGAGTTGGACAGGGTAGGTCACGTAGAATTTATGAGTGTGTGAATTTGTGAACGTGATGTATATGTATATATGTAAATCAAAAGATTTTCATTTCATACGGCAAAAGGTTATACTTATGTTTATGCCCTATCTATCCTGTTAATGATTACAAACATAAAAGTATATGTATATACATACGACTATAAAAAACATTCTCCATTTTCCTCCAATCAAAACCACTTCCACATACACTCTCGCCACTTATACACCCTCTAAAAGGTTCTACTTAACAAAAGGCTTTCCCTACCGTGATTTACAGAAACTTTTAAGACTTAACCTTAGAGATTTGGGGTAGTCAGAGCTTCATGGTCCGAAACTGTGTAGTGATTCTATATCCACCCCTCACTCTTATTGTTATATAATACTCAGTACTTATTGTGACTGGTACTGAGTAATATACGCATTTCATATTTTTTGTATTAGCAAAATAAACTTATAAAGAATAAATAAAAAAATACGATGTATATAATTATTTCAGGATTTAACCTTGAACCTACAGATTTAAGCGCCCAAACCAATGAATCATCTCTGATTTTTATTCCACGTACACAATCTCTACCTTGGAGACGATATTATCTCCACTCACTTTTTAGCATGAATATTAAGGTTGCGATTTTATATGGAACATTGGTGATAAATTACTAGCCCATCGCCTAACAGATTTTATTAACCCTTAGTCTTTAAGTCACCTGACCAGACATGCCGGGAAGAACGGTAGCTAGTTAACATTATTTTTACGTCCCATATTAGCTACTACTACTGAAATGGAATGAATGGAAATGCTTTTTATTCAACATATGGATCATACAATCACTTATTGAAAGTAAAAAAACATTTTTACATGAACATGAATTGTCTTTAAAATCAATTAATTATAACAATTTTCAATCAATCAATCAGCCTATGTCAGTCCACTGCTGGACGTAGGCCTCCCCAAGGGTACACGAAACACGATCACTCGTGGCACTCAACCAACCACTACCAGCGACCTTTTACACGTCATCGGTCTATCTAGCAAGGGGCATCCTACACTACACGTACCAAGACGCGGTCGCCATTCGTAATTTAATTAAATCTAATTGAACTAAACTATGGGCCTTTTTAAAAGGAAAATCCTACTTTTTCTACTTCATACAAAAAACAAAAAAACGCATTCACGACCATTAACCCTTGCGGAGTAGTCAGAGGTTTCCATCTCCGAAATAGCGAAGGTAGTGATTCTACTCGAACCCACGTGTTAACCAGATAGTCAGTACTCAATGTGACAGGTGGTCAGCCATGTCGCCATTAAAAGCACTAACTATTACCTGTTCGACGAACAGGTAGGTTTCCTCACAATGTTTTCCCTCACCGTATAATTCGATGCTTTTCGTAAATGTGTTTTTATTACGAAAATGTACATAGAAATTCATTAAAATTCATTTCCATTGGTACATGTTCAAGCGGGATTTGAATCCTGTACCCACTGATACAGAGCCAAGCCCCAAACAACTGAGCTACGTCGAATCTACTTCATATAGAGCCTTCTAAAAGGTTCTACCTGACAAAGGCTTCTGTCAGGACTTGAAAAGTGGGTGAGAGTGGCAGGATCGCAATGCGTCTCAATGCAGGGAAGGTGGATCGATAGGTGCCGCGTTTACAAGGGGAGAGTTGGTGGGATAGTAGGTTGGGTTAGTAGGTTGGGTTAGTTGCGAGGTAGGTTTGTGAATTTGTTTTAGAATGTTTATTAAAAATGCGTTCACGACCATCTTTGCGAGGTAGTCAGAGGTTCAGGTTTCTATCTGCGCAATGGCAAAGGTTTGGCTACCTCGAACCCACGTGTTGACCACATTGTTAGTACTCAATGAGACAGGTGGTCAGCCATGTCGCCATTTACAGGCAGTAACTATTACTTGTTCGGGAAACAGGAGGTTTCCTAACGATGTTTTTCCTCACCGTATAATTGATGTATAAGTGATGTATTGAAGATGCTACAATGTTATTCATTGTAGTTAAATGTATAATGTATGTAATATTGTAGCTTAAAATGATTTATTGATTCAATTCAGCTAAAATTTACTAAAGTGAATAAAAAAGTATTAATTATTATAACAATACATGCAAAGCATTTGAAAGCATTTGAATCATTAGGAGTATCTATAACCACTGAGTGTATATGATGAGGTGTAAGAGTGTCAATGAAGCGAAAATGGTCTTGATTGGGAGAGATGGGATCCGTGATCTCTGCCCACCTCTCTACAGAGAAACGAGTGTGATGTGTACGTATATATTAATATAAAAAGCATTTATACTCTTAAGAGTGGATAGTACCTCAAAACCATAATGTTAATTAAAAACTTTTCGGTTGGGTTATGATAATACACCATTAGAATAGTTATTGACCAGAAAACGGGATTTATCGCGTATATTTTATAAACAAGGTATTACCTTTGTTACCCGACGTTTCGGCCATGTTGCAATGGCCAATCATGGGTCAGCCATATAGGATATATGCGAAAAGTTCCGTTTTCTTGTAAAATTAATAAACTTTGCGAGTCTCTAAAAGATTATATGTAGACGTACATATATTAACATTATATTTACACCTCAGGCTAGCAGAAAGAAATATTTTTTCCATTAGAACCTCAATGAATCCACTTATTACTAGCCGTTTAGTAGAATTCTTTATACATCATGTATATGTATGTGTGTGCTTTAATTCCTTTAGGGTGGACGGATGCTCAGAGATACAATATCTCCTAAGTCACTCACATTGGTGTTGTGATATCATTATGGGTGCTGTCGGAGGATCAGCTTAGCTGCATCAAATTCTGAGACATCACCTTATCACTGCATCAAGTGCCTACTCCTTATATGTATTGTTATTGTGTCAAAGTGTGTATAAAACAGTGTGATGTCAAAATGTACCTATGTATATAAGCTGTGAATAAATGTTTTTCTTTCTTTCTTTCTTT
The DNA here is from genome assembly GCA_030578115.1 of Leucoptera coffeella. Lineage (NCBI taxonomy): Eukaryota > Metazoa > Arthropoda > Insecta > Lepidoptera > Lyonetiidae > Leucoptera > Leucoptera coffeella. Next base: position 55,271 of record JAMBLF010000638.1, on the reverse strand, counting down.
CATTATGGAACATCGAGTTGCTAACCCGTCGCTAAATGTATTTCATAGACATATTTTCTATTATTCACCTCCTATGACATGCCGAAAAGAACGACAGCTAGTTGCTGTTTTAATGTGTAGTAGCACTGGATATTATAAAGAGATGAAAAGACGTGAAGGAATATGTATGTATCTTATATTTTTTTAAGTTATAATTTTCACCACTAGAACCTTACAACTTCCATCCAAACTATCTCCTAGTAAACGCGGCACGACCTTACCCGGTTCCCGGCACGGCCTGTGTAGGCCTCGCCTCGTGTAAACAAACTTCAGGATTTTATTACTAAAAGAAACACTCTGCTATTTGTGTCTGAATAAATTTGTATCCATGTCTTGTAACCCTTCTTCACTACATAGTATAAAACAAAGTCGCTTTCTCTGTCCCTATGTCCCTTTGTATGCTTAAATCTTTGAAACTACACAACGGATTTTGATGCGGTTTTTTTAATAGATAGAGTGATTAGAGAGGATGGTTTATATGTATAATAACATTCATTAAATAGTGGAGTAGGCTATATATTTTATACCCGTGCGAAGCCGGAGCGGGTCACTAGTACAATATATTTATTTATCTGTCACTCGTTAGAAGTACCTAGTTCAGTTCAGCTTGGCTCTGTATCAATGGGTACAGGGTTCAAATCCCGCTTGAGCATGTACCAATGGAAATGAAGTTTAATGAATTTCTATGTACTTACATTTTCGTAATAAATACACATTTAGGAAATGCATCGAATTATACGGAGAGGGAAAACATCGTGAGGAAACCTACCTGTTCGTCGAACAGGTAATAGTTAGTGCTTGTAAATGGCGACATGGCTTACCAACTGTCACATTGAGTACTGACTATCTGATCAACATGTGGGTTCGAGATGTCCATAGAATTACTACCTTCGCAATTGCGGAGATGGAAACCTGAACCTTTGACTACTCCGCAAGGGTTAATGGTCGTGAACGCGTTTGTCATTTTTTAGAAGTACCTATAACCACCGAGTGTATATGACGACCTCCATGGCGCGATTGGTTGACCACCTGAACGCTCATCGTAAGGTCCTGGAGTCATCTGTATACGGTGATATGGCTTACCACCTGTCACATTGTATATTGATTATCAGGTAGAATGTATAACCAAAGTGGAAGGTAGAGTTGGATGGGGTAGGCCGCGTAGAACTTATACAGATCAAATTGAGAAATTCTTCTCAAGGCGGGTGTAGCGTGAAGAACAGAAGAGCATGTAAGAAGGTTAATGGGTGTGAGTGAAGCAAGAGAGATTCGTCAGGTGGCCTAATAGTCTCTGCCTATTGTCAGGGAAGTAAAGGCTTGTATATATGTATAAAATAGGCTATTTTACACTCAAGGCTAGCAATTTGCTTAATTTATTCCCGTATTAAAGCAATAAATCGCGTTTAGTACTCTTAACTTGAGTTTATTTGGCAACAACCTAACAGATGTTGACTGAATTATAACTGTAAATGAATATTCAGATGTTCAACCATTGTTGTAGTTTTAAAAGGCAGTTTTGCGGCCAAAATTTAAAATTTAATTCACCATACTTAAATTTAAAATGGTAAAATTTTAACAGTTGTAAATCATGTACGTAAATGTTAAACACATTTTTAAGTTTCAATTGAAAAAGGGTGACGTTAGGAGTACCTATAACCGCCGAGAGTGTATGAGAAGATGTATGAGTGTCAATGAAGCGAAAATGGTCTGTCAGGATCGGGACAAATGGGAATCTGTGATCTCTGCCTACTCTTCTACAGGGAATCAGGCGTGACGTGTTTGTATGTATATATTTAATAATCGAATGAGGTTGTGTAAGCGGCTTTAGTATTAACCTACTATAAAATAAATCGATAACACATATTCCTTAATTTAGAACTGATTGTATATTATTGATCGATTATAACCTTCAAGGTTATAAGTTGTTTACGATGCTAGTCTGGGACGTAAAAAGAATGCTAACTAGCTGCCGTTCTTCCTATGTCGTAGGAGGCGACTAAGGGACTAGGTGTAACATACATACATAACTACTAACATACTAACCTGAAATCACTTTCGATTCGTTGACACTCATACACCTCAAACACACTCGGTGGTTATAGGCACTTCTAACGTCACACTTTTTCAATATGGCGTCTAACTGACTGTCATATGTCTTATTAGGCCGGCCCCTACTAGTGGGTAAATGAACTCGATTGGGCGATAAGCTAGCAACCTGTCACCAATGTTCCATATAACATTACAACCCCAATATTCATGCTAAAAGTGACCTAGGAGATACTAAATCTCTAAAGTTCTGTCCACCCCGAAAGGGGTTGATGTACGTGAATGTATATGTATGTATGTTGTGTTTGAATTACTCATGTTTTCGTTAATTATGAACTAGCAGCGTTTGAAATTTACTGAGAAAACAACGGTTCACTTGAAAGGTAGTTGTAATAGTTTGTGAGAATTAGACTATACTAGTGACCCGCTCCGGCTTTGCAAGTGTATATAATATATAGCCTACTCCACTATTTAATGGATGTTATTATACATATAAACCTTCCTCTTGAATCATTCTATCTATTAAAAAAACCGCATCAAAATCCGTTGCGTAGTTTCAAAGATTTAAGCATACAAAGGGACATAGAAAGCGACTTTGTTTAATACTATGTAGTGAAGAACTTGTATTTGCTTCTAATAATGTAATCATAATATTCCTAGCATCTTATAGAAGGTGACTAAGAGACAAGAGGTCAATTGAATATATTATATAGTAGACTATCAACTTATAGAGACAAACTCGAACAATTAACCCGTAAGAGGTTCAGATTTCCATCTCCACAATCACGGAGGTAGTAATTCTATGACCACCTCGAACCCACGTGTTAACCAGATAGTCAGTACTCAATGTGACAGGAGGTAAGCCATGTCGCTATTTACAAGCACTAACTATTACCTGTTCGGTATAAAGTAGGTTTCCTCACGATGTCTTTCCCTCACCGTGATATTCTATGCATTTCGTAAATGTATTTTTATTAAGAAAATGTACATAGCAATTCATTAAACTTCATTTCCATTATTACATGCTCAAGTGGGATTCGAACCCTGTACCCACTGATACAGAGTCATTCCCCAAACTACTGAGCTACGTCGAATTCCTTTTCAAATAAGGCTGTTAATTACTTCTCATAAAGCTTACACTAGCTCTCTTTATAGAGAATTAAATTAACTTCTTCCCACATCTGTTGGCAAATTGTCAAACTTTTTAACTCACGCCATTAATCGTGTAAATGTTTCGCATGCACAAAAGATAGATGGTGCTCATTAAGGTTCTTTTGGCAGTCGTAGTTACTTCCGGTGCACTACGGATAAAGACGTAGTAAGGAAATGGGTACTTTTTAAATTTATATGTTAGAGGCTTATCTGATTTTCATTTACATACATATATTCATGGTAAAAAGTGAACTTGTAGATATTATCACTTCTCTAACGTATGTACACACTTCTTTATTTCACAATTCTTCAGTGTTCACACTTATTTCTTATTGTGACGGGGTACTCAGAGGCTTGAGTGCCCATCTCCGAAATTTGGAAGGCATATTAGGTATGGGTCACTCGAAGCCCACGTATCACTAGAGACAGCGCTCAACGTGATAAGTAGTGAACCCAATCGCCGTATACAGGCACTGGCTATTACCTATCCCAAGTGATAGGCAAGTTTCCTCACAATGTTTTCCCTTACCGTTAGCGACAGTAAATTATGTACGTAAATGAAAATCGCATTTTTCTAAATCATTTATTATAATCTATAAGGACGGGATTCTATATGATTATGGTAATCTTATTTCCATTAATCACATTTTATCTTGTCACTTAACGTCTCGTTTGCATTTTGCATACGCCAAAGGTTCCTGTTGAAGCAAAAGGGAATTTAGGTGATATTGGCAAAAGATTTCTAATACATATAAAAGAAAATCTAAAATAAAATTAATATTTTTTCTTGTTTATACATTACTAGTGACCCGCTCCGGCTTTGCAAGGGTGTAAAATATATAGCCTACTCGACTATTTAATGGATGTTATTATACATATAAACCTTCCTCTTAAATCACTCTATCTATTAAAAAAAACCGTATCAAAATCCAATGCGTAGTTTCAAAGATTTGAGCATACATAGGGACACAGGGACAGAGAAAGCGACTTTGTTCTATACTATGTAGTGATAGTAAAAAGATTGTTAAAAAATTTTCAATAGAATTTAATGTTAAATGAAATGAAATATAATTTTATGTGTTGTGTATTGCGTAATTCAATTATTGTCTATGAATTCTATTGTATGTTGAATATTGTATGTAATTGATGTGGATGTCTCAAAAAAAAAATATTGCCCTATCATTAATATTGGGCTATATAAGTCCAAAGCAAATAAATGCAATGCAGGTTCAGGTTTCCATCTCCGCAATTGCGAAGGTAGTAATTCTATGGACACCTCGAACCCACGTGTTGACCCAGTCAGTACTCAATGTGACAGGTGGTAAGCTATGCCATTTAAAAGCACTATTATAAGTTAAGTTAGTTATATAAGGTGGAGGCGAAGAAAAACATGCATCATCAGTCTGCCCGTGACCATGACTACTGCAACGTAGCCGAAATGTCGGGTTAATAATAAAGGAAACTTTATTATATAAAACACTAGCGACCCGCTCCGGCTTCGCACTTCTGGCTATTTAATGGATGTTATTATACATATAAACCTTCCTCTTGAATCATTCTATCTATTAAAAAAAACGCATCAAAATCCGTTGCATAGTTTCAAAGATTTAAGCATACAAAGGGACATAGGGACAGAGAAAGCGACTTTGGTTTATATAATGATTCTCAAACTCACATATTCACGATTAATAACTAACGGGACTTATCGCGTAAGTTTTTATATAATTAAGTTACCTTTATTAAAATAAAGGTAACTTTATTATATAAAAATTTACGCGATAAGTCCTGTTAGTTATTAATCATGAGTATAAATCGCGTTCGATTCCGGTACAGGATACAGTTGTTTTTACAAAGAAAGTATGAACGCAGTTTATATTATATAACGATACGAACGATAAGTCCCGTTAGTTATTAATTATGCTAATACCTTATCTTAACCTTATTTTCTCCTATTGCAGCCCAAGATGAAATCGAGAGACATAGTCCTAATAGTACTATTAAGTACAGCTGCGATAGCTGTACTTCTGGCTATAGCAGCTTACTGCTACATAGCGAGACGTAGAAGGAAGAGAAATGATGACGAAGAAACCAGCTGTGCTCTAAGGTGAGATAATAATAATACATACATACATACATACAAATCACATTTCATTCCCTGTAGAGGTTTAGATATTTCTGATCCCCATTTGTCCCGATCCTGACAAACCATTTCATTAATTATTTGAGACCTAACCTAACAAACCACTGTTGCTTCATTAAATCATCCGCATAACATGTCCAAACCATCGAAGCATGCACTTCAATCTTAGCCACTACATCTTGTTTCATTAGCTAAGCCGCGTAGAACATACACAGATAAATTTTTTATAACGCGTTTTTTATAACACGTCATAAACAACTAATTTGACTAAAGATAAATATTTGAGTTAAGTGGAAGGGCGGTTACGTAGGGACCGGCCCAATAAGATATACAATAGTCAGATAGACGCCATATTGAAAAAGGGTGACGTTAGAAGTACCTATAACCACCAAGTATGTTAGTCTATGAGTGTCAATGAAGCGAAAGTGTTTTGTCACGGGACAGATGGGGATTTGTGTGAATCAGGCATTAGAAACTATGTTGTTCTGATTGAAACAACTTTAATATATTTTTGGAGTTCTATTCCTGGTGGAGGCAGAGTTAACAACTACGCTTTTCGTCTGCGTTCCAGTCTAGTCGTTGATTATATATGCTATATATGTATTTATCTAGATATAATAAGTTTATATTTCTTAAATATACATTGTGTATGTATCTATGTATGTAAACATCATAAATATTATAGTTCACTGCTATATTACGTCACAGACTAGCAAAATAAGTCAGACCCCTTAACTATTAGGTTTTGAGAATAACAAAGAAATCCTATTGTTATTTTTATGAAGGAACTTCAAACTCTCCTGACATGGCAATTTAACCCCTATAGCCTTGAAAATAAGGCTTGTTTTTGTAGACTTAGAATTTGTTTTCCCCAAATTTATTTAGGGGAAACGTGATGAATTATACTGGCAATGTTTTGATTAGATGCTGCGGGAAAATCGTTGGGAAATTGTATATTCGTTCGTTGAATCAGGTTTTTATATCTATACGGGTTGGACAGAACGTTGGAGACATAAAATATATTCTTTTACAGTACATACATATACATTCACGTCCAGAACGTTGAGGACATAAAATATATTCTTTTACAAAACATACAAATATGTACATTCTTATCCTTTAATCCCTTTCGGGGTGGACAGAACCTTAAGATGATAATATCTCCAAAGTCACTTTTTAGAATGTATATTGGGTTGAGTTGTTATATAGAACATTAGTGACACGTTGTTAGCCCATCAACCACTAAACTTATACAGTTACCTCTAATAAAAATTAGCACAGTTATTCGTAAATATTTTAAGGACAAAATCAATAAATACTAAATTGGTTATTTGTACTACGTTCATACAAAAATATAGTGTATGTATGAATAGTATATATACTATGTACATATAAATATAGTATAAGTATATATGAATTTGTATAATTTTTATACATGAAACAGTAAACCTGCTAATATATATAATTGTGTGTTACCATGCTAATCTGGGACGTAAATATTATGCTAATCAGCTGTAAGTCATTCTGCCATGTCGTAAGAGACAGGTAATATTGTGCAATGTGCTAACAACCTGTCACTTATAGTCCATATAAAATCACAACCCCAATATTCATGCTAAAAAGTGACTTAGAAAATAATATAAATTTGACGACCTCCGTGGCGCGATTGGTTAACCACTTGAACGCTAATCGTGAGGTCCCAAAGATTCTCGGTGGAGGCAGAGTTAAGAACTACGCTTTTCTTCTGCTTTCCAGTCTGGTTGTTGATTATATGTAAATGCTATTTACGTATTTATCTATATATAATAATTATTCATTTGTTAAATATACGTTGACTAGTACCCTTAACACAAATCTTAACTGAACTTACCAAGGGGCTAGTTAAATTGGTGTAATAATGTGCTAAGTATTATTATAATTATAGTCTTTGTTAGGTATTGAGGACGTGAATGTATATGTATGTATGTTTGACGTCGTAGCAAAGAATCAAGTTATTACTATCACTACATAGTATAAAACAAAGTCGCTTTCTCTGTCTCTATGTCCCTTTGTATGCTTAAATCTTTGAAACTACGCAATAGATTTTGATGCGCTTTTTAAAATAGATAGAGTGATTCAAGAGGAAGGTTTATATGTATAATAACATCCATTAAATAGTGGAGTAGGCTATATATTTATACCCGTGCGAAACCGGAGCGGGTAGCTAGTAGTAAATAAAGGGTGGAGCACTTAAGAAGATGAAACAACTATAATTTAGCCCGCACTTCCCTACAATACGCATCATATACATACATTCACATCACGTCTGATTCCCTGTAGAGGGGCCAGAAATCACGGTACCCCATTTGTCCCACTGACAGACCACTTTCGCTTTATTGACACTCATACACCTCGGTGACGCATCATAAGGAAAGGTTATAGTTTAAAAGAAGATGTAGTGACTAAGATTGAAAAGAGCATGCTTCAGTTTGGACAAATGCGGATGAATAGTAGTAGTAGTAGATTGACAAAAGGAATATATGTATAAGTGGAAGGGCGGTTATGTATCTGGCCCAATAATGACAGTCAGATAGACGCTATATTGAAAAGGGTGACGTTAGGAGTACCTATAACCGCCGAGTGTGTCAATGAAGCGAAAGTGGCTGTCAGGATCGGGACAAATGGGGATCCGTGATCTCTGCCTGCCTCGCTACAGGGAATCGTGATGAGTATGTATGTATGTATGTTAAATTCTTGACTATTGAGCTAGTGCTTGTAAATGGCAAGGCTTACCACCTGTCACATTGAGTACTGACTATCTAGTCAACACGTGGGTTCGAGGTGGCCATAGAATTACTACCTTCACAATTGCGGAGATGGACACCTGAACCTCTGTCTACCCCGCAAGGGTTAATGGTCTTGCCTATATCTTAAGCATAGCCAGCCTAAAACTGGATTTATTCTGTCGGGGCGGCTGCAGATTCGATTTACCGAATCAAATGTTGCCATGTAATAATAGATAGAGCACATCCGCGATCCGATATATCTAATGATACCAGGGTTGAGGAATTGCTGGGTTTTGGGGGTATTTGTGAGATTAATGGTAGTAGAAAGATTGAAAAACGGTGACGTTAGGAGTACCTATAACCGCCGAGTAAGTATGAATGGCGAAAGTGGTCTGTCAGAATCGGGACGAATGGGGATCCGTGATATCAGCTTACCTTTCTATAGGGAATCAGGCGAGATGTGTATGTGTGTATTTAATGTTAGGAAAAAGTTCAAGATTTTGAGGTTGCACGCTTTATTAAAATGTAGTAACATAAAATTTTATTTTGTGGAGAAACTTGCATATTCTTTAGATTAGTTTCTGTATCGTGAAATTCATAATATTTTGGTAATATTTGGTAGTTTGACTTATTATACAATAGTGCTTGTAAATGGCAACATGGCTTCCCTGTCACATTGAGTACTGATTTGTTAACACGTGGGTTCGAGGTGGCCATAGAATTACTACCTTCGCAATTGCGGAGATGGACATCTGACCCTCTGACTACCAAAAGTAAATGGTCGTGAACGTTTTTGTCTTTATTTTTCACTAGCGACCCGCTCCGGCTTCGTAAGGGTATAAAATAAATAGCCTACTCCACTATTTACTGGATGTTATTATACATATAAACCTTCCTCTTGAGTCACTCTATCTATTAAAAAAACCGCATCAAAATCCGTTGCGTAGTTTCAAAGATTTAAGCATACATACATAGGGACAGAGAAAGCGACTTTGTTTTATACTATGTAGTGAAGGGTATTTCCAAAGCTTACCCTGGCCACACTAATGCCGTCCCGTCAGTTCCCGTCCGTTCTTCCCCGAAAAAGGTTGTGTGCGATGTACTCATACTTCTTTACAAAAACGAACTTTTTACCACAGTGATAAGGTGCAAATTTCAATAGCGGAGAAATGTAAGGACCGTTCTTAAGGAGTAGCTTTCGAAATGTGATGATTTGCCAAAATATACTTGCTTTTAGAAACCCGCTAGATTTTTTTTCCCACACCTTAAGTGCACTCAAATTTTTGTAGTAATCTTAAGTATACGTAGTATTATTATATAGATATACATTCACGTCCTTTAATCCCTTTTAAAGTGGACAGAACCTTGGAGACACGATAAAATCTTTTATGTCACTTTTTAGCATGAATATTGGGGTTGTGATGTTATATGGAACATTGGTGACAGGTTGTAAGCCCATCGCTCAATAGATTCCATTTACCCCTAGTCTTTTAGTCTTGTTATTATATATTTTGACGACCTCCGTGGCGCGATCGGTTAGACACCTGAACGCTAATCGTGCGGTCCCGGGTTCGATTCCCGGTGGAGGCAGAGTTAAGAACTACGCTTTTCTACTGCTTACCTGTCTGGTCGTTGATTTGTATATGCTATATATGTATTTATCTATATATAATATGTATACATTTTCTAAATATACGTTGACTAGTACCCTTAACACGAGTCTTAAATGTACTTACCAAGGGGCTAGTTCAATTGGTGTTATAATGTCCAAATAATAATAATTATTATTATTTTTGGTATATGGCAGGTTCTTAGTTAGGGATTTTAGATAGATTGTAATTAGCTGCTTTCTGTTCAATTAAAGCCAATAATTGATTAGATTTCAAACTTTCCGTATCGGTTTGGGTGTCCCGTGCTAGTCTGGGACGTAAAAAGAATGCTAACTAGCTGCCGTTCTTCCCGGCATGTCGTAGGAGGCAACTAAGGGACTAGGGGTAAATATAATCTATTGGATGATAGGTTAGCAACTTGTTACCAATGAACCATATAGAAACACAACCCAAATTGCTAATAAGCTATCAAGGAGATGTTTTCTTATCTCCAAGGTTTTGTCCACCCCGAAAGGGATTAAAGGACGTGAATGTATATGTAATATAGTGCAGTCACTAACATTTAGATTTTAGAGAGACATAGATAACACATAAATGCTTTTAGAGACTCTACACACACACCGTTGCGTAGTTTCAAAGATTTAGGCATACAAAGGGACATAGGGACAGAGAAAGCGACTTTGTTTTATACTATGTAGTGATTAGAAACTATTCAAGATATTAGTAATTAGATTCAATAATTATTAGAACTGGAAAGTAGAGTTAGACGGGGTAGGCCGCGTAGAACTTATACAGATTAAATTGGAGACATTCTTCTCAAGGCGGGTGTAGCGTGAAGAACAGAAGAGCATGTAAGAAGGTTAATGGGTGTGAGTGAAGCAAGAGATTTGTCACCCGTTCCAGGTGGCCTAATAGTATCTGCCTACCTCGTTGGGGACGTAAAGGCGTGAATATATGTATGTAACTAATTAAAGTAGTAGATAATTAGAATCAGTAAATAATGTAGATATAGTAATAGACTTAAAATGCTAATTAGAGCTAACATTGATCTTAATACATGATAATCTAGATTAACTTAGCTTAGTATGTATATATAGACGCTATATTGAAAAAGGGTGACATTAGGAGTACCTATAACCGCTGAGTGTGTATGAGAAGATGTATAAGTGTCAATGAAGTGAAAGTGGCCTGTCAGGATCGGGACAAATGGGGATTCGTGATCTCTGCCTACCCCTATTTAGGGAATCAGGCGTGATGTGTATGAATGTATGTATTTATGCAATTCAGTTAAGTACTAAAGATAAGACATACATACACATCACGCCCGTTTCCCTGTAGAGGTGTAGGTAGAAAACATAGAACCCCATTTGTCCCGATCCTGACAGAGCACTTTCGCTTCATTGACACTCTTACATCTTCTCATACACACTCAGCGGTTATAGATACTCCTAACGTCACCTTTTTTCAATATGGCATCTATCTGACTGTCATATGTCTTATTGGGTCGACCTCTGCGGAATTGGCGTCACTATTTTTTTGTGTATATCATATTCGTAAATCTTATTTTACGTTATACATATTTATTTTAAACCTACATTCTTAACTTAAACCTTAAAATTACTCAGCGTGTTATTACATACCTAATATCTAGATAGGTAGGTACTTCAACAGCAATTATACCTTATTTATTAACGGCGTATATACATACCTACATACATACACTCTCGGCGGTTATAGGTACTCCTAACGTCACCTTTTTTCAATATAGCGTCTATCTGACTGTTACATGTCTTATTAGGCCGGCCCCTACGTAACCGCCCTTTCACTTCGCTCATATATATTCCTTTTGTCAATCTGCTATCACTCATCCGCATAACATGTCCAAACCATACACATAATATACATCCGCAATTACGTAAATGATTAATAGCCGAGTGAAACCTACTTTTCATAAGACAGTCAGAGAAGAAAATATGGGATGTACCGTATGTATTATTAGTACAGGCACTGATTAAACAAACTCTCTCACGACTATTAACCCTTGCGGGGTATTCAGAGGTAGTAATTCTATGGCCACCTCGAACCCACGTGTTGACCAGATAGGCAGTACTCAATGTGACAGGTGGTAAGCCATGTCACTATTTACAAGCACTGACTATCGACTAACGATTTAGATCATTTAATTCTAACTTGAATAAAAAAAATAATGTAAAAACTTTTTACTTTGAAATAGTGATATTTATAATATATATAGTGATATATATAATCTTTATGTTTATTAAAAAGCATTTAATTTAAATAGTCGGGTTTCCTCATGATGATTTAAAACATTGACTATACATACCTATAATATGAAATTTGTAATGTTCAGGGTTCAAATGCAACCTAAGATACGATGTTTGAAATGCTCTAAATACGGTGAGGGAAAACATCGCGTGGAAACCTCTTATTTCGTTAGAACAAACAATGTTCAATGCTTAAGTGACAAAACCGCTTACCACCTGTCACATTGAGTACTAACTATCTGAAAAACACGTAAGTTCTAGGTGATTAGAATCACTAAATCCACTATTGTAGACTCATGAACCTCTGTCTACTATTAAAGGATTAATGGTTATGAAGCATATTCTTAGTTAGGTTTATGGGTGTGAGTGAAGCAAGAGAGATTTGTCACCCGTTTCAGGTGGCCTAATAGTATCTGCCTATCCTTAGGGACGTAGAGGCGTGAATAAGCTTACCTACATATATATAATATAATAGTAGTGCTTGTAAATGGCGACATGGCTTACCTGTCACATTAAGTAATGACTACCTGGTCAACACGTGGGTTGGAGGTGGTCATAGAATTACTACCTTCGTAATTGTGGTGAACACCTGAACCTCTGACTACCCCACAAGGGTTAATGGTCGTGAACGAGTAATCATATTATAATATCATGAAAATCAATCATAAATCTCTTCGTAACATAGGAAACCTCATTCAATTATGGACTACGAATGTAGGCTACATCAGTTATTCGTAGTACATGAATCAATTTACATTAACAACGTGCTACGAATGGTGAAATTCAATTTATCAACATGACTTTTATTCATATGTTTACTATGATACGTTTATATGATCATACATACATACGCTTCACGACTTGTGTATACACACTCATTTTTTTATTCTGTCAGGGTAGTCAGAGGCTTGGATCCCTATCTCCGAAATTTCGAAGGCATGTTAGGTATGGGTAATTCGATGCCCGCGCATCACTAGATAGACAGCAACGTGATAGGTAGTGAACCGTATCGCCGTATATAGACACTGACTATTACCTATCCTGCGGGATAGGCAGGTTTCCTCACAATGTTTTCCCTCACCGTTATATATAATTATAATCGTATATAATATGTTGATAGGTGTGACATTGAATGATAGAATTAAAAATAGTGTGACAAGGGAAGGTTGCGGTTTGAAAGAAGATGTAGTGACTAAGATTGAAGGGCATGCTTAATTTTGGACATATGCGGATGAATGATAGTAGATTAACAAAAGGAATATACTCGTATGTGGGTGAAGTAGAAGGGCGGTTAGATAGGAGAAGTTAGAATAAGACATATGACAGTCAGATAGACACCACATTGAAAAAGGGTGACTTTAGGAGTACCTATCCGATCCCTGTATGTTGCGTTCTTGATAAACTACTAGATCAACAATATTAGTTCAATATGATAATAATTTGCGTTGTAAATTCAGTGACGATATAAAAGCCATTTTATTTAAATACATACGTACATACACATCACGCCTGATTCCCTGTCGAGGGGTAGACAGAGATCATGGATCCCTATTTGTCCCGATCCTGACAGACCACTTTCGCTTCATTAACATTCATACGTCTTCTCATACACTCTCGGCGGTTATAGGTACTCCTAACGTCACCTTTTTTCAATATAGCGTCTATCTGACTGTTATATGTCTTATTACGCCACCCGTCACGAACGGCTCCCTGGAGAGGCGGAGCGTGGGTCACGAATACCCGATTTGCACCATTTTGTTTCACGACATAATAACCATTTCAACTTTTAGCGCCATCTCTACACTTAGAGTTGAACTACATAGTAACTAAACACGCACAGAACTTATCTTTGACAGTGAAGTGAGTAAACGTTACCTCACAAATGACATAGATGTCGCTTTTCAACTTTTTCGTTGTCGTGACCGAAATTATGTAATGTTTGACCTTAACACGAGAATAACGGGGCCATTTTGGAGCCATCTTTATTTAGGTACTCACGTTTATACAGTTTCCATGTATTGTTTCCGAATGAATGCAATGTACTTATGTTTTTCTAAGGAAAAGACGTTTACTATTGATTGTCAGCTTGAATGATAGTTGACGAAATTCTGTCATGGAAGTTGCATTCATTAACCTTATCATGCAGGTCTTAAGAATATTTTTTTCGCTTTATTTCATTTATGTTCTAGGATCATTTATTTTTCCAAACTATCAGTCTATTTTGGTTTTATAAATACCTTACTAATATTCTTTTCAGGATGATTTTACTGCTTAAAAAATAGCATACATTTATCTAGCAAAAAGTGGGTTATATTCTCATAAATCACTTACTTTTATCTTGATGAAAATGGACACTCAGAGCTCTATATACCAAGGAGTATATCTTGTACATACATTATTACATATACAAATACATTTACAATTTCAGAGTAATTGAGTTTATAGTCCACCATCAAATGAGCATTGTTATGGTCTTTAACCAGTTTAAATCTACTTTTTACCTGATAATCAGTATTAAAAGTTACAGCTGTTAGACTATTACATCGCATACAAATACTGACTATTACCTATTTTAGATTAAGCCAAAATTCTTCACATTAGATTCGATTATATAATTTGTTATAATAATATTTTATGACACTAAATAAACTAGCGCAAAACAACTGAGCTACACCGAATTTAAATACATTTAAGACTTTTGTTAGCTAGTTAACGTAAGTTTGAGAAATATACAGTTGTAAGGTATATACAGATAAATACATATATAGCATATATAATCAACGAGCAGACTGGAAAGCAGAAGAAAAGCGTAGTTCTTAACTCTGCCTCCACCGGGGATCAAACTATCACAATTAGCGTTCAGGTGGTTAACCAATCGAACCACGGAGGTCATCAATGTAATGTCTAAATTAAAAATAAGACTTATATGCTACTATCTATTCGTAGCAAGGCCTAGTTCCTAACTCAGTTCGTAGCAAATTTCTAGTCGATAAATTCTGATTTACGACTTGCTTTCTGATTTTGCTTAACATGCAGTACTGTTTGAATGTTACATATGTTATAATCTCGTTAGTTTGTGACGTAAAAAGAATGGGAAATAGTTCTATTTCTTACTGATGAATGTAGGTAAAGACATATACATATATATTCATGTTTTTACATACCCAACAGAATAGGTAGAGACTATTAGGCCACCTGGAACGGGTGACAAATCTCTTGCTTCACTCACACCCATTAACCTTCTTACATGCTCTTCTGTTCTTCACGCTACACCCGCCTTGAGAAGAATGTCTCCAGATTGATCTGTATAAGTTCTACGCGGCCTACCGTCCAACTCTACCGTCTACTTTGACTTTATAGATCCCTTTTGTAACCCTCCTTTCATCCATCCGCCCATGTGCCCAAACCATCTTAACATACCTTTCTATTATCGTCTTTACAGTTTTCCCGTTAGTAGTTTCTGTCGTCGTTGGTCTTGTGTCTTTGTGAAAAAAAGTTATATTCACATTATATCCTCAAGGTTTGTATACCTTCCCACGCATGGAATTATGTTAATTATGCGTAGGAAGTAAGTGGCCAATTAGACAGTCCATGTGCTGTTGTTTTGTAAGGGACAACATCGTGAGGAAACCTTCCTATCCCTCAGGAAATGTAATGTGACTGTATACGGTTATAGTGATCGCTACCTATCACGTTTGGTGTCTATCTAAAAACGAAGGCTTTGAGTGACTCATACTTAACATGCCTTCGAAATTTTGGAGATGGACACTTAAGCTTTTGATTACAGCGTCAAAATAAAAAAGGGAGTGTTATACACTAGTCGTGAAGCGTATGACGTCTACTGTAAGATGACAACACCGTGAGGAATCCTGCCTATTTTTCTAATCTACTTCACAAAACATATTCGTTACTCGAATCTACTTAAAAATATGAATTCGATACTAGTATCTGTATAAGGTGACGTGGTTTACTATGTGTCAAACTGTATAGTTTTGATTTGTTTATAAAGAAATTGGCTTCTTGTTTTAAAATAAAGAATATATATTCCTTTTTCTAAGTACAGATGTAAATTTGCTTATGTATGTTTTAAATTTGCTTATGAATGTTAATAATCTTTGATTTTCATTCCAGGGCTGATCATACCGATGGCGTAGAGAAGAAATCACGACTGAATGGCTTTCTCAGCTTGAAGACACCTCTTATAAGCACTAAAACACTAGGGTAAGTCTTAAAACCTATTTACTATAGCCTAGTATTCAAATGAACATCAAATAATATTAAAATGCTAACCAAAAATACTGATTTGTACACCAAAATAAAACAGTCCCAATCCAAACCTAACCTTTGGTGTGCGTTTAGCTATATTTTGGTGTATATTTCAGTATTTTTGATGTGCATTTTTATATAACTTGATGTTTGTTTAATTATGTCCCTTTACTATATAATATTACTCCTTTACTATATTATTATTATTAATAATTATACATACATACGGGTGCTGTCTATCTAGTGAAACGCGGGCTGTGAGTGACCCATATCTAACATGTCTTAGAAATTTTGGATAGGCACTCAAGCCTCTAACTAACCAGCCATAATAAAAAAGCGATTGTGTACACACAAGTCGTGAAGCTTATGTATGTATTATCTATTTAAGTTTACTGTCATGATATGAAAAGCAAGAGAATGAGTGTAGAAATGGCAGCTGATATAAGAGTATAGAACTTGGGATAAGTACAGAGGCATTATGATTTAACTTTATTGTCATATAACATCTCTGTCAGGTAAAAAAAAGCAAAGTACAGAGATCATTCAGGCTTCTGACAGTTGCGATTATGATAATATCTTGGAGAGTATTTATATTTGTACTTACGAAATGCACTGAATACTACAGTGAGGGGAACATCGTGAGGAAACCTATTTATCCCCCGAACAGGTAATAGTTAGTGCTTGTAAATGGCGACATGGATTACCACCTTTCAATTTGAGTACTAACTATCTGGTCAACACGTGGGATCCGATATTTACTGTCACATTATATTCTTTACAGTAATCACGAATGCAAAAATTCAATTATTTTATGTATTGAATATAAGAACAAAACAGAACATTTAAATATCAAAAACACTGCTTTTATGACAATTAAACTTTGTGAGGTAGCCAGATGTTCGCATGTCCATCTCCGTAATGGCGAAGGTAGTCATTCTATTAGCTTACTCAAACCCACGTGTTGACCAGATAACCAGTACCCAACATGAGAGGTAGTAAATCAATGTTTTTAGATAAGTTAGTAATTTAAACAGCTGATAGGTAGGTTTCCTCAATATGTTTTCTATAACTAAAAATAAAGGTAAACCATCTATATGTAGATGTATTTTATCTTCTTACAATGGCCGCAACTGTATTAAAATTCAGGTAAGTTATATAATAATAAAAAGCGTTTATTAACAGCTACAAAAACATACACAATACGAAATGTATACAATTAAAACTTACAAACTAGGAGATATAACTTGTACATGTTATGTTATATTGTATTCTCATTATATGCAGCTTGTGACAGTTTTAAATCGGGTGCTGCCGGAGGACCATTGATGCCTAGCTGCATCGTATACTGAGGCAGCACCTTTTCACATCACAACCCTAATACTTGTTAAAAAGTGACCTAAGCGAGATTATCGTGTCTCCGATATTCAGGTATTACAGGTAAAAAAATGTATATATATGTATGTAATTAACGAACCTGGGACCTCAAGATTAGCGTTCGCGCCACGGAGGTAGTCAAATAAATATGTATGTATATATGAGCATGAGCATGTAACAATGGAAATGAAGTTTTACTGAATTTCTATGTACATTTTCGTAATAAAAAAAATACATTTACGAAATGCTTTGAATACTACGGTGAAGGAAAACATCGTGAGTAAACCTACCTGTTCCCCGAACAGGTAAAATAGTAGTGCTTGTAAAAAGCGACATGGCTTAACACCTGTCACAATAAGTTGCAATTGCGAATGTACTAATTCTATGGACACCTCGGACCCACGTGTTGACCAGATAGTCAGAACTCAATGTGACAGGTGGTAAGTCATGTCGCCATTTACAAGAACTAACTATTCGGGGAACAGGTAGGTTTTCTCACGATGTTTTCCCTCACCGTATATTTCGATGCATTTCGTAAATGAATTGTTATTACGAAAATAAACATAGAAATTGATTAAACTCCATTTCCATTGGTACATGCTCAAGCGGGATTTGAACCCTGTACCCATTGATACAGAGTCAAGCCCCAAACAACTGAGCTACGTCCAATTAAATTAATTCTACATACACAAGAAATAAACAGCTATTTGCATTCAACTCAAACCTCATGAGAACCCTAATTCAATTAAACAGTAACTGTAAAGGAGTCCCGTAGTCTCGACCTACTCTGGGACGTAAAAAGAATGCTAACTAGCTGCCGTTCTTCCTGGTCGTAGGGCGATTACGGGACTATAGTACATTCGCATTAAGAAAATAGTGATGTCATCATGTCCCGACGATTTGACCAATGAGACGTGACAACTGTCGTCTGCAATTGGTCGATGTGAATTGTTTTCTAATTTACTAACGTCTCATTCGTCAGTTTAACGTCTATATATCATGACGTCACTATTTACTTAACGCGAATAAACTATAGGGGTAAATGGGATCAGTTAGGCGATAGGCTAGCAACCTGTCATCGCAATATACATACTCTTCGCGAGTTGAGTACATGTACACCCTTTTTTGTGACCGCCTTCTTAATAGAGGTCCGAGGTTCGAATCAGGGCTCTAGCATGTACTGTTGAATGTAATTTAAATATTTGTTTTTTACTTACATATATACCTTACAGTCACTACCTATTCCTCGGGATAGGTAAAACCCAGTGCCTATATACGGCGATACAGTTCACTACCTATCTATATATTCTATGTTGAGTGCTGTCTATATACTGAGACACGGGCTTTTAGTGAGCCTTACCTAACATGCCTTCGAAATTTCAAAGATGGGCACCAATATTACATATAACATCATAACCCGAATATTCACGTAAAAAAGACCAAGAAGTATACATACACATCACGCCTGATTCCCTGTAGGTAGGCAGATATTACAGATCCCCATCTGTCCCGATCCTGAACAACCACTTTCGCTTCATTGACACTCATATATGTATCTTTATAGGAGATATTGTGTCTCTAAGGTCCTCTACACCGTTACATACATACATATATTCTACTTTCATGCTTCTTTTGCCATACCCAACTTTCACTACCATAAGTCAATGTTGGAACCAGCACAGCCCTATGAATAGCCATACGTGCCGATTGAGAAATCAACTGGCTACCCATAACACTATACATAGCCCCATTAATCTTATTACCTACACACACTCTATGTTCAATATCTCCCTCAAAGTTCCCAGATACACAAAATCATTCACTTGTTCGACTCTTTCATTATCTATGTCAATCTTGCACTCTGTACATCGTTAAAGAGATTAAAGATTAGAAATCTGTATGTATATATATAATTAAATCTCAAAGCTAACTCAAATAAAAAAGTTGGTTCACAAAAAATAATTGTGTCCAAAAAAGTTTTGCACTCACAAAATTACAGTTCGTAATTGTTCGCAGTATAAATAGCTTTTGTAACTTAGAAAAAGTTTTTTCACGCATTTGTATGGATTAAAACAAGTCTCGTTTAAGTATGATGGCTATTACTTACTTAGAGTAAAAGTAAATTAATATATTTACATACATATATATATATATATATAAACGTGAAAATAATGCATTTGTCTTTTGTATGTAGAGTTGAATATATGTGTATGAAATTAAAGCTATATCCCTTGGTTGGTACATACATACATACACATCACGCCTGATTTCCTGTAGAGATGTAGGCAGAGATCACGGATCCTCATTTGTCCCGATCCCGACAGACCACTTTCGTTTCATTGACAGTCATACATGTTCTCATACACTCTTGGCGGTTATAGGTACTTCTAACGTCACCTTTTTTCAATATAGCGTCTAAGTGACTGTTGTATGTCCTATTAGGCCGGCCCCCACGTAACCGCCCTTCCACTTCACTCATATATATATCCCTTTTATCAATCTGCTATCATTGTATCCTTTGTTTGGTGATAAGGAAAATGGCTTCTGTATATATACAAGCGCTGTTTATAGCTCTTAAGGGAAATATAGGGGATGTCATTATGAATTCAATCTAGATTTTAGGCAATTTTGAAAGTATGAGTGTCCTGTATACATATTATATACTTAGGAAATTGCATTTTCTACCTATATTCATCACTTTTCGGGCAATTATACTATTGGCGATGTGTATGCACTATGTATAAAGTATAAATGATAATTCTTAAGCTAGGCTATATCTTTTCATAAACAAAACAAAAAAGACAAACGCGTTCACGACCATTAACCCTTTCGGGTTCAGAGGTTCAGGTTTCCATCTCCGCAATTGCGAAGGTAGTAATTCTATGGCCAACTCGAACCCACGTGTTGACCAGATAGTCAGTACTCAATGTGGCAGGTGGTCAGCCATGTCGCCATTTACAAGCACCAACTATTACCTGTTCGTTCGTTGTACATATTTATATAAGTATTATATATACCCTTAACCACATATAGAAAGAAAGAAAAACATTTATACACTGCTATACATACACATTTTGACATAACACTATTTATACACACTTTGATACATCAAGAATACTTGTACATATAAGGAGTAGGCACTTGATGCAGTGAAAAGGTGCTGTCTCAGTATTTGATGCAGCTAAGCATCACTGATCCTCCGACAGCACCCAAACCTAAGTCTGTCACTAGCTGAATATCATAATATATACTATACATACATACACACATAGTAAATACATACAGTGATAATGATAAAAAAAACTGATAAACGTACTTAGATCTTTAATATTATATATTTTTATAATTGATACTACACGTAGATACACAAAAGCTGCATATATGAATATAGTTTTAAGAGATTCGCGATTTATACTCATGATTAATAACTAGCGGGACTTATCGCGTATGTTTTTATATAATAAACTATGTTTTTATATATGAATATAGCTCATGACAGCTAGTCACAGTCCTAAAGTCCCCTACCCGCTTCTACCCAGGGTCAAGCCTTGTGCCGGGTCGTCGCCGGCGGCAGCATGAAAGCGCTTGTAATTACGCGCTGAAAAATTCAACCGACGACATGTTGGTTTAGTGACGTAGAGGGAGGAGGGATAGCAAAATTGGGATAGAAAAAGATTGTATTTATGAGAGACAAAAATACAAACGCGTTCACGACCAGTAATCCTTGCCAATCAGAGGTTGAGGTGCCTATCTCTGCAATTGCGAAGGTAGTACTCAATGTGACAGGTGGTAAGCCATGTCGCCATTTACAAGCCCTGACTATTGCCTGTTCGGGGATCAGGGTCTATCCTCACGACGTTTTTCCTCACCGCAATCAAAGACAAACGCGTTCACGACCATTAACCCTTGCGGCGTAGTATTCGATGCATTTTGTAAACGTACATATTTTTATTTTATGTGTTTAGTAGAGATAGTATGTTACATATGTACGTAGTAAGTTGATTAAGATTTGATTTCATTTATATGTAATAAACTGATTTAATTAGACGTAGCTCAGTTGTTTGGGGCTTGATTAGTATCAGTGGGTACAGAGAGTTCAAATCCCGCTTGAGCATGTACCAATGGAATTGAAGTTTAATGAATTTCTATGTATATTCTCGCAATAAACATACATTCGCAAAATTCACCGAATAATACAGTGAGGGAAAACTACCTGTTTCCCGAACAGGTAATATGTAGTTAGTGCTTTTGACGTAATGGCTTACCACTTGAGTGCTGCGTATCTGGGTTATCACCACGTGGGTTCGAGGTGGCCATGAAATTATTACGCAATTGCGGTGATAGACGCCTGAACCTTAGACTATCATGCAAGGTTTAATGGTTGAGAACGCGTTTGTCTTGTTTGTCCGAAGTATGGTGATTTATCACTCTTGTTGATTCTTTTGTGGTAGGTAGGGGTTAGAATAATTACTATATAAACTGTATTTTTTATATTTTCCTGTACAGCTCACTAATTTTAATGTACAATTAATTATTATCCTAAAAATTAGTAGTAAAGGAATAACCTTAAACATTTTTATATCCACCAAGTTCACCATTTTCCAAAACTTACCAAAATATTGTCAACGACCACTGTAAGAAGAAACCTAAATGCTTTTTCCCAACCGTACAAAGCCCCACATATATCAAAGTTCATCTGCGCTCCTCTCAAGAGGCTTTTGTTTACCCATCAAGCCTCCAAGAGATGCCTCGAGAAGAAAAGAAGGCGGGTTTAAGTAGTGGATAAATGTTTATGGAGATATTCGTAATGATAGTGTTTGGAACGAATTATTTAATCATTACATAGTATAAAACAAAGTCGCTTTCTCTGTCCCTATGTATGCTTAAATCTTTGAAACTACGTAACGGATATTAATGCGTTTTTTTTAATCGATAGAGTGATTCAAGAGAAAGGTTTATATGTTTAATATCATCTATTAAATAGTAGAGTAGGCTATATTATTTATATCCGTGCGAAGCCGGAGCGGGTCGCTAGTTATTTAATAAAATAAAAATAAAAACTTTGTATTTAAAGCTACAAAAACATACACAATATCAAACATTTACAATTAAAACTTACGAAAAAGGCAAACTAATACAAACGCAATCACGTGTTGACCAGATAGTCAGTACTCAATGTGACAGGTGGTCCGCCATGTCGCCATTTACAAGCACTGTATTTATTAGTGGAACAGATAGGTTTCCTCACGATGTTTTCCCTCAACCAAAACACAAGTAGGTAAATCGCATGAAGGAATAAACCAATTCCTCCGAAATATATAATATTCTTTTAATTATAAATACCGCCGAGTGTGTATGAAGAGGTGTATGAGTGTCAATGAAGCGAAAGTGGTCTGTCAGGGATAGATAGGGATCAAGTGATATCTGCCTACTTTTCTGCAGGAAAACGGGACTGATGTATATGTATGTATTGTATCGATTAGGGTTTCCTAATGAGAAATCGTTTTCGTCTTCATAATTCTGACAGTGACTGGCCGTTTTTTTCCCTTAAACTTTCGTTTAGGGTACAGTTGTAGGATAATGCTAAATGTAAGACATTTTACGATTCATACAGTGTCGTAAAGATATTATCGTGTTTTCGAGATATTATTTACTCAAACATAGGTTGGATGGATAATAAATAACGTACATTTATTAGCAAAAATATATATATTTATACATGAATATATGTCAATATAAATATATTATTAATACTTGTATATACTTATGAAAACACGTCCTTTAAACTCTTTCGAAGTGGACAGAACTTCATAAATATAATACTAGGAGATATATCATCTGATATATACAACATTGGTGACAGGATACTAGCCTATCGCCCAATAGATTCCATTACCCCTCTTGCCGGGAAAGACGACATGCCGGGAAGAACGGCAGCTAGTTACATCTCACACTAGCACGAGATAAAGAATAACATTGAATAAATAATATAAAGAAATAACATAAGAAGTACCTATAACCGCCGAGCGAAAATGCGGAGGCGTATATCTGTGTAACGAAAGTGGTAGGTATGAGAAATGAGCGTTGCTTATCTTTGCATATGTTTCTTAAGTGAAGCGGGCTATGTAATATGTATACCTATTAAGTTATTTGTATTGTACCACTATGTACCAAGTTTTATTTAAGCATAGCTAAGTTAAGAGTGTACATACATATTTATGATTAATAACTAACGGGACTAATCGCGTAAGTTTTAATATAATAAAGTTACCTTTATTAACCCGACGTTTCGGCTACGTTGCAGTAGCCATGGTCACGGGCAGACTGACGATTCATATTTCTTCGCCTCCACCGCAGCGTTCTGTCAGATTCTTATTGATAAAAACGTTGCAGTGATGGTAGTTCGGAGACATACATTCTTTTCTCTCTTTAATGCTTTAAAAACATCGATGACGATGATGATCATGACGAACTCCGTGGTGCGATTGGTTAGCCGCCGGAACGCTAATCATGAGGTCCCGGGTTCGATTCCCGGTGGAGGCAGCGTTAAGAACTAAGCTTTTCTACTGCTTTCTAGACTGGTCGTTGAGTATACAGGGTGGCGCATTCAAAACGGTCAGTAGGGGAAAGTCTGAAACTATAAGAGATACGAAGATTTGTTCTTAGGAACCATGTCACCGATTTTGATAAAAAGAAAAACTGCATTCATACTTTCTTTGAAAAAACAACTGTATCCAGTACGGGAATCGAACCTGGTAGCTTTGAAAAAATAAATTGGCTCTTTTTACTTTTTCTTTTTAGATATCGATTGTGTAAGTCTTAAGCTGTAAATGTCTCTATGAAACATGGTGTCGAAAATGAATAAAATGCATTGTTTCGACATACTTTAGTTTATCATAGTAGTTTACATACATCATCATCATCATCAATCAGCCTGTATTAGTCCACTGCTGGACGTAGGCCTCCCCAAGGGTACGCCACAAAAGACGATCTTTCGTGGCCCTCATCCAGCCACTACCAGCAACCTTCTTGAGGTCATCGGTCCACCTGGCCGTTTGCCGAGACGTGGCCTCCACTCAAGAACCGCTTTACTCCAGCGGTCGTCAATTCTACGACAGACGTGGCCTGCCCACTGCCACTTCAGCTTACAACAGCGATAGACTATGTCTATCACCTTGGTTCTTTGCCGGATAATCTCGTTCCGGACTCTGTCCCTTAACGAGATACCCAGCATTGAACGCTCCATTGCTCGCTGAGCGACATGTAGTCGGTGGGCTAGCCCGACTGTCATGTTCCACGTCTCGGATCCGTATGTCATTACGGGTAAGACACACTGGTTATAAACCCTGGTTTTCAGGCACTGCGGTAGTGGCGACGAGAAGATGTGACGCAACTTCCCAAATGCTGCCCAGCCCAGCTGCACTCTTCTGGAAATCTCCCGCTCGAAACTGTCTCTACCCAACTGCAATACTTGGCCCAGGTAGACATATTCCTGGACAGTTTCCATTGATCGCAATCGGCTCCGGGACCACAAGTTCATTGAACATGACCTTAGTCTTGTCCAAGTTCATCCGGAGACCGACTGACCGTGAGGCAGCGTTCAAACTGTGCAGCATTTCCTGCAGATCCTGCAGCGACTCCGCCATCAAGACAATGTCATCAGCGAAGCGAAGGTGCGTGAGGTATCTGCCATTGACATTGATACCCATCCCAGTCCAATCCAGAGTTTTGAAGAGGTCCTCCAGTGCGTTTGAGAACAGTTTTGGGGAGATAACATCCCCCTGTCTCACTCCTCTGAGCAACTGTATAGGACTCGTCTTTTGGTTTTGGACTTGGACAGATATCGTTGCCATACTATATAGGCTCCTCAGCACCTGCACATATCGCCAATCGATCTGGCATCGCTGCAGTGAATCCAAAACAGCCCAGATCTCGACCGAGTTGAAGGCCTTCTCGTAGTCCACGAAGGCAAGACACAGCGGCCGGTTATACTCATGGGACTTCTGTATAACCTGCCGCACCGTGTGAATGTGGTCTACGGTACTATAGCCTTTTCGAAATCCGGCCTGCTCCGGCGGCTGGAAGGCGTCAAATCTTAAGGCGAGACGATTCGTAAGCACCCTCGAAAACACTTTGTAGACGTGGCTTAGGAGCGCGATTGGTCTATAATTCCTCAGTAGGGCCTTGTCGCCCTTTTTGAAAAATAAGGCCACTATGCTCCCACTCCACGCCTTCGGAGTAGTCCCATTGGCTATGACGGAATTAAACAAATCCTTGAGCCTCTCCAGGAGCGGAGATCCTCCCGCCCTGAGAAGCTCAGAGGTGATTCCATCCTCACCGGGAGCCTTCCCATTACTAAGTTGTCTGAGAGCACTCCCAACCTCGTCTACGTCCACGAGTGGAAGATCGTCTGTGAAATGGCGCACCAATGCAGCTCTTGGGTCCCTCGTATCGGGTGGGGGCCTCGTGGCATGCGAGGCGTATAAACGGCCGTAGAAGCTCTCAACCTCGGCCAGAATCCCTGGAATTGAGGTGACGGTCTTGCCCTCTGAGGTTTTCAGCTTCTTCAGACTAGATCGACCCATTCTTTTATTGAAGACTTTAGACCCCCGTTTACATACACCGTAACAATATTCAACAGACATGTAAAATTGACACTATTGCTGTTTGTAGTTTTGTACTTCCCTACTTGTTACATACACCATATCATGTGGCATTAGCATTGCATTAAACCTATAAGGAGGTTTTGTTATCTACAGTAATCAAAAACTAACAATCTACTGAAAAGTCCACTTAAAGTGACGTGTTAAACCATATTAGAAATTTTCTTGTGGGATTACGTTAAGGATGAATTTTACAAAACAAGCTATGACACCATTGAAGACCTAAAAGTAGCAATAAAGTCAATTGTAACGCAAATTCACCACATGAAAATACAAAATTCAATAGTAAGATCGTTACCTAAACGTGTTGAATATTGTATTGAAAACAACGGTGTGGTCACGTAGAAAACCTACTATGATAAACTAAAGTATGCCAAAACAATGCATTTTATTCATTTTCGACTCCATGTTTCATAGAGACATTTACAGCTTAAGACCTACACAATCGATATTTAAAAATAAATAGTGAAAAGGGTTAATTTATTTTTTTAAAGCTACCAGGTTCGATTTCCGTACAGGATACAGTTATTTTTTCAAAGAAAATATAAATGCAGTTTTTCTTTTTATCAAAATCGGTGACATGGTTCCTAAGAACAAATCTTCATATCTCATATAGTTTCAGACTTTCCCATACTGACCGTTTTGAATGAGCCACCCTGTATATGCTATATATGTGTTTATCTATATATAATATGTATACATTTCTTAAATATACGTCGACTAGTACCCTTAACATAAGTCTTAAATGTACTTACCAAGGGCCTAGTTCAATTGGTGTAATAACGTCCTACAATATTATAATTATTATATTATTATTGAATCTGTGTTTATCATACGGAACCATCCAACCTAATATAATTACAACAAAGGCTCTTAAGGAACTTCTTCGATATCAATTAGTGGATCAAGTGATTAATTACAAGACTTCAGTTCGCTACAAGACTATTAAGTAAGGGACTAGTTAGGTATGCAACTAGCTGTATTACTAGCATTTTTGAACATAAAAAAAATACCTAATCACGTGAACGCTAATCGTGAGATCTCGGGTTTGATTTCCGGTGGGGGGAGGGTTAGGAATAACCTGTTCCTTCGAGTTTCCAGTTTAGTTGTTAATTATATGTATTTAGGTTGTGTATATGGCATAATAGATTCCATTCGTAACCCTCCTTTCATCCATCCGCTCCATGTGCGCAAACCTTAACATACCTTTCTCTATTTTCGTCACTACATCTTCTTTTAAACCACCATGAACGAATCACACTATTCCGTACCCTATCACACAATCTTACATTACATATTTTTCTGAGGGACCTCATTTCTACCGTCGTAATTTTGAACAAAAATAGATAAGTTGAAACACGGTTTGTTATCATACATAGTGGTTGTAGCCCAGTGGGTAAGACCTCTGACTTCTTAACCGAAAAGACCTAGGATCGAATCCCGGCTCTGGCATGTAACAATGAATTAAATTTAAAAATATGATTCACATACATAATTTACATTCGCTAACGCTGAAGGAAAATATCGCAAGAGAATCTGCCTATCCCTTGGGCAATAGCCAGTGCCTACATACGGCGATACAGTTCACAATCTATTACGTACTGACGATCTAAATCTGTGATCCATACCTAACAAGCCTTCAAAATTTCGGAGAGAGTTAGCTTTCTTTTTGCGTCTGCAACTACCATTGGTTTACTTAGAACTACTTATTATCACCGAATATGTATGTAAAGAGGTATATAAATCAAAATAGCTTAACAAAGATTCTAAAACAGAATATTTTTAACTCTATAAGTATGTATGTACACCGAACACATAGAATAAATGTTATGATTCCCGTTTCTGTGTGTGAAAGCACACACACAAAACTCTACAGTACATTCACACACACACACAAAATCCGTAGAGCAATGCCGTGCGCAGCTACGAATTTTCGTAGCATCAGTTGAATTTCGACAGGGCAGCAAACGGTCGCGTACCTTTACAATCTGTCTACTCTTATCTTTTCTTCACGACTTGCTTTCCTTACACAGTAAACAGACGTGTGCCAAACGAACTGCAGTGTTCTTGTTGGATTTTTCCAAAATTTCAACTTTTTAAACTAGTGTATACAAAAAAAAATTTTTTTTTATATATTTTTTCGTGTTTTTCTACTCTGTTTTCCTGTCTTACCCACTTGGGAATCTGTGCTGCTATTCTCTATTCGCATTACAGCGGTTGTATGATAGTACTGTATTACGTAAGTTCTTTAAAAATATAGATAGATATATACAATAATATTATTCATACATACATACATTAACCTACATACATTATCTTATAACTATCTACTTTTCATGTCGATATCAAAATAGGAAGACAGACATTAAGGAATTGGTTAAGACATATATTAGTTGATGGGCTAGCAACCTGTCACCAATATTTCATAAGAATGCCATCAAAACTCCTAAAGGAATAACAATATTTTTATATAATATTTGAATATTATTACACCATTTCAACTAGCCCCTTGTTAAGTACATTTAAAACTTGTGTTAAGGGTACTAGTCGACGTATATTTAAGAACATAAACACATATTATATTTAGATAAAAACATATATAGCATGTATAATCAACGACCAGACAGGAAAGCAGAAAAGCGTAGTTCTTAACTCTGTCTCCACCGGGAATCAAACCCGGGACCTCACGATTAGCGTTCAGGTGTCTAACCGATGTTCTAAAAGACATCGCAACCTCATACAATATTCATGCTAAAAAGTGACCTAGGAGATATTAGATCCCTGAGGTTCTGTCCACCCCGAAAGGGATTAAAAGAACGTGAATGTATATGTATGTCTTTGCTTATCTTCTAAACGGAATCAGTCGTGATATCAACCTACGAAATCATTTTTAATAATATACTTAACGATAAGTGACAGAAGTTAATAAAAGTGAATTAATTAAAGCTAATATTAATTCATTTTGCGATAGCAGTATTAATATTTAGATATTAACATACCTATAACCGCCGAGTGTGTATGAGGAGGTGTATGAGTGTCAATGAAGCGACACAAAAAGCCTACGACAAATCGAGATGAACGGCAGCTAGTTAGTCCTTTTTACGTCCCAGATTAGCAATACATACAATGTTAACAGATTCCTTTGAACAATTCCCTTTAGAATCTTTTTAAGTCGGCTCCAATCAGTTATCCTAAGTCTTTTTATAGAAAAAAAGAAACAAAACGTTACTTTTTATTACGGAATTTGTCTTTGTCTTTGGCGTGTTAGTTAGGGATTTGAATAGACTGTTAACTAGCTGTATTTCTTCATAAGGGTATGTCGTAAAACTAAAATTATTTCGACGTAGCTCAGTTGTTTGGGGCTTGACTCTGTATCAGTACAGTACAGGTACAGGGTTCAAATCTCGCTTGAGCAAGTACCAATGGAAATGAAGTTTAATGAATTTCTGTGTACATTTTCGTAATAAAAATACATTAAAGAAATGCATCGAATATTACGGTGAGGGAAAACATAGTGAGGAAACCTACTTGTTCTCCGAACGAAAACCGACAGGATACAACCGTATAGTAAAAATGACATAGGAGATATTTTCGTTTCTCTGAGGTTCTGTCTACCGCGGAAGGTTAAAGGAATAGGTTAAACGAATAGGAATAGTTCCGATCCTGACAGGCCACTTTCGCTTCATTGACACTCATACATCTTTTCATACACACTCGGCGGTTATAAGTACTCCTGACGTCACCTTTGAATATATATAAGGCTAAATATGTAAAAAAGTTCACAATTATTTGTTGTATGGAATTTTTTGTTGCGTATTTAAATTCGTTACTCCAAATAATATACTAAATGTCATCCAATATTTACATTCCATTGATGAATATTGAATTTCCTTTGACATCCATTTTTCACGTTATCAAATTAATGAAAAACATGAATGAACATGTTCTGTGTTAGTAGGTACGTAAATAAATGCTAACTAGCTGCCGTTCTTCCCTGTATGTCGTAGGAGGCGACGAGGGACTAGGGGTAAATGGAATCTATTGGGTTATAGACTAGCAAC
Source organism: Leucoptera coffeella (assembly GCA_030578115.1). Lineage (NCBI taxonomy): Eukaryota > Metazoa > Arthropoda > Insecta > Lepidoptera > Lyonetiidae > Leucoptera > Leucoptera coffeella. The sequence goes on along the minus strand of JAMBLF010000638.1, from coordinate 24,870 downwards.
CTAAAAGGAATGTTCCATATTGACATGACAAGTCTAATATTGATGCTAAAAGTGACCTGGGGATATTATCATGTCTCCAAAGTTTGTATACCTACCTCGAAAATTAAGACGTGAATCTAAATATGTTTCAGATCACTATTTAGTACGAATATTGGGGTTGTAATGTCATATGGAACATTGATGACAGGTTACTAGCCCATTGTATAGATTTTATGTACCCCTAGTCCCTTAGTCGCCTCTCACGACAAGAAGAAGAAATTTGCCTATAATGAATAAGCTATTTAGCTTCTCAAAGTGTGTACGTAGTGAAGAACAGAAGAGCATGTATGAGAAGGTTAATGGGTGTGAGTGAAGCAAGAGATTTGTCACCCGTTCCAGGTGGCCTAATAGTCTCTGCCTATCCTTGTGACGTAGAGGCGTGAATATATGTATGTATTGAGCTTTTTATCAATTACTAGTGACCCGCTCCGGCTTCGCACTTTTGGCTATTTAATGGATGTTATTATACGTATAAACCTTCCTCTTGAATCACTCTATCTATTAAAAAAACCGCATCAGAATCCGTTGCGTAGTTTCAAAGATTTAAGCATACAAAGGGACATAGGGACAGAGAAAGTGACTTTGTTTTATACTATGTAGTGATGATGTACTGCAAATCTATTGAATATAAAGTTAGAGAGTTAGGAACTAAGTTTAGCAATTAATTTCCAATAGCCACTGGTTATCCAGCAGTTATTGACTGCACACGACTCAGGCAAGCTGATTGTTTGAGTTTGGTCCCTAGTTTGGTTCGTGCTAGTCTGGTTTTGAGATTTTTATTATGTAAGTAACGGCTAGTATTTAAACGAACTTTGAATATTCATGAGTGTATGAGAAGGTGTACGAGTGTTAATGAAGCGAAAGTGGTTTGTCAGGATCGAGACAGATTGGGATTTGTGATCTCTAACTATCCCCTACAAGGAAATAGACGTGATGTGTATGTATGTATGGAAAAATACTCAATTGCAAAAACAACAAAAACAAAACTACAACAACAACAAACGTACCGAATTGCATACTAAATAAAAACAATAGAAAACCTAACCAGACTTTTATAGTTCGTTATTATATATTTTATGAGTTAATTACAGAATTTAACTCTTAAAACTTAATATGTAAAAATATAGCGTAAAACTAAACTGCATAAATCTGAGCGTTCTCTAGTTTTAAAAGACCATTTCATAATATTAGATTCACTAAGTACGTGAATTTTATACTGAACAGGTATAACATAAATATTATAATTCTATGCACTAGGTATTGTAGATTTTACATTTGAGCTAAAATAGTGAAGTTTCATGTCTTATGTATTTCAACATATTAATTAATAATAATTGATATTTTTTCTAGTAATTTCTAAACTACATATTAATTGAACAATCAAAGACAGTCTTTATATAAAATATTGTTATAAATGGCAAAAAAACGTCAAGAATGAATAAATTTAGGGTTTAAATTACAATAATGAATGGCTAATTTGATTAATTACTAATTTTCTTTGACTTCTATAAATGAAAAGACAAAAATACGTACATTCTAACATTTAAGCGTCGTTAATATCCCTTCGAGACATCCAAAAATACAAACAAAACCGTCACTCAAATACAGATCAATCAACATTAGTAAAAAGCGGGCCTAAACACAAAAATTTCCACTAAATATAACCTCTGAATTCACCAAAAGATTACCACGTCATTAATTTCGAATAAAATCGGAGGGAATTTTGACAAATGACACTTTACTTTTCCCCGCAAATGGGCGCCAATGGGCTTGGATACGAGATGGCACCAAGGAGGTTTTGGAACTTTTTCGTCTTGGAATTTGTTATGACCTTTTTGGTTTAAATATTTATTGCGGAGGCGGTTAATATTTTATTTTTTTGGGATGTAAATAAAATGTTGAGGAGCTGTCTACCTGTATAGTTATACCTATATAGTGTAGTACCTATCACACTATTCCATACATTTAAAGAAATATAAATTCTTGGTTAGCCTTTTAAGGTTGATTATAGAATTTGAATCCATTCTGAAAAGTAAAAGAGGTATATAATACAATAATATATATTCACGTACTTTATTCCCTTTTAAAGTGGACAGAACCTCGGAAAAATCTTAGTCTACTTTAACATAAAAACGGAATAATAGCACTAATACAACAATAAACGTGTGTTTACAGCCAAAAGATTCCTTGTAACCCCATACCGGACAGGCCTAGCTCAAACATGAATTATCGATGAGGCGACCCAAAAACGTTTTACAACCTCCTTGTTTATGTGATCAAATATGCACGTTCGGTATCCATGCCCCACGCGAGTTGCGACGACAAATAAACTGTCAAACTGACATTTCCCGCCTCTATAATTTGGTTAGAGATATTGATACTTATATGTTCACGTTTTTAACTCTTTTAAGGTAGATAGAACCATAAAGACACGATAATGGGATATGATAATATCTCCTAGGTAACTATATATGAGTGAAGTGGAAGGGCGGTTACGTAGGCGCCGGCCTAATAAGACATATAACAGTCAGATAGACGCTATATTGAAAAAAGGTGACGTTAGGAGTACCTATAACCGCCAAGAGTGTATGAGAAGATGTATGAATGTCAATGAAGCGAAAGTGGTCTATCAGTATCGGGACAAATGGGGATCCGTGATCTCTGCCTACCACTCTACAGGGAATCAGGCGTGATGTGCATATATGTATGTATGTATGTATGTCCTAGGTAACTTTAGCATGAATATAATGGGTTATGTTGTCATATCACTAATTAGTGACATCTTGCTAGCTATTAGTCCAATAGATTCCATTAACTCCTAGCCCCTTAGTCGCCTCCTACGACATGCCGGGAAGAACGGCAGCTAGTTAGCATCCTTTTACGTCCCAGACTAGCTTGGAAACTATCGTGATTTCAATAGCAATATCTACCAAAGATTTCCTTAACCCTATGTAAATCGAAAGGAAGACAGTTAATTAAATATGATATACTAAGGGACGTTTAATCGTTAAGATACTGCCTACCCCAAAAGGGTTTCTATTAATCGTATCAGATTCAACGTCTCTCAAACCCTCTAATTGAACTGTGTATGTGTGATCAAAGCTTATACGTATTAAACCTGTTTGTTAGTACCTCAAATACGAAGAGGTATGTTTCCAAGTCTTATAGAGTTTAAAAAGTTTTTTTTTAAGTTTGTTCGGAGTGTAATTTTTGCAATGGCGGTTAAATGTTTTTATTTAGTTGATTTATAATTTGATGTTAGATTACTATTTAATAGCATAATAATTGAATATTATGTTTAATAAAATATTAGTAATATTATAATAAAAGTTACTACATTTACATCCTTTAATTCGTTTTGTGCTGCACTATACGTTTTAGACATAATAATCGCCTTAGTTATATTTCGCATAAATATAATAAATACCTAAATTAATGTTATATGTTCGTATACATTCACGTCCTGTAATCGCTTTCAGGGCGGACAGTACCTTGGAGACGATAATATCTCCAAGATCACTTTTAAGCATGAATATATGATTGCGATGATTATGGAACATTGGTAACAGGCTGCTAGCCCATCGCCCAACAGATTCTATTGACTCCTAGTCCCTTGCCCGGGAAGAACGGCAGCTAGTTTGCTATCTACATACAATTCTAGAATTTTTTAAGTATCAGTGTTTATATATACATATACGTCCGTTTTCCTACATAGGGGTAGGCAGAGATCACGGACCACTTTCGCTTCATTGACTATACACCTCATACACACTCAAATATCAATATTTATGTAATGGAAATTGTTAGGTAATGTAACAAATGAAATAGCTTCGAACAATTCCATTTTATAATTATAGAAAAGCTTTCACAATAATCAATAATATTCAAACTAAAATGTATACGTACGAACTTCAGTGTCTCATTAAGGATATTACAAAGGACTACTTTTATCCTTTTCACTAAAAATAACCACTATAGTAAAGGAAAACATCATGAGGAAACCTACCTGTTCCCTGAACAAGTAATATCACTTGTAAATAGTGACACGGCTTACCTGTCACATTGAGTACTAACTGGTCAACACGTGGGTTCGAGGTGGCCATAGAATTACTACCTTCGCAATATTAATATAAAATTCGCGGAGATAGAAACCTGAAACTCTGACTGTCCCGCAAGGGTTAATAATCTTAAAAGCGTTTTTGTATAAGCTAATCATTAAGCTTAAGATATTTCGGGTAGATAAACAGCTCATTGTTTTATGTAAAGTAGAATTAGACAGGGTAGGCCGCGTAGAACTTATACAGATCAAATTGGAGACATTCTCAAGGCGGGTGTAGCGTGAAGAACAGAAGAGCATGTAAGAAGGTTAATGGGAGTGAGTGAAAAAAGTTGCAATAAATTACATTATGTACTGGTTATTGCGTGCATGAGAAGGTTTTCAAGGATCGAGTAAAAAGTGACCCATTTCTCTATCTATGCCTTTTAAGGGAGACTGGCGTGATTTATAAATACTTACAAACATGTATGTATTTATCTATCAAAAAACACCCTATGTAGCGTGCACATAAAAATATACACGTTTTTGATAAAACATCTTTATGTCAGTACTTGGGACTTCCGTAAAAACGAGATAAGCTTTTATATATCCGAGATGAAGCGTATCAAATACCTAATACCTGATAGCTAAAGGAGTGCTTAGTACCTAGGTATCAATCTAGATAGACTTTAGTACCTAGCTATCATTTTAGATAGCATAAGTCGGACATAGATAAGATTGAGAGAATATGGGAAGTTTTTTGAGCTAAAAACTTACATACATACATATACGTATTCACAAATCTATAAAGCCAAAGTGGAAGGTAGAGTTGGACGGGGTAGGCCGCGTAGAACTTATACAGATCAAATTGGAGACATTCTCAAGGCGGGTGTAGCGTGAAGAACAGAAGAGCATGTATGAGAAGGTTAATGGGGTGTGAGTGGAGCAAGAGATTTGTCACCCGTTCCAGGTGGCCTAATAGTCTCTACCTATCGCCTTAGGGACGTAGAGGCAAGAATATATGTATGTCTTCACGATGTTATCCTTCACTGAACTTACTTTTATATCAATACTAGCGAGCCGCTCCGGCTTCATACTTCTGGCTATTTAACGGATGTTATTATACATATAAATATTCCTCTTGAATCATTCTATCTATTAAAAACAAACCGCATCAGAATCCGTTGCGTAGTTTCAAAGATTTAAGCATACAAAGGGACATAGGGACAGAGAAAGCGACTTTGTTTTATACTATGTAGTGATTAGTATACTTATATTATTTCTATAGTTTGTAATACTATTTTAAAGTTGAACAGAATATTTCATACACATATTTTACCCGATGTTAATTGAAAGTTATGAAACGTAGAGTGCTTTTTAAAGTATGAAAAACACATTTATACGACCATAGAGTGAAAAATTCTAGAACTGAGGTTTTTTATAGTCTTTTCTACTCCTGCCTTTCATACATATAGTTGACGTATAATGACTTACGTGGCACGTAGGTTAACCACCTGAGGGCTAATCGTAAGGTCGCGGATTTGAATCCCGATGGAGGCAAAGTTATAAGCTACGCAGATTGGAAAGCAGAAGTGCTTTCCAATCTGTTAGTTGATCATACATATACATATACTATTTATCTATTTATAATAAGTATACATTTGTTATATATATACTTAATTAGTACCCTTCACATATTTCTTATTAAGGGGCTTGTTCAATTGGTGTAATAGTATTGTATTGTGTTAATATTATTCCTACATAGTTATAAGCTACCCACAGCTTGTAAAAAATTGCAAAAAATATGAACAAAACTTTTATCGAACACAAAAACCAATTCAATATGAAAGAAAGAAAGAAAAACATTTATTCACTGCATATACATTTTGACATCACACTATTACATACACACTTTGACACAACAACAATACATATAAGGAGTAGGCATTTGCATCATTGACGACCTCCGTGGCGCGGTTGGTCAGACGCCTGAACGTTAATCGTGAGGTCCCGGGTTCGATTCCCGGTGGAGGCAGAGTTAAGAACTACGCTTTTCTTCTGCTTTCCAGTCTGCTCGTTGATTATATATGCTATATATGTATTTATCTATATATAGTATGTATACATTTCTTAAATATACGTTGACTAGTACCCTTAACACAAGTCTTAAATGTACTTACCAAGGGGCTAGTTCAATTGGTGTAATAATGTCCAATTATTATTATAAATATTGTTGATAAAATACAATTTGTGTGATAAGCAACAATAATACAAGGAGTAGGCACTTGATGCAGTGACAAATATAGACCATATCTATTATTATTTAAGCTCTACATTTTGATTACGGTCGAGGCTTAATGGTTTGGCCCACTATCCACTATCTGCGGTGAAGTGGGACTGTTATTCGGAATAGAGGCGTAAAATAATATTCAATTCATTTAAAACGAACAAAAGAAGTGTATTTGCTAGTCTGTGACTTATATAAGTGCTAACTAGCTGCCGTTCTTTCTATTTCGTATGAGGTGAACAATGTGTCTACATTGGGTGATGGGTTGGCAACCTGTCACTAAAATATTAATGTAGTCGCCACTGCTGTATTAAGAAATGTGTCCAAAAAGATATTATTATGTGACAGGTGGTTAGCCGTATCGCCATTTACAAGCACTATTTACCTGTTCCGTGGAATTGGTTTTACTGATTATCTGGTCATCACGTGGGTTCGAGGTGGCCATAGATTACCTCCGCAATTGCGGAGATGGACACGCAAACATCTGAACACTTTAAAGGAGGTTTTATACATACCTAGACAGCAACTTTTTACAAAGCGTTAGATTTGTTTACTTAAGGTTTATATTTAACTATCCCACGGCTCATATATACGTACTTATATGATATTACATATATATTTATATTTTATATATCTGTCTCAGTAGTCGTATCTGTATCGAGGGTACAGGGTTCAAATCCCACTTGAGCATGTACCAATGGAAATGAAGTTTAATGAATTTCTAAATACATGTTCGTATTAGAAAAACATTTACGAAATGCGTCCAATACTATGGTGAGGGAAAACATGGTGAGGACACCTACCTGTTCCCTGAACAGGTAATAGTTAGCGCTTGTAAATGGTGACATGGCTTACCACCTGTCACATTGAGTACTGACTATCTGGTCAACACGTGGTTTCGGGGTGGCCATAGAATTACTACCTTCGCGATTGCGGATATGGACACCCTCTCCTCTGACTACCTCGCAAGGGTTAATATATATAACCTTTGCGAGGTAGTCAGAGGCAGATATATAAATCACATGGGCCTCACTTAGTCTTTTCCCGGGTGGGCACAAACTTGGAAACTTAATAATATCTTCTGATCATTTTAGCAAAATTAACATTTTATTCAATTTCGTAAAGTCTTTTACATGGAATATTGTTGATACCCTAGTCCCTTAGTCACCTTCTATCTACCGACTAGAACGAAAGCTAGTTACCATTCTTTTTACGTCCCAGACTAGCAAGGGTTTAAAGTACGAATGGCAATTTAATTGCTGTCATTTTATGCAGAGGCCAGTATAAAGACCAAATTGATTGCAGTTCGGCTCTATAAATCAAAACTAGCGACCCGCTCCGGCTTCGCACGGGTATAAAATATATAGCCTACTCCACTATTTAATGGATGTTATTATACATATAAAACTTCCTATTAAATCACTCTATCTTTAAAAAAAACCGCATCAAAATCCGTTGCGTAGTTTCAAATATTTAAGCATACAAAGGGACATAGGGTCAGAGAAAGCGACTTTGTTTTATACTATGTAGTGATGCTATGTAGGTCAGTAAAGTGAAGGTACGAGATTTATTTGACCTCAGTCTCTGTATGTATGTGTAGTTAGGTATGGCTTAAACACATACATACACATCACGCCTGATTCCCTGTAAAGGAGTAGGCAGAGATCACGGATTTTATTCGTCCCGATCCTGACAGAGCACAATAATCATATAGCAATATTAGTGACAGGTTGCTAGCCTATCACGCAATAGATTATATTTACCCCTAGTCCCTTAGTCGCCTCCTACGACATGCCGGGAAGTGCGACAGCTAGTTAGCATTCTTTTTACGTCCCAAACTAGTACGAGATAAATTGTTTTGCTTAAATGCAGGTGAAATTAATTTACTCTCCCAACGATTCGTCTTTGTCTACCAAACTAATAGCGCGCTTAACAAAACAGCAATTCCAACTACTGGAGTGTTTGCAGTGACATCTATGTTTATTTATTGCCAAACACTTAGCTTCAGGTGCAGTAATTCCTTTAAAATATCGCCTTGGAAAGCATTTAGTGCCTAGGGCATACAAATTTAGGTTTATAGGACTCTAATGCAAATACTGAATGCTTAAATGGATACATACATAGACGTTATGTAGGTTTTCATATAAAGGGGTAGGCATTGATCAAAGTTTTCTATTTTTTTGGTTAAGGCTAAGTATTTTTGCTTAACAAGCCTCTAACATATACTCGGCGGTTATAAGTTCTTCTAACTTTACAATCCATACATACACATCACGCCCGATCCTGACAGACCACTTTCGCTTCATTGACACTCATACACCTCCTCATACACACTCGGCGGTTATAGGTACTTCTAACGTCACCCTTTTTCAATATGGCGTAGGCATTATTATGACGGATATATTTGTCTAATCAATACATCCTATCTAGTAATTGAAGATAAACCTATTGGGACTCTGCCAAATGCAATCAATTGATTCGTACACTACATACACTCGGCAGTTATAGCTACTTTTAGATAGAGATCAATTCAAAGACCTTCTCAAGGAGGGTGTAGTGTGAAGAACAGGAGAGCATGTATGAGAAGGAATAACAGGCGTGAATGTAAGAGAATAATGATAGCTAGTATAGCAAGGAATTAAAGACTTAAATCAGCTGTTATATTTTATATAAATATGAATATTATGTAGATTTACACCTTTACACCTTTACACCCCTAACGGGATAGGCAGAGACAATCGATCGCCACCTGGAACGATCCTGACAAATCTCTCTTGCTTCACTCACACCTTTCAACTTCTCATACATGCTCTTCTGTTCTTCACGCTACATCCGCCTTGAGAATGTCTCCAATTTGATCTGTACAAGATCTACGCGGCCTACCCCGTTCAATTCTTTCTTCCACTTTGGCTTAGTAGATTACTTTCGTAACCCTCTTTTCATAATTATCAAGCAGAGAGAGATAAATACATATAAAGCATAGACTGGAAGGCAGAAGAAAAGCGTAGTTCTTAACTCTGCCTCCACAGGAATCAAACCCTCACGATTAGCGTTTATTATTAACTGTTCGCGCCACAGAAGTCGTAAAAATATACATTGAAAGACAACCAAATTACAAACGCTTTAAACAACCATTGACCTTTGGATCAGAGGTTCATGTTTCTATCTCTGCAATTGCGAAGGTAGTAATTCTATGGCCACCTCGAACCTACGTGTTGACCAAGTCAGGACTTAATGTGACAGGTGCTAATCCGTGCCATTTACAAGCACTAATACCCGTTCGGAGAACTGTTAGGTTTCCTCACGATGTTTTCCCTCACCATAGTACTTTTACTTAGGTCTTATATAAGCCCTAGTGCATGCACTAACCCCAGACCACTTAGGTCTCAACGTATGACCTAAATAGCGGCTGAGGTGTCGTTTCAATGCAATTAATAAGATGTCGGTGGAAATTAAATTGCTTAGCTCTTAACCTGGTATATTTACGGTGTGTGTGTTTATTAAGGTAGATAGGAGTTAAAGATATATGTAAATATAACTTAGTAAATACATACATACATATAATCACGCCGTTACTTTCCTAGCGGGATAGGTATAGACTATAAATCACCCTCTTGAAAGATATTATTGATAAATAAATCAATGATTTGATCTTTAATTACATAGACATACATATATGTACATTCACTTCCTTTAATACCTTTCAGAGTTTTCAGAACCTCGGAAACATAATATTATCTCCTAGGTTACTTTTTAGCTCGAATATTGGGCTTGTGATGTCGTATAAGATAAATTGAATCCACTGAGTGATGGACTGTCAACGGTCAACCCGTCACAAATGTTCCATTATGACATCGTAACACCAATATTCATGCTCAAAAGTGACCTTGAAGATATTATATCTCTTCAGTTCTGTCCACCCCGAAAGGGATTAAAGGACGTGAATGTATCTATGAATATATGTATGTATGTAACATATAAAATATATTAACAAATAAAACCTTTAATAGTAACATTCTTACACTACTGAACATAACATAATTAACTCATTCTTATACTATCCAATAGATACCATACATTCCTTAGTTGAATGAAAGGAGGGTTACAAAAGGAATCTATAAAGCCAAAGTGGAAGGTAGAGTTGGACAGGGTAGGCCGCGTACAACTTATACAAATCAAATTGGAGACATTTTTCTTAAGGCGGATGTAGTGTGAAGAACAGAAGAGCATGTATGAGAAGGTTAATTGGTGTGAGTGTAGCTAAAGATTTGTCACCCGTTTCAAGTGGCCTAAAAGTCTCTGCCTATCCCGTTAGTGACGTAAAGGCGTCAATATATGTATGTATGTAACCTTTAGTTAGTTACTGAAAGAACGGCAGCTATTCACATGTAGCTACGTCCCAAACTAACAGACTACGCTTGGAATATTGCCCGTGACCAAAGCCCCCGGCATTTTATACTCAGCCACCTGTGAGACGAGCACCGGAAGTGGTCAACCGGCCGTGCAAAATGGCCGCCGCGCACTTCCGGCGAGCCGTTTCGGAAGTTACCACTGCAGCGTTCGATTTTCGTTTTTGTGGCTCTTTGATGCTAGTTTGGAACGTAAATTTGATGTAACTAGCTGCTTATCAGAGATGTGTATACATTTTATGTATATACAGAGAATATTAGGCCACATGGAACGGGTGACAAATCTCTTGCTTCACTCTCGCCAATTAACCTTCTTACATGCTCTTGTGTTCTTCACTCTACACCCGCCTTGAGAAGAATGTCTCCAATTCAATCTGCATAAGTTCTACGCGGCCTACCCTGTCCAACTCTACCTTCCACTTTGGCTTAATAGATTCCTTTTGTAACCCTCCTTTCATTCAACTAAGGAATGTATGGTATATATTAGGTAGTATAAGAATGAGTTATAATTTTGTAATGTTCAGTAGTATAAGAATATTACTATTAAAGGTTTTTATGTTAATGTATTTTGTATGTTACATACATACATACTGTAGCTGTAATACGAGTACGTACAGCGTTAGCATATTATTGACGACCTCCTTGGCGCGATCGGATAGACACCTGAACGCTAATCGTGAGGTCCCGGGTTCGATTCCCGGTGGAGGCAGAGTTAAGAACTACGCTTTTCTACTGCTTTCCAGTCTGGTCGTTGATTATATATTCTATATATGTATTTATCCATGTATAATATGTAAACATTTCTTAAAATATACGTTGACTAGTACCCTTAACACAAGTCTGAAATGGACTTAACAAGGGGCTAGTTCAATTGGTATAACAATGTCCAAAATATTTCATTATTGCTGACTAGCAATTAAATCAGTTTACATACGTTATTACTTTATTCACCAGTCACAATAAATACTATTACGAGAATACACATAAATATATACAATTATTTAAAGTTAACCTTTGACTTTTAGCTAATTATAAGAACAGCCATATTAGCTAAACATCCATTTATACACATCACGCCTATTTCCCTGTAGAGTAGGTAGAGATTACGAATCTCTATCGCGATCCTAACAAACCACTTCGCTTCATTGACACTCATACACCTCATACATACTCGGTGTGAATAATAAGCACAGGTTCCCAAATATTGTACCAAATAATACTTATTCCTTTAATACAGATGTAAACGAAAAAATTGTATCGAATAACATAAAAATTACTGTGATATAAATTTAAAAAAGTGTAACAGTGGCTTAAAAGCAATAAAATTGTTTTTACTATATGTTAAGTTTAAACAAGTTGTTGTTTTTATTGTTAAAAGTGTAGTGTTGTTATTGCAGTGTTATTTAAAATAATATAAATGTGTTAATTCAACGAATAGTGAGTACAAAACTATGTTATTTATGCCTTTTCAATCTATGGTTTTTGCTTCCATTTATATTAAGTTTTATTTCGTTTTGATACCTACATATACATAATATCTTAAGGTCATCTGTAGCATAAATATAAGTATAGTAATTACTACAATGTTGAGTAATAACATCTGACAAATCTCTCTTGCTTCACTCACACCCATTAACCTTCTTACATGCTCTTCTGTTCTTCACTCTACACCCGCCTTGAGAAGAATGTCTCCAATTTGATCTGTATAAGTTGTACGCGGCCTACCCCGTCCAACTCTACCTTACACTTCGGCTTTATAGATTCCTTTCGTAACCCTCCTTCCATCCATCTGCTCCATGGATATATGTTTAAAGTGTATATATATCATACATACATCACGCCTGATTCCCTGTAGAGGGGTAGGCAGAGATCATGGATCCCCATTTGTCCCGATCCTGACAAACCTCTTACATGCTCTTCTGTTCTTCACGCTACACCCGCCTTGAGAAAAATGTCTCCAATTTGATCTGTATAAGTTCTTCATAAACTTCCTTCCTACCTAAATATCTAACCTCAAGTGTATGGGAGTAAGAAGTGGATATATATAGGTCACAGATCCTTTTGTCAATCTGCTATAATCAATCCGTGTCCAAACCATCGAAGCATGCTCTTTTCAATCTTAGTCACTACATGTTCTTGCAAGCCGCAAATCAGACATTTAATAATATCATTTACATACTTACTATTTTCCCCAATTATCAAAAGCCTTCTTGAAAGATCCTACCATACATATATTCACGTCTCTACGTCCCCAAAGGAATAGGCAGAGACTATCGATCGCCATTTGGAATGATCCTGACAAATCTCCCTTGCTTCACTCGCACCCATTAACCTTCTTACATGCTCTTCTGTTCTCCACACTACCCTTACTTTATCATATATTATTTGAAATTAGTACAAACCATAGATTGAAAGGCTAACTAACATTTCGTACCATAGTGTCATCACCGCCAGAGTCAAAAATGACGAAGAATTTCCTAACAGTGACCAGTATTGTCAATGAGGGAATAAAGGGCAGCAAGATATCGCAGCTGGGCCTGTCAAAGTATCTGTCGCAATCGCTGTAAGTAGCCCTTTTGTTTTAGTAGTTGGATTGTAACGGGTAATGTACATATGATTTTTGATGACACGGTTACAGGTAGAATTTATTCATACAATTGTTCATACATATAAAAAAATTATAGCGGCTGTAGCCCAGTAGGTAAGACCTCGGACTTCGTATGAGAAAGGTTCTGGGTTTAAATCCCGACCTTTGCATGTACCAATGAATGAAATTTAAATGTGTTTTTCATTTACGTACATAATTTACAGTGGCTAACGGTGAGGGAAAACCTCGTGAGGAAAACCTGCCTATCCCTCAGGATAGGTAATAGTCAGTGCCTATATACGGCGATACGGTTCACGACCTATCACGTTGGGTGCTGTCTATCTAGTGAAACGCGGGCTTCGAGTGACCCATACCTAATATGCCTTCGAAATTTCGAAGGACACTCAAGCCTCTGACTACAATAAAAAGGAAGTGTGTATACACAAGTCGTGAAGCGTAAGTATGTATCGTCATACCTTGTACTGTAGTTATTATATTATCTGTGGCTCTAGTATTGACAAATAAAAAGTGACCTCTATTATTGAGAAGATGCACGATTTATGTCACGCCATCTGTTTTTCCAATTTGGCTTTAAAAATAAGCGGAAAAAAAATAAGAAGTTTGACGACCTCCGTGGCGCGATCGGTTAGATACCTGAACGCTAATCGTGGGGTCCCGGGTTCGATTCCCGGTGGTGGCAGAGTTAAGAACTACGCTTTTCTACAGCTTTCCAGTCTGGTCGTTGATTATATATGCTATATATGTATTTATCTATATATAATATGTATACATTTCTTAAATATACGTTGACTAGTACCCTTAACACAAGTCTTAAATGTACTTACCAAGGGGCTAGTTCAACTGGTTTAATAATGTCCAAATATTATTAAGTTAGCACTTACCAAAAAATCAGTATGGGATGGGGTATCTGTACTGTAGTATTATATTATCTGTGGACATACTGAAATCTTTAGGGACCTCAGTTCTTTTTCAAGACATGTCGTTAGTGAATAAGTGACTAAGGGATTTTAGGTAATCTAGGAGAATGAGTCAGCACTCAGGTAGATTGATTACTTTCATACATATCTAAACACATACAAATATATGTACATAGAATGTCGATTACCTATAAGGTTTACACTCATTTTTGTTGTTTATTTATTTATTAGCAACTTTTTGTAAATTAAAGTATGTTAAAACAATGCATGTTATTCATTTCGACATCATGTTTCATAGAGACATTTCAGTTTAAAACCTACACCATCGATATTCAAAAAGATAAAGTAAAAAAAGAGAAAATTTATTTTTAAAAAAAAGTATGAATGCAGTTTTTCTTTTCATCAAAATCGGTGACATGGTTCCTAAGAACAAATCTTCGTATCTCATATAGTTTCAGACTTTCCCATACTGACCGATATGAATGCGCCACTCTGTATATATCTATTTTTAAAATAAACAGCCAACATATTCCACTATGCTTGTAGATCTAAATCTATGTATTATTCATAGGGCTTCTGATTTCCCTTGATACAACACATTTGCTTTTGTAAAATAGGAGCCTTGTCTTTGAATGATAAGGTAGTTAGTTTGCCAAAGCGAGTTTGGGACGTAGGTATGTTAACTATCTACCTTTCTTTTTGGTGTATTTAAAAGACATATAGACTAGTTTTAAGAGATTCACGATTTATACTCATGATGAATAACTAACGGGACTTATTGCGTAAGTTTTTATAAAATAAAGTTACCTTTATTATGAACCCGACGTTTCGGCTACGTTGCCGTAGCCATGGCCACGGACAGACTGACAATTCATATTTCTTCGCCTTCATATAGACGATATAACATATAGACTAAACATTTTGAGGTATTTATTACGGACTAAAGTCTAATAAAGCTAGAAGTGCTTTAGAAGATTTTGCCTTTAAGGTATTGACCACCCCGAAAGGGATTAAAAGGACGTGCATATATGTATCACACAACGTAGGTCTTAACTAGACGATCATTTTATGGCCTGTGCTAGTCTGGGACGTAAAGAGAATGTAAACTAGCTGCCGTTCTTCCCGGCATGTCATAGGAGCCGATTACGAAACTAGGGTTGAATGGAATCTATTGGGCGATTGACTAGCAATATGTCATCAATGTTCCATTATGACAAAACTCATTTTGTTATATCGCCGAGGTTTTTTCTACCCTGAAAGGAAGTGAAGGATGTGTATGTATTAAATGTACATATATCTATGTATGTGGCACGAACCAAATATAAAAAGGACCCGGCATAAGGAGCGGTCCCCGTTACGCGGTGCGGAGTCTAAATGGCGTGTTTTAATTGGTGCGGAGTCAAAAAATATATATACCTATGTTATGTCTCACAAAATGCCGTCTTTTGATTGGTTGTAATATCTCCCCTCCATCCCGCGTACCTCGTTTCACCCCGCGTAGTGCCACGCTAGTTTCCATACAAATATTGCGTAAGGCCCACTCCTCTTATTAATTACTCCATGGTCTGACATAACTATCACGTTAGTTATTGTGTTAATGAGTATTATTTGTATGTTTTATAGATATAATTCGTTTTAGTATAGTTGTTTTATATTTCCGTGCAGTCCCTTAGTCTCCGCAATATAATATTTTAATATTCCTATATCTCATTTATATTTAAAAAAGCAGCTACTTACCAATCTTTATGTCCCGGCTAGCTCGTAACAAGAAATTATTTGTACTTCAATGTTAAAGATTCTTTAGTTCCTTTTAAGACAAAGAATTTGAAAAACTGGCAACATTGCTGTTCTCTGTTTTGCTCTTTCATTAAAACTCTTGTTTAAAACATAAAAGACGAAAACTCACGACTTTTATTCCTTGTAAGGTAGTCCACGAACCAAATATAAAGAGGACCCGGCGAAAGAAACGGTCCCCGTTACGCGGAGTCCAAATGGCGTGTTTTAATTGGTGCGGAGTCTAAAAATGTGTAGTAGAAAGAATATACCTGATTTGATTGGCCGATGCCGTGTTTTGATTGGTTGTAATGTCTCCCCTCCATCCCGCGTACCTCGTTTCACCCCGCGTAATGCCACGCAGTTTCCATACAAATATTGCGTAAGGCCCACTCCTCTTATTAATTACTCCATGAGATAGTCAGATGTACAAGTGACTGTCTTGGAACCTATGGATTTGTTACTTGTACTTTATGTTCATTTATATACCTCTTCGTACACACTGTGCGATTATAGATGCTTTTAACTTATTTTTTCGTACTTATATGCTTATTACGTAAATTCATAATACGTTATATTTACATACATACTTACACATCATGCCTGATTCCCTGTAGAGGGTTAAGCAGAGATCACAGATCCCCATTTGTCCCGCTCCTGACAGACCACTTTCGCTTCATTGACACTCATACATCTATTCTTTACATACACTCTCGGCGGTTATAGGTACTCCTAACGTCACCCATTTCCAATATGGCGTGTATCTGACTGTTATATGTATGTATGTATTCTTTTTATGTTCCTGACTAGATCCCCCAAGAGAGCGGCTGTAGCCCAATGGGTAAGAACTCTTTATGAGAAAAGGTTCTAGGTTCGAATCCCGGCTCTGGCATGTACCAATGAATGAAATATGTTTAAAATATGTTAATTTCATTTACGTACATTATTTACAGTCGCTAACGGGAAAACATAGTGAGGAAACCTGCCTATCCCTCGGAATAGGCAATAGCCAGTGCCTATATACGGCGATACGGTTCACTACTTATCACGTTAGGTGCTGTCTATCTAGTGATACGCGGGCTTCGAGTGACCCATATCTAACATGATCGAAATTTCGGAGATGGGCATTCAAGCCTCTGACTACCCCGCCATAATAAAAAAGGGAAGTCGTGAAGCGTATGTGTGTATGTATGTACTAGATCGCCTACATATATATTCCTAAAGATAAAGAAAGATAAAGTTGAAAAGCAAACAACTAAAGGATGTTTTTACAAGTCGGGTATCGAACCATGGACTTGGCTCGTTGCCAAAAGCACCTAAGGGGAGGGTGTTAGGAAGGACTCGATGTACTTTGGATTCCTGTCACCCTTCGATCGTTACCAAGTTTGAAGTTTGTTTGTAGTAACCAGGAAGAACGGTTTTTCCATATACAAATTGGAGACATTCTTCTCAAGGCTGGTGTAGCGTGAAGAACAGAAGAGCATGTAAGAAGGTTAATGGTGTGAGTGAAGCAAGAGATTTGTCACCCGTTCCAGGTGGCCTAATAGTCTCTGTTTATCCCGTTAGGGACGTAGAGGCGTGAATATACATAAATTCATACGCTTCACGACTCGCGTATACACATTCCCTTTTATATTGGAACGGGGTAGTCAGAGGCTTGAGTGCCCATCTTCGAAATATCGGAGGCATGTTAGGTATGGATCACTTGAAGCCCACGTTTCATTGAAGATAGCAGACAGCACCCAACGTGATAGGTAGTGAACCGTATCGCCGTATATAGGCACTGGCTATTACCTATCCAGAGGGATAGGCAAGTTTCCTAACGATGTTTTCCCTCACCGTTAGCGACTGTAAATTGTGTACGTTAATGAAAAACACATTTAAATTGCATTTATTGGTACATGCCAGAGCCTGGATGTGAATCTAGGACCTTTTTAATAATAATAATATTTGGACATTATTACACCAATTGAACTAGCCCCTAGGTAAGTGCATTTAAGACTTGTGTTAAGTAACGTATATTGAAGAAATGTATACATATTATATATAGAAAAATACATATATAAATACTTATGCATATATAATCAACGACCAGACTGGAAAGCTGAAGAAAAGCGTAGTTCTTAACTCTGCCACCACAGGGAATCGAACCCGGGACCCCTAGTGTTCAGGTGTCTAACCGATCGCATGTTAGAGGTTTTAGTTTTTCATAAGAAGTCAGAGGTCTTACCCACTGGGCTACAGTCACTATAATACATGTATGTTTATATAGTACTAGCGGCCATCTCCGGCTTCGCACGGGTATAAAATATATAGCCTACTCCACTATTTAATGGATGTTATTATACATATAAACCTTCCCCTTGAATCACTCTATCTATTAAAAAAAACCGCATCAAAATCCGTTGCGTAGTTTCAAAGATTTGAGCATACAAAGGGACATAGGGACAGAGAAAGCGACTTTGTTTTATACTATATTTATACTCTGTAGTGAAGTGAATGTATATGTATGTATGTATAGTATAAACTAAGATTTCCTTTTCCCTCGACTCATAGCATTAATGATAGCATAAATAACAAAGGTGTTTTCCCTCCGGATTTTAGAGATACCCGGAAAAATATCTAAAATTAGCTCCCGGGTTACCGGGTACGAACCGATTTTTCTATTTCTATTTTGTTACATAGACACAGTGGATGGAGTGAATATGTGTGTGTTATTTTGTTTTACATACATACATATACATGACGAATCCGTGGCGCGATTGGTTAACCACCAACATGAAATAACAGTTTAATATCAGATCAGTAATAGTGTGAAGTTGGTAGTGGATTAGCGAAAGTTTGTCACTTTTGGTCATCCACTACCAACTTCACACTGAATTGATATTGAACTGCGTTTGTGCTAAAACGCATTGGTGGGCTAAGGCCCCAGAACGCTAATCGTAAGGTTGATCCCGGTGGAGGCAGAGTTAAGAACTACGCTTTCCTTCTGCTTTCCATTCTGATTGTTGATTATATATATGTATTTATCTATATAATATATTTTTCTTAAATATACGTTGACTAGTGCCCTTAACACAAGTCTTAAATGAACTTAACAAAGGGCAAGTTCAATTGGTGTCATACTGTCCCAAATATTTCCCTGTAGAGGGGCAGAGATCAAGGATCCCCATCTGTCCCGCTAACAAACCACTTTCGCTTCATTGACACTCATAAACCTCTAACACTCGGCGGTTATAAGTACTTCTAACGTCACCCTTTTCCAATATGGCGTCTATCTTTCTACATATATGTAACTAACTAACATTTTAAAATGTTGGCAAACCACTTCCGCTTCATTGACACTCATACACCTCTAACACTCGGCGGTTATAGTTCAAGAGTATGTATAGCCTAAAATCTCTTTGTTAAGTACTCCACGAACCGTCGAATGCTACTACTGAAATCTTTTCTAGTTTTGGAATGTTGCCAGAGCAAATAATAAATAAATTGCTCCGTATTATTGCCAGCCTTTGTTTTCGTTGAAATTGTTATTATTTCGAAGTAGTTATAACCGCCGAGTGTGTATATGGAGGTGTATAAATTTTGTGAGGATGAGCAAAAAAGTGATAGTGATTTGTCAGAATAAGGACAGTTGGTTTCCGCGATGTCTCTACAGGTAAATGGGCGTGATGCGTATGTTTCTATGTATTTATGTTATTATTTAAGGCATTGTAATAATATAATAAGAATAAGTGGTTGTTGCTCAGTAGGTAAGACCTCTGACTTCTTATGAGAAAGGTCCTAGGTTCGTATCCCGGCTCTGGCATGTACCAATGAATGAATATTTAAAATGAGTTTTTCATTAGCGTACATAATTTACATAAAAGGAAAACATCGTGAGGAAACCTGCCTATCCTTCTGTGTACCAGTGCCTATATACGGCGATACAGTTCACTACCTATCACGTTGGGTGCTGTCTGTCTAGTGAAACGCGGGCTTCGAGTGACACGTACCTAACATGCTTTCGAAATTTCGGAGATGGGCATTCAAGCCTCTGAGTACCACAATAAAAAAGGGAGTGTGTATACACAAGTCGTGAAAGCGTATATAATGGTTAAGCCGTTGTGAGGAATGAATAGTATTTATAAGTACTTCTTGACACGTTAGATGTAAAATAAATAATTAGAATTACAAATAAGATTAAGAAGAAAAAGTCCAGACGTAAATACAATGCTAACTAGCTGCCGTTCTTTCCAGCGTGTTGTAGGAGGCTACTAAGGGACTAGGTGTCAATGAGATCTTTTGAGCATAGGCTAGCAACCTATTACATATACATTCTCGTCCTTTAAAACCATTTAGCCTGGACAGAAACTTAGAGACATGATTATATATCCTATGTCACTTTTAGCATGCATATTAAGGTTGAAATGGTATTTTTATTGAATTTAAATGATAGGTTGCTAAGCCATAGCTGAATATATCCATTAACAGCTATTCCCTTTCAACCTTCGACATGTCGCGACTAACGGCAGTTAGTTAGCATTCTTTTTACGCCCAAGACTAGCTTGTCAATCAGTATGTTGTATTTTTTGTTTAATTTCAATTGACAAACACATTTTCTCTACCGTTTCATTCAAATAAGGAATAAATGAATTATTCAACGGGAAAATGTTAAGAAAAGTTGACGCGAAAAATTCCTAAGCATTAATGAATTTATTAAAGTATTAACATAAGGGTGTATCTACAATGTTTTTACATAAAAAACATACATACATACGCTTCACGACTTGTGTATACACACTCACTTTTTTTATTATGGCGGGGTAATAAGAGGCTTGAATGCCCATCTCTAAAATTTCGATCATGTTAGGTATGAGTCATTCGAAGCCCGCGTATCACTAGATAGACAGCACCCAGCGTGATAGGTAGTGAACCGTATCGCCGTATATAGGCACTGACTATTACCTATCCTGAGGGATAGGCAGGTTTCCTCACGATGTTTTTCCTTACCGTTAATGTTTTTCTATTTAAATATTACTATATACACACTTTATTCCTAACCTTTGCTAGTCTGGAACGTAAAAAGAATGCTAACTAGCTGCCGTTGTTCCCGGCATGTCGTAGGAGGCGACTAAGGGACTAGGGGTATATGGAATCTATTGGGCGATGGGCTAGCAACTTATTCCAGTATGACATCTCAACTTTATTTATGCTAAAAAGTGACCTAGGAGAATATCATGTCTGCGTTTTGTCTACCCCGAAAGGGATTAAAGGACGAGAATGTATATGGACACACGCTGTTGCATTATTAAAAATTTACATACATACATACACATCAAGACCTTATCTCACAGAAAGGAAGGCAGAGGTCACGCATCACGCATTCAAATTTATATCGATTCTGACAAAACAATATATAGCCTTTTGATATATATACATACACACACACACACACACTGGAATATATGGGGCAGATTACTAGTCCATCGTCCAATACATTCCTTTGAACCATAGTCCCTTAGTCGCCTCCTACGACATACAGAGAAGAACGTCAGCTAGTTAGCATTCTGAAATGCCTACACTAAAACAAGATTTTAAAAGCCATTATCACTACATAGTATAAAACAAAGTCGCTTTCTCTGTCCCTATGTCCTTTTGTACGCTTAAGGCTGTGTTCAGACGTGCGCGTTTTGTGCGCGTTTTCTGCGCGCGCGGATTCAGCGCGCGTCGCGTGTTTTCCCAAACGCTAAAGCAGTTTGAGGTTTATTGCTAATTACATAAAGTTTATTTTCATGGGAAAAACACGCGACGCGCGCTGAATCCGCGCGCGCAGAAAACGCGCACGTCTGAACACAGCCTTAATCTTTGAAACTACACAACGGATTTTGATGCGGTTTTTTTTAATAGATAGAGTGATTCAAGAGGAAGGTTTATATGTATAATAATATCCATTAAATAGTGGAGTAGGCTATATATTTTATACCCGTGCCACAGATAACAAATACGACAGTACAGCCCGTGCGAAGCCGGAGCGGGTCGCTAATTCATAAATAAATTTTAGTTAAAAGATACTTTTTTTAGTATAAAGAATAGGTAGGTTAATTCAAAATGCTTTTTCGTCATCTGAAAATGAATTTGCAAATCATTTGCGAAACTGTTTATTCATGCTTATAATCTTAATATTAAAAGAATCATGCTAGTGAGGTACTTGAATATTATCTAATCAGCTTTTTTATAACTGTCGTAAACTACCGTATAAAGTTAAGTGGCTGTAAGAATTTCTATATTATTAATAACTAGCGACCCGCTCCGGCTTCGCACTTCTGGCTATTTAATGGATGTTATTATACATATTAACCTTCCTCTTGAATCACTCTATCTATTAAAAAAACCGCATCGAAATCCGTTGCGTAGTTTCAAAGATTTAAGCATACAAAGGGACATAGGGACAGAGAAAGCGACTTTGTTTTATACTATGTAGTGATGATATCATATCTATTTACACGTCCACATTTTAATTACATACAATATTAAACATACAATAAAATTTATAAACAAAAATTGGATTAAAACATAAAAATTACATTTCACTTAATTAAATTACAAAAAAGACAAACGCGTTCACGTCTATTAACCCTTGCGGGGTAGTAAGAGGTTCAGGTTTCCATCTCCGCAATCGCGAAGGTAGTATTTCTATGGACACCTCGAACCCACGTGTTGACCAGATACAGTACTCAATGTGACAGGTGGTAAGCCATGTCGCCATTTACAAGCACTAACTATCACCTGCTCGGGGAACAGGTAGGTTTCCTCACGATGTTTTCCCTCACCTTAAATTATAAACTAAATTACTTTTGGAATAAATTGAAATAATAATTACAAATTGAACTAGTCCCTTGCTAAGTACATTTACAACTTGTGTTTAGGGTACTAGTCAACGAATATTTACTTTCGCTTCATTGATACTCATACACCTCTAACACTCGGCGGTTATAGGTACTTCTAACGTCACCCTTGTTCTATATTTTAATCACTGAACTCTGTCTTAAATTTTCTTATCAATGTGACAGCACCTTTATTTTGGTGAAAAACTTTTTCGCGTAAAATGTTCGTTACAGAAAATGACAATTTTATTTTTGCGTCTATTTTGGGATGTGAGCAGATAGGCATTTTGTTTTTCCTTGACGCTTCGAAGTGATAATTTAAGGTTTTTGAATAATGAATTGTTTTTTGAATAAAACTTGTGTTTTACCTTTTATCTTTATGTCTTTAGAAAGTTTTTGGTTTCTTCGTAATTATGCATACATACATACATATAAACATACACATCACGTCTGATTCCCTGTAGAGGAGTAGGCAGAGATCAAGGATCCCCATCCGTCCCGATCCTGACAGACCACTTTCGCTTCATTGACACTCATACACACTCGGCGATTATAAGGACATCTAACGTCACCTTTTTTATTGTAGCGTCTATCGGACTGCTTTTTCAATATAGACTTCTAACTGACCGTCATATGTCTTATTAGGCCGGGCCCTATGTAACGTGGATTCGCAATTATGATAACAGATATAATTCATAGAAAATAATAACATGATTCAGTGGAACTCAGTCATAGGATGCTTGACCCTGTGGTATTGGGTACAGGGTTCAAACCTCTGAATATGTACTAATGGAAATTAAGTATTCTGATTTACGCTGATTAATTACTACGGTGAGGGAAAACATCGTGAGAAAACCTACCTGTTCCCTGAATATATAATTGTAAGTGCTTGTAAATGGGGATATGGCTTGCCAGCTGTCACATTGAATACTGACTATCTGGTCAACACGTGGGTTTGATATAATGTAATTCCCCTTGATACGATGCGGAGTCAAAATGGGATGTTTTCATTGGTGCGGAGTCTAAAAATGTGTAGTAGAAAGAAGATACCTAATTTGATTGGCCGATGCCGTGTTTCAATTGGTTGTAACATCTCCCTCCATCCCGCGTACCTCCTTTCACCCCGCGTAATGCCACGCTAGTTTCCGTACAAATATTGCGTAAGGCCCACTTCTCTTATTAATAAATCCATGATATATACACACATGTCGACAGTGGAAAGGTTATCTTCCTTATACCATATCGCAAATTCACAGGAGAGCGATTCAAAGTTTTAAAAGTCGAAGAAATATTGTATAACATCCATTTTTTGTTTGAATTTATAAAATTTAACAAAGTTAAACTAAATGACAGCTATATAATATTCTGGACAATTCTCCTAATATCTGGAAGTATAAACTTGTTGATCCAGCTGCATTTTCCAGCTGTTGGCATCTTTCCAATTCATAACCAGCGCACGACTTCCCATTATTATATATGACGATACTTATAATAGAATACTAACTAGACAAAAGAGAAACGCGTTTACTATCATTAACCCTTGCGTTAGTCAGAGGTTCAGGCGTCCATCTCTGCAATTGCGAAGGTAGTAATTCTTTGGCCACCGAACTCACGTGTTGACCAAGTCTCAAGTACTCAATGTGATAGGTGGTAAGCCATGTCGTCATTTACAAACACTGACTAATACTGTTCGGGGAACATGTAGGTTTCCTCACGATGTTTTCCCTCACCGTAGTAGTTTATTAGTACTATAAATCAATGGTTTTTGTTTGTACTGCATAGTAACCAAGATTTAATTATGACATCACGACTCCAATATGCATGATATAAAGTGATCTAGGAGATATTATCGTGTCTTCAAGGTTCTGTCTAACCTAAAAGGGGTTAAAAGACTGAATGTATACATACATATACACACGTTTCTATTCCCGTATG
>JAMBLF010000637.1:0-220777 GCA_030578115.1 Leucoptera coffeella | reverse complement strand
AAGTGTCTAATCAGTAGCTGATATTTAAACGTCGGAGGAACAGAAAACTAATGCTTTTATACTACTTAAATTACGCATCTTCGCTGTGATGTCTAATTGGTCTTTATTAAAAGATTGTCGATATTGCTTAGAGGTTTCTAAAATTAATAAAGCATTCATAGACTGAAAACAAGATACCTCTTGAAGTTATAACTAGAGTACCCGCCACATACGGTGGCAGTTGGAGGCGTCGCCACAGTCGCGTAATCCAGTGTTGCCAGTAAACACGCCAAAACTAGCACTCATTGTGCCATACGGCTCGATACATTATATTGAGGTTTCATTTGTAACGTTCTTTAACGAAAAGTGGTCTGTCAGGATCGGGACAAATGGGGATCCGTGATCTCTGCCTACCCCTCTACAGGGAATCAGGCGTGATGTGTATGTATGTATGTAAAAAAACTATTTCAAAAGATGGCACTGAGCATTGTCTTTACATATTTTTACCGAGGTTAGTTCACCAACCATTTCGGCTGCTCAAGATGCCACGTCATGAAGACCACGACCGCTCTGATAAGAGCGTAACGATTGAGAAGAAGAAGTTCAGCGGAGACCCTTGGAGAAGAACTAACAAGAAACTCCAGAAATCAATTTATTATAATCACCCTTAACAAACATAAAAATTACAAAGAGTGGGCAAAAAACACAACGCTGGTAATACTAAATTTACCTTTCATACAAAATAACACGCAATGGCGGAAACGTCAAATTTAGTTCCAAGTTTGGCTACTGCCACCGTATGTGGCGGGTACTCTATAAACCCAAGTCAGACGCGCTCTCTGTATTATATCTTTATGTTTTGTGTAAGACTTATTAATTTATTACAGAAATTAGTTTTCTGTTCAACCAATCGAATTTTTTTTGTTATGCCTGTTAAACTCTTTGAGATATTCCGTCATTTTTGTAGCTATATTAAGAATCGGCTAAATATCTTGAATTCGCCAGTAGATCATGCATAAGATCTTTAAGTAACATATATTTTAGGCCACCAGATTTTATCTAGACGTCTCAAATCTCTTTCTCTTTTACACCAACATTATCTTCCATGAGCATATTACGGTTAAGATCAATTTATGTTCGAAGGACCATTTACATAATTTCACAGAATATTTATAGCAATATTGTTTCCCTATTATCTCGCTACAAGATTTAAATTTGCTAGTAATAACGAGTCATGTGCTAGTATTTAGCCGGTTCTTCATACCAGTCGGAATATCTCCGCTGTGGCGTGTGGTACATCTTGGCTTTGTCGCAGGGTACGAGCATCTTGTCACCGGTGATTCCGTTCTCGCTGGTGGTGGTGCCAGCGTTCATCATCTTCCAGAAGAGCGAGTCGCAGGTGTACGAGAACCATCCGGTGCTCTACATCATCGCCTTCGGGATGGTGGCCGCTAAAGTCACGAACAGACTTGTGGTAAGTTGCAGGGGGTTTATGTCAATGAATAGTTAGGGTTACTGAAATTGATGGTCCTAGAGACTGCGGTTCTGTTACCAAATTGGTATTTCTGAACTGTTTCATATTGGTATGAAATTCAATGCATACATATACACACATTCACATCATTTTATCCCTTTCGGGGTGGACAGAATCTCGTATTAATGATTATATTTTCTTGGTCACTTATTAGCATGAATAATTATTTCCAATACAATAGACCAGTTTTTATTATTCACAAGAATCAAACATTAGTTGAAATAGCGAATGCCTATTGCTTCTTTTATTTCACACTTTAATTGGTAATGTACTGTGTAGTACAACTAGATTTTCATTAATTGGTTTGTAACTATATATTTTGTTCCGTACGAATCGTGTCGTAACGAATTATTTTCGGTGTCCGCTAGGTGGCGCACATGACGAAGAGCGAGATGGAGTACTACGAGTGGTCGCTGCTGGGCCCCGCCATGCTCTTCCTCAACCAGTACTTCAACAACGCCCTGCCCGAGTACTACGTGCTGTGGCTAGCCACGGTGAGACCAACTGTTCTTTTATGACCACTTTTATTGTATATTCCAATCACAAATATCTCTTTATTAAGTATGTTAAGATGCACCTTAATTTAAAACGATAATCATTATACACAGGACTGTTACAGAAAACTGTCACTAAGCATTATAACATATTCAGGACTTAAAACTGTCACTTTGCAATGTATCACGGCTTCATCTCAGGGAGAAGCATGTTGCCTATTATAATTTGTATCGCAATTCTGAACAACACAAAAAAATAATTTCGAATTAACCCTATATAAACCCGAGGGTTCTTCTATTCCAGATCTGGAGTTGCGTAGACCTGTTCCGCTACTGTGGGCAGATCTGCTTCGAGATCTGCGAGCACCTGAAGATCCAGCTGTTCCGCATCCCGTACCCGCCGCCCGCCGCGCCGCCCACCGCGCCCTCTGCCGACAACAGAAATGGTACGAGCACCCGCCGGCTGCCGCCGCGGCAGGCCAAGCGGGGCGCGCACTAAGCCCCGAGACGCGGCTCACTGTAACACGACACGCGAACCTTATTCGGTCACGTAATAAAGAGTACTCCTTATAAAAAACATCAGTAGCTTTATCGATGAAGGGTTTGAATTCAACGGGAAAACAATTGCGACTATTTCATTCGTATTTAATCGTGTGTTGTATCAAATACTGCTCATTAGCAAATTTTATAAAAATTATTTGTTATTTTATGAATTATAATGCGGGATTCAAAATGTCGGCTTACAGTGAGCGTCTTCTAGACGTGTCGCTGTGGCGTGGTTCGCAGCGGGACGTTAGCCTCCCCTTGTTTATTGATGTTTCATGAGCGCTATACCGTGTACACTCCGCTCGCACCGGGGCCACAATTTTTGAACACATGAAATAATTGTCTAATGTCTATTGTATAATGTATATTCTAATAATGAATTGAATGCTTCATGAATTGTGGCCGTGGGTCTGTTGCTTGTGTAGGTACTTAACACGCTAAGTCAGTAAGCAACAAAGAACAGCACTAGCTATTAGATTGTGTACGATCGAGTCCCAGTAGTCGTATTTATATGTTTAGGATCGTTGACTTAATGTAATAAAGTAAGCGTCAAACGAAGCAGTTTCGTAGTGGATGGTGTTAATAGTTTTTTACGTCTTATGAAATACATGTACATACAACGTGAATCGATACGGGTGAACGCGACCTTAGTCTGTTGCGTTGCTAGAGAAAATAATATATTTGTTAGTGAATATCACAATGTTTCGTTGTAAGCTCTTCTCTTCAGATAAACGTGTTCTTAACACTTAGGAAACACATTTGAGTTCAGACTTTTTACTAACAGATGTCGTTGCATAATTGCTATAATACGGAAGGCCTATTTTCAATTATTATATTAACCAGTCTTGTGTAGCCTTGCTATTGGGATACAAATAAATATGAATAAAAACAATTACTGAAGTCTGATTCAAAGTTGTTTTCTACGTGGTTTGGGCAGTAGCTGCGACTCGTGTTAACACGCACATACGCTTTCTTTACGTCATAAATAATTACACTCACTTATATATTCTTTTTTTCTGCATTCAGTGATCTAAGTTAAGCGAACGGATTGTTAAATCGTGTTTCTTTTTACGGAAACTAAATAGTTGTTGCCAAAATGCAGGAATTATTTATGTATTTTTTAACTCTTGAATGACTTTTCTTATTTTTCTAAATCGTAGTTAAATGTTGACAGTTTTAAAGATAGGTACCACTTTCACCTTATGTTTAATTTTAATATCTGAAGAATAAAGTCATCAGTTGCGGTAGTAATTTGAGTTCGAAGTTAGTGGTAGTGTAAGAAAATACTCAATATTACAACCAAAAATTAAAGTACAGTGTATAATTCAACATATTTTTGTAAAAACAATAGACTAAGGCAGTTCGTAAGTTTATTAAGTATTTTTCAAATATTGATACTGTTTCAATTTTAATTAGGTTGAAAATCTATATTTTCTCATTTGAATTTGTAAATGAGAATCGTGAGTTATTTTCTACTGACTTCTAGATAATCATAATTGTTACTAATACTAATAGTACTTTCAGACCCAAGTTAGTAAATATGTCAAAGACAGCGTTTAGAATGTTATTCTTTATTAATTTGTTAGATTCTAGTATGAGACACGAGATGGCGACATGCGGTGTTCGGTAGATCTATTTGGTTTTAAATACAATAGTTAGCCAAAAAATTGACCACCTAAGATGCAAAGGAGATGAAAATTATTAAGTCATATTCAACAAACCAAATAGACTCTACTGAACATTGCAAATGCGCCATCTAGAAATGCTTATGGATATCAAAGCGCATGGTTTCGCTTCAAACTTTACACTAACTCAAGTAATGGAAGTGTATTGGAGCGTGTACATAATACTAATCCTACTTCGGTGTCGGCTGTTCTATCCTGTATATTTCTATCGCTTTTGAAACTCTTGGAAAATGTTAAATAATTATAAATTTTTATTGTGAATCTGCTAGTTGAAATAGCTATTGTGAGCATATAATACGGGATTTTTGTACTTTAGCGCGGCAACATTGTTGATGTTTTCGTATGGGGTTGCCATTGTAAATAATGTAGGCACTTCATGTTGTAGAATGTTTATTGGCTGTAAGTGTCATTTATTTCGATGTGAAATATAAGCGATGTACATTTGACTAGTATTGTTTTATTCCCATTTCGGGAGGCTGCAGTTTTTCACGCGCTTGGGATTCCGAGGTTAGTCTCTTGTGTGTTTTGTGTCGTTCAAGTAGTTTGTGTACATCGCTTGCTTGTCTGCTATCTGTTGGCCGTTGTGCTTGATAGATGTCGCTATATGTCAATGTAGTTATTCATTTTTCCAAGAGATATACTGTATGTATTTTGTTTCTTCTCCTACCTCTAATGCATGTTATATTTTTGCCACCATTATTTCTATTTAAGTAGATACTATGCTTGCTTTTGTATAGCTTTGTGATGCTTTATATTGTTACCATGTAACATTTTAACAATGAATATAGGTCATTAAAGAACTTAGTTTTTTATAAGTAACGATGTACTATAAACTTAAACTACTAGTTAAAATGCTGACATGGTTTTAAAATTAGATATTGGTGTTTTCTATCCTTGAATTTCATATGGAGAATGCATCTTTTTCTTTATTATTTCAGGTCAGGAGAGTGATCGGAGCAGTGACGAAGATTTAGTTCCCTTGATAGTCAACGACAGTGATAGATAGTCTCTTAGGACAATTAGAAATATGTATTTACTAATTAGACTAATTATATTAAGTTGGTACTAAGACGTATATTAACTGACAGAGAAATACAAAAACTACTCAGCCTTATATAAATAAGTCCCAGAAACTTATAAAGGAATTATGCATTATTGAAATGTGCAAATAAATTTAAATAAGATATTAACAAATACATATACATTACTTAGAAATTTTAATTATATCGTTTATCGTAAAAAGCTGGCTTACGTAATCCAATATTAGGTTTATACTTAAGATCTAGTAATACTATCAGATTTACTCATAATTTCTACATCACCCTCGTTGTTTTTGGTAAGGAATGTAGTGTACTATAGCTTCTTGTAAGTAGCGTACAGTTACCGTACAAATGTGATTATTATGTCGTCTAGGGTTGTAATTGTTGACACTGTTAATAACCAAATAGTAATGGTAAATTATTAAGGGGGCGAGGTTTTTAACGTACGGAATGAGTTTTTGTAATATAATACTACGTAAAGGGAAATATCGAGCGTAAGAAGTTGCGCCGTGAAATGTTTGAAGCTTATATGAGATTATGATTGAATGTTCAAATATTCTCTTAAAATTTGCTAACATTAACGACCTTTAGAGCTTTAGTATCAAAGTTGTGTTTGTGTTAGTTGTTAATCATATTGTCTACTCTTGCCTTTTCAATATAATGTTTAAAACGGTTGTTGTATTATTTATACATAAGTACATAATGTATTTCAAATGCATTAAGGAAATAATATGTACTGGAAGAGTTTAGAGTCCATTTCCATAAAAAATGTAAACTTTCTAAATCTTACTTAGAGCTTTTTTCTTTTACTTAATACGTATATATTTAAATTTTCATAGGCATAAATGAATTATAGGCAAGACATTAATAGTTGTGTTGCTGTGTTTAAGAGTTTGAACCTTAAGTGCCTTGATAGAAAAGCTAGTTTCGATTTCTACGAGTATTTATAAGTGTTTTCAAGCATTATACAGAAGTGATACAAAACATTCTACCTATGTATTCCAAGTGTATTATAACTGGAAAAGTTTGAGTTGTATGAACAGGAGCTAACTATTTATCTATGAACATTTACAGTGGAGTGTAAAACGCCTCTTCGTTTTTCTGTGACGTATTTTTCTTTTTACTTCTTTATCTTGGCTGTTATGTGTGTTTCTGTGGTGCTGGTTTGTAAACCCAATGCTATTATAAATTATTTCCTCTGAAGCTTTTGTTTCATTTCTTTTTTTTTAAATTCTTTATTAAGCCATTCACCACTAAGGTTAAGTCGGCTGAAGTACAAACACTGATGCCACGGGGTTTGAACTTCTTGATATTCTATCGCCATGGTTACACCAACGTCGCCAGCCGCTTCAACCGAAGAAAAACGAAATCGATGCTCCAATTCTTCTCTTCCTTGTTCTTCGGTTCGTTCCAGTTGAGGATCCAAATCTTATCCCAAAGCAAACATATTTACTATTCTAAATAGTGTCTAAATATTCAGCCGAAAATAATTATTTGTATTTTCAACTTTCACTGAGCTACTGACTTTGTTGACGCACCATAGACGACTGTTTCATTTCTTATTATGAAGTATAACCTAACTTTACATATTATTATACATTTTTTATATTTTAATTGTTAACAGTATTATAACCTCCGAGGTTGATAAAGTATGCCGCTCTTTTGGCATAATCGTATGTCCAACTATAATGTCCCGTGTTAGCCGGGATGTAAAAAGAATGCTAACTAATTGCCGTTCATTTCGGCATGTTATAAGTGACTTAGGGTCTAGGGGCAAATTGAGTTTATTTGGCGGTAGGCTAGCAACCATTGTTCCATATGCCAACACCACACCTATATTATTTATGCTACACGTGACGTAAGAGATATGTCTCCAATGATCTGACAACTCCGATGGGATGAAAGCACGTTGATGTATGTATATGTATGTATTTTCAACTATAATAGAATAACTCTTATTAGCTGTTGTTCATTCATGAGAATATTATGTAAGTATTTGTATTTGTGTATACATTCTTGAATATTATTGAATTAAACAATCAGTTTCATAATCAACATAAATCTTTATTTCAACAATAATACAACTTAGAATACAGTCGCAGATAATAGATAATTACATTTGGAAACTTATGTCTAACAAGAATAGAAGCATATCGCGTACGCCATTGTCTCATAGTGGAAGCCTTTTATACCTATTAGATATTAAAGTATACATACATTTATAAAGCACCATGTTGCAGTCTGAGTGACATATGAAAATCAGAATTTACTATTCGAAAATTGGCTACTATTTAAACGAACATCAAAAATAAGGAATCGCTCATCAAAAACACTGAATTGGACATCAAGATAATACAGTCGCAAACCGTACAACCTTTGCCGTACTTTAGCTATATTTTTGTTAAACGTTTCAGCATTTTTGGTGTTGCTTTAATTATTTTCAATTTGTTGTTCCGGTGGGGTTGTTAAATTGTTGGGATCAGGGTGTGGTAAGATCCAATATACCATTAAAGGTAAAGAGTTGCCAGCCTTGCAGAAGCAGATAACGTGTCGCAGTGATACTATTTATTTCTATTTATGACCTATACCATATGACGTCTGTGTGCAGTCAGCTACTAAATACGTAGCTTAAGAGTTACCAAATAGAAATAGTAGAGAGCTACCAAATAGTACCAAGTAGTACTATGAAGATTATTCTGAGAGTATTGTTGTAATGATGCTGCCAACGTGTTGTGGAGTTGTGGATGCCATGGATTGTCAGTGGGGTACTACGTTTACTGTATGAAGGTTAATGATTTTGCGAATTTTGGGTCAAACATAAAATTTATAATATGATAATGTCACGGAGAACTCTTGCTCCTTACCACATTTAATATAATGATCTCAATACAAGATTAATTTACTAAATCTAAATAGCATTCTATACATAGCCTTCTTGAATATACAACTAAAAAATGAAGAGTAAGATATATAATTTGTGCTTTTGCTAAAAACAGTGGTGTCCCAACCCATACCGTTTTTATTCATTTGAAGAAAGGCACCTGGTTGCAATCTAATATGTTCGTATAGCCATCTAGTTTTTCATATTCTCTTTACGAAATAATTTACACTAATGACATATAGATTTCTAAAAAACTACGAAATCTGAAGCTACTTATTTAGCCACTTTAGGACCGACATGGGATGGGGCATATGTACTAGTATATTATTAAATTATCCGTGATAAAGCTTAATTGACTATATAAATATACATAGACTTAAATGTAGTTTACAAACAAAATAAAGATTTATTTGTAGTCTCGCCAACTTAACTGAGAAAGTGAGAACTGTATCTATAGAATAGTGAAAAGATCCTCGCTCTCCGATTTTACGGATTGTTAGGGATTAGGCCTGTAGTCTTCTTTGAACAGTATGGTTATTACAGTATATTGTACTTAATTCAATTTATTTTAGCGAGACTAACTTTACTATAGTCTTTTATTAAAATTATTTAAACGTAGATAGCAAGGCTAAACGTTAATCTATTGAAACAAGTTTCGTAATTATTCTTTAAAATTTTCGATTTATTTGTCTGTGTCCTAATAATTAGTAATGTACAGAAATCTTGTCACATACGAGAGCTTTTACAATTTCTGAACTTACAGACATATAACCTGCTAACTAGCAATCACCTGATTTGAATTTCAATAGAACGATCCAATAAGTAGTTCATTAGTCCTATAAGGCATTATAACCAAGTGCTACCTGCCCTTAGAACTACTCTTGCGGCTTTCAATCCTTTTCTGCAGTGTATGGAGCAACGCACCCAGCACGTTATGCCCGGGCAGCCGTTTGCCGAAGAGCAGTCTCTTTACGGAGTCGTCATACGTGAGTAGAGCTACCATGTTCTGGAGTAAGAAGCCTTGGCAATATTCCAGAAGCTGTACTGCGCCGTACACCTGTCAACAACACCAACAATGATTAGAGAATGTAGAACCATAATTTTAACTAATGGCTCTGTATAAGGGTATAAATGTATACATGTCTTTTGTGGACGAATGAACTACACTTATAGTCAGCTATTGTAGAAGATTGTAGAACCTGAAATTAAAGAGTTCTATTCCGCGATGAACTAGCAACCAATGATCCCAAGTTGCTAACCATCACTGCAATATATTCTCAAAGTAACCAAAAAAAAAGTCTCTGAAGCTGTCCACCCATATATGAAGTTGTTCTCGTAGTCACTAACATATTCCATATCACTGCTAGCACTGCAATAGTTACTTTAGAAGTGACCCAAGAAACGTGTTTCGCCGATAATTAAACTGTAACCGTTCATGGAAAAATATTTCTATGGCCCTCTACCCATAATAAAATAGTTTAATTCGCACCGTGAAACATTCGCCAGTCCTTGCCCCGCCTATCTCTCCCTACGGTCTGCTGGAGGTAATCCCAAAACGGGACAAGTAGGCCTATCGTGCAATTTGTCTGTCTCTGTTCATGTGTAAATGTAGTGTGTGTGCGATAAAGTTTTCGTCCTGTCTTTAGTCCTGGTCTTAGTCACCCACCTTAGCATGTATGTAAACGGAGACGAGGTTGTGCAGCGTGACAGCCGTGGCGGCCCTGGCCTCGCAGTGCCTCTGCAACGGTAGCAGCTGGAAGAAGGCAGCGGCCGCCAGCACCTCTAACACGTCGCCCTCAGGGATGCTCAGCCCCGAGCACCCGCCCGAGTATAAGTATTTCATCACTTGCTGTAGGAATAAAAGGTATATTGCGTGATTCTAACGATATGTAGGTATAAAACACTATCAAGGGATGGACTTTCAAGGGCATTAACCCTTAAGCAATATAATTTAAAATTATCATAGACAGTTTTTATTATTGAACGATTAATTCTTATAAAGATGGCACATTATCTGTAAACCTTGACCAATTTGTTCTGTTTTAAAAGTAAAGATGAAAAACTGGCCAGTTGTTGGTAAGTTTGCAATAGCCTGCCATTCAAAGACTCTGATTTATTATATCCAAATCCAATAGTATATAAAATATAGTATTCTGCTACAGATATCTAAAACACCACAAAGATGTATTAAATACTCGTTACTTGATATATCATTAAACCGGTAGGGAATCAACTCAAGATCATTGATCTACTACCTTAATACGAGTAGTTTGCTCATGTCTGCGGTCTTACCTCAAAGATATGGTATCTAATATCATTGATTTGCACCAAAGCCGGCGTGGTAGCTGCGGGGGGCGAACCCACGCTCCCAGTGGGACCTTCGCGAGGGGGCGCTAGCATCGCACGGAGCCGGGGCGATTCCGACACGAGCACGATCTTATGCCCGTAGAACAAGCGACCTTCCACTCTGGAACACAGTGAAGCATACATTTAGATAAAATGAGGTTTACGTTAAACAGTGATAAAAACAGGACTAAGTTATCTATTACACAACTCAATGGCAAATTCATGAAAAATCCTCACGATGTTTTCTCTCTCCCTAGTAGTCAGTATATTTTTAGAATAGAAAATGTTGGAAATCAGAAAACTTTATTTTATTTCGTATCCGCTACAGGGTTTTAACTTTTTATCCACTGATACAAACAGAAACCCCTTAACGATTGAGATACACCACAAATACTTATATTATGCACATTCATAATTTAGTTAATTAATATATTTCGTAATATGTATATGTACGTAGCGAGGGGTCCAGCTCAACTTTACACCATGTCAATTATGTTCACCTGAACGTGACGTCAGCAAGGTCTGGATTGTTGACGTAGGCAGGGTCTACGCGGGCGGGCGGTGGCGCCGTGGCCGTGGGCGGGCTTGGAATGGGCTCCCTGCCATACACGGCGCACACGATGTCCGCTAGAAGAAGTACCGTGCCTTCCTTCTGGAATACAGAAAAAGGAAGTTAAGTTAAATCATAGTCTGTATAACTGATGGTATGGTATTAGAAATATAATACTGAACGTGTGCTTAAATGCATGTTATTCAATACATTTCGGTATGATCTTATGCATTATAAAAGATTTTATTTAACAAAATGTTTCTTTCTATTTTATCACATCAAATATTCCTATTCTTTGTTCGAGTGAACTCTCAAAAAGATAACACTACGAGTCATCATAAGTTGCTGATATTGCCCTTACCTTGCTGTGTCTTAAAATGTTAAAGAGAAGCGGCAGGCACTCGTAGATAAATTGCTTGCTGTAGTGGCTGTCATCCGAAGGACACACCTGCAATTCAGCATAAGATCACATTAGTATATTGACAAGGAACTATAAAAAAGGGTGAGAAGGTAACAACGACGACTGTCGATTGTTTGCCTTAATTTACATACGAGTATAGTAATATCACAAATAAGTTAACGGTTGAATTAGAGGTACAAGAAATAACAATTATAGTTTTACCTGTTTAAGTATTATTATTATAATATTATTATTTATTGTTATTTATTTCTTTGTTTTTTTTTTAGAGAGCGTTCGTATCACATGTGGCTATACCTATATTTCGTCGTGCGTTCCATGTACCCACCTGGAGGAAGTCCTGGAGCAGCTGATCCACCACGTGGTCCAGTGAGGCGGCTGCGGCAGCGGCCAGTGACTGCGTCCACGCGTGCAACGACCACGGCACGCCCAGCGCGCGGAGCTCCAGCGTCACGTCTGCAAACACACGTTGCATTTAGTTGCTATGTTTAGTAAAAAAAGGATTGAAATAATATTTTATACGTATTCTGGTATTTTTGACCAACTGTAGTAGCACAAAAAAACTTAGCACAAAGCACTTGTCCATTTTAATCCATTTGTCATGTTCGTTAAACGAGAAATGGAAACATACCTAAATGATCAGTCTCAGCGGCGCAGTACATGGCGTCCTGTAATGCCCTTTGCTGCGCCTTGGTAAAGGCGGGCGCAGGTGCCGTGGAGCCTTCGGCCAGCACCTCCTCCAGCGAGAGCACGTCCCCACCCGAGGCAGGG
The DNA here is from genome assembly GCA_030578115.1 of Leucoptera coffeella. Classification (NCBI taxonomy): domain Eukaryota; kingdom Metazoa; phylum Arthropoda; class Insecta; order Lepidoptera; family Lyonetiidae; genus Leucoptera; species Leucoptera coffeella. The sequence goes on along the minus strand of JAMBLF010000637.1, from coordinate 208,533 downwards.
GCGCCCCCCGCCAGGCAGGCGCGTAGGCAAGAGCGGCGTCCGTGCGAACAGCACACCGCTACAGCGCTATAGCAGCCGTACTGCGCGGCCGCTGAGTAGCAGAGCGCGTCGTTCAACTGCGTGCTCAGGAAGGGGTCTGCGCCGTGCGCAATCAGCAGCTGCGCCAGTTCCACGTGTCCTACACCGCACGCCATCTGCAGAGGAGTGATGGTGCAGATGTCCTCGCGCTCGGTGGCTGCGCCGTCCACCTTGGCGCCCGCCGCCAGCAGCCGACGCACCACCCGCACGGCACCGCTTTCGCCACCAGCCGCCCCGCCGGCGCACGCGTACACCAACGCTGTCCAACCTGACAAGTAACAAAAATTGTTATTCTGTGTCATGGGGCGATTTAAATTAAATATCTCATTCGAAGAGTTTAAATGTATGTCTCTTGACTCTATAGTCTATTCGCGTTAAGTAGATAGTGACGTCATTATATAATAATAATAATAAAAAGTGTTTATTTACGGCCACAAAAACATACACAATACAAATCGTTTACAATAAAAAGAACTTACAAACTAAGGGGTATGACTTGTGCATGCTATTGTCGCAGCAAAAGGGTTCTAACTCAGCTGGGTATGTTGCGTCTGGTGAAAAACGCAACGCTGGTTTTATGTCAGAACCACTGGAGAGCAACGTTTATATTTTAAAGGAAAATGGTTAAATAGCGTGCTACGTAAATAAACAGTATAAATATATACATAGATATAAGATACGATAACGTGTGTGGATAGCAAATGCAAAGATTTAAAAACGGAATTTATTCTATAATAAGGTTTAGTATAAGTAATATAGATCTATTTATATAATATTAAAATTGATATATTATGTATTATAAATTAAGTGTCCGAGGGGCAATAGAAGGAGCACCCGCCTCCTCTTGCTGGCAGAGCAAATGTTCCCGGAGATATCGTTTAAATTTTGGCTTAGAGGATAATTGTCTTATGGGTGGGGGAATATTGTTCCAACATTTGGAGGCGGCATACCTAAAAGCTCCCCTGAAAGCGGTGGTGCGATGGCGAGGCAGAACAAGCGGTGGTACACAAGCACGGGTCGATTTATGTTGCTGGGATCGCCATGTCAGTTTCCTAAATAAATATTGCGGTTGTTTGTTTTGAATAATGTCAAAAAGTAAGTAACTGAGTAGCAGTTTTTGTCGAGATTCAATATTTAAAATGTCAGAATTATTTAGGTACGGTGAAACATGGGTTCGGTGTGGGATGGGAAAACAGTACCGGGCGCACGCATTTTGTACACGTTGTAAAAGTCTACGCGTTTTCTTATAAAGGCACGGGCCGTACGCTGCCAGCGCATAATTGAGCTTAGACAAAATCAAAGTCTCACACAGCTTTATCCGCATGTCCACACTCAAAAACGCCCGGCTCTGGTATAACACCCTCAAGCGATAAAAACATGCAGAAACCAGCTGCGAGACGTGCTTCTCAAAACGCATCCCACTGTCCACCACGACGCCCAGGCTTCGAGCTTCCTCAACCCTGCCAATGACAACGCCATCAATATTAATCTTCGGTTGCCGCGATAAAACTCTGGACACCACCCGCTGGCTGCCCAGCACCATGTACTTGGTCTTGGCAGGGTTGAGAACGAGGCAGTTATCAACCGACCAGTCATATACTCGTTTTAAGTCGTCATTAAGTGCTTCTATGGCAGAGTCAAAGTTATTAATGTCAATATGTGTGTAGAGTTGAATGTCATCGGCATAGATATGATATTTACAGTTAGTTATGTGCAGTGCAAATAGATAGAGTATATAGATAGTATATAGAGGTTAAACTGACCAATGAGACGTTAGTTAATGAGAAAACAATTCACATTGACCAATTGCATACAACCGTTGTCACGTCTCATTGGTCAAATCGTGGGTACACGGTGACGTCACTATTTTCTTAATGCGAATATACTATAGGCAATACATACCTGCAGTAGGCGGCGTAAAGTTGGCCGAAGCCGGTGCAGCCTGTCCCGAAGGGGAGAGGAGCGCCGTGTGTTGGGCGGCCACGCCGGGGGTCTCCACGTTGGGGTCAGCGCCTGCTTCTAGAAGCATCTGGAATAAAGCAAACATCGTTAACTTGTATTTCTTGATACGTGACAAGGAGTTACTTAAATTATTATACTCAAATCACAGATATAAGAATACTACTGCTCAAACTATCTACCAGAACGATTAATTATGTGTCATCTGGTTTTATGTTAAAGTGTAATTCAGTTTACGTTAGTCACAATATTAGTAAGAGCGACTACTCTCTTCTTATAAGTGTTATACTCGTAACTATGCTAGTTATTTTGGTGTATGTGAGAGCTAGAGCACTGACCGCGACCACATTGTCGTCGGAGGCGAGCGCGGCCTTCATGAGCGCAGTGAGGCCGGCGGCGTCGGCGGCGTCAAGCCCCGCGGCGGGCAGCAGGCTGCGCAGCGAGGGCAGCAGGTCCCCCCGCCCGCTCAGCAGCGCCCGCTGCGCCAGTGCCAGAGCGCCCAGACTTAGCTCCTCCCCCGACTTGCTGTTGCGGGACCACGCCGGCTCTATGGCTTCTTCCACCCTGTCGCATAGATTAATGTTTATCACGTTAGTATTAATTAATATCTTTTTTATTTCTTTAATGAGCTAAACAATGATAACTAATACAATATAATTGAGCTTAGACTGACAGTTATTTAACGTAAAGACATGTCCAAGACGAACGCTTTTGTTAGCAATCTAGGATTTGACTCAGAATATAAATCTTACATACACGTACTAATTTTTCTTTATATAATTTTAATGACTTTAAAATTAATTCTAACATGGAGGAAGATGCACTCACGTAAGCGGCCTGGGCGGGCAGTCGACGTGCGGTAGCAGCAGCCTGGCAGCCTGCAGCACATCGTCTCGGTCGGGGGGCGTGCACCCTCTTTGCGCCGCGTGCGCCTTCGCCACCCGCACCCACTCGCCCAGGGGGGCCAAGGCGCCTGCACCTCGCCCCGCCCACAACGCCCCACCACTACTCGAAGTTGTTGTCGTACTCGTTCCATGCTCCAACTGGAAGTATGAAATTTCAGGTAAACTAGACTAGAACTATAAACTAGAAAGTTGTTGCATCATTAATAAATAAAGCTGTGCAATTTCCATGCCACATTAAAATGTTCAGTCATGATTCAAAGATTAAGCTCAATAATGCGTACCTGATCACACCGCATGAAGTAGTAGAGAGCCCTTTCAGCGGCAGGCGACAGCGGACAGATGCGGCGCAGCACCGCCCGCAGCTCAGCTGGGGAGCCGCAGCACGTGCTGAGCAGGACGGAGGCGCCGCCGCCACTGCTGGACGCCGTGCCGTTCTCAGTGCTGGACGCTGCAAGGGACGAGACGAGGTATGGAAATAGAACATTATTGAACATACACGCATCAAGTGAAATCACTTTTGTTTCATTGATATTAACGGACTTCATAGACACTAGATTATTGAAGTTAGCTGTTTTAAATTATCTACATGGTTGACAGTTACAAAGCTTGCATGTTTCTCATACAACAATAAAAAGCCTTTAGCAAAACATTAATTAAAGTCGAGTATGTAAAGTTGTATTAATTGACCAGCAGAACTCTACGCAGAGACCAAAGTATAAAAAGAAATATATCCACTACAGGAAAATGTATGACTTATTATTACAGATAGCACACGCTTAATATATACAATAATATTATGTTCTTTCAGAGATCTAAGTATTCTTGAGTAGAGAAGGAGGCACTCACCAGAGCCGTTGGTGGTGATGCCGGAGTCGTGGCTGAGGCCGAGCTGCCGGTGCTCGCTGCGGCGGCCGCACGACGACCCCGAGCCCAGCGAACTCTGCGACTCCCACCGGGACAACGATAGCGCGCCTGCAAACCACAAACACACATATACATTATACAAACAAACACTTTCATATTCTTCAACTCTTAATCAGAGTTTCGCGTTCCCGTCACCGCAATTACGGAGTAAGTCGAACCCACATGTTAACTAGATACTCAGTACTTATTGTGACAGATGTTAAGCCGGGTTGCCATTTACGAGCTCTGAATTATAGCTGGTACGAGAAAGAGGTACGTTTCCTCAACCTCAATGCAATGCAAATACATTAGATACATTCAAATACTGACAAAATTATTGAAAAATATGCAATATTTTATGTTTATTTGATCCCGCTTGTGTAACTTATATCATATAAATCTCGAGAATAGTAGTCCTTTACAAGAAGCAGCGAGTCAAATGACTGCCTACCTGAGGCCAGCCTGCCGGCGTTGAGGTGACTGTAGGGCTGCAGTAGCCCCCAGAAGTCAGCGCAGTGCGCAATGGCGGCGTCCAGGGCGGCGGGGGTGAGGCTGCCGGCGGAGGGAGAGGGGCTCGAGGCCACGCCCACCAGCACCAGCTCTTCAAGCAGAGCCTCCATGCCGGCGCACAGGTAGATGGCCGCGTACCTGCCCAAAACGTATGATTAGGTTTAAGGGTGTAATTGGTGCAAGTAAGGAAACATGATTATTTATTGTGTTTTTTAGATAAATAATAATTTGGGAATGTTTTTTAATTTGTTAGCGAATATAAACAAAATGAACGTAGCCAACACAATGTCAATGATATTATATATGTATCATCTCACATAAGTCACAAAACATGACAATTTGTGACCCTCATCGAGCTACTACCGGCTTTCTTCATTACATCGGACCGCCAGGCATTAAATGGCTCCGTTACACATAAATATAACACATTAATAACTGAAGCGTGTCCTCACTCGTGCACGAAGGGTGCGATGCGCACGTCCAGCATCCAGCGGTGGAAGCGGCCGGGTGAAAAACAGACGCGGGCGCGCGCCGCAGAGCTCAACCGCCGCGCCGCCGCCGCACCAGAGGTCGCGCACATGGTGGCTGCACGCTGGCACGCCTGGAATACATGTACACAATAGTAGGTGAAACACTCTCACAAGCATTAACTCGTAATGTGTAGTCATAGGTTGGTGTGTCCGTATTTGGGAACACAGTTTAGGTAGTTTTAAGTCACGTCGAACCCAAGTAGTGTTAACCAGCAAATGTGGAAGTAGATAAGATATGTCGCCATTTAAAGATACTGACTACTAACAGTTACTAATACTCACGATGTTTTTCTGCACCTTAGTATTCAGTGCATCTCACATTTTTTTTAAAATTGAAAATGCACAAAGATAATCAAAAAAGTTCATATCGAACGACTTAGCAACGCCGAATTAAAAAGACTTAAAACGGCTCTATGTTTCTGTTTACCCCGAAACGGATCAAGGACATGCATCTATACATATACATACCTTGACACAGGCATCAGCCAATGGGGCACTCAGCACTATACGGAAGGCGCCGGCCACCTCGTGCTTCGAGCAGAAAGACACGTTCGAAGACAGACGCTGCGCCTCACGGGCTATGCGCACCAAGGCTCTGTAACATCACAACAAATATTGAGTCGTGAGCATTACATATCGAATAAGAATATGTAATGAAACTTAAGTAAGGGTGAATGAATTCTAATGTAAACATTTTATGTACTTTTTATGATATATATATATATATATATATATATATATATATACGCCTCTACGTCCTTAACTTTATAGGCAAAAACTATCGATCGCCACGTGGAACAATCCTGACAAATCACTCTTGTTTCAACTACAACCCTCGTCTCATACATGCTCTTCTGTTTTTCACGCTGTGTACACCCGCTTTGGACTGACCATTCATCATTGACCTGATAAAATTCATCTCAAAAATATTATTTACCATTGACACCTAATCCCTTACTTGCTTCTTATATGCAAGTTATGCAGCTAGTTTGTATATATCTACCTCCCTGACGCGTGGGACGACCTTGTTAGAATTACATTAATAGGCCTCGTACGTATCAATACCCTTTTGTCAATCTAGTGTCATTTATCCACTTATCGCGTTCAAACAATCACATGGCCATATCAATTTAAATCACTAGGTAATCCCCTTCATAGTTTGTAAGGTGCTTTAATGCCACAGTGCCACGCTGGTTTCCCTGTAGAGGGATAGGCAGAGATCACGGATCCGCATTTGTCCTGATCCTGACACACCCGTTTCGCTTCATTGGCACTCATGCATCTCCTCATACACACTCGGCGGTTATAGTTACTTAGGTCCTTTGCTAGTCGTCTGGGACATAAAAAGAATGCCAAGTAGCTGCCGTTTTTCTCGGCATGTTGTAAGAGGCACTAAGGGGCTGGGTATATGGAATCTATTGGACGATAGGCTAGCAACAGTCACCAATTTTCCAAGATGTTTTCATGGTTCTGTGAGCCTAAATGACGTGAATGTATTTATATATATGTATGTACGTATAAATAATCAAATCTAAACAATAAAATGACAGTGAAAGTAGATACATACCTTTGTAATAAATAGGCCAATCGTGGCGGTGTGTCTGGCGCTAGTTTGGCGGCATGCTCTCGACATCTGGCGCCCCCCAGTACTCTGCCCACCTCGCCCGGACTCCAAGGCACGCATGAAAGCTCCACTAGCCTATATAACCACAAAGAAAACATAAGATATGGATAATAATGACTATTAGCCTTTATGGGTAATACTAAAGTTCAAGTGTCCATATCTGAAACTAAGGTATAACAACTTATAAGGTCACTCGAGGTAAATGCGTACCATTTTTGAAAAATTTGACTTTGAGGTCTCATTACACAGTAACTATAATGTTTTGTGAGAAATGTGTGATACTGAAATATTCATTAACTATTTAGCTGTGATATTTGTGTTTTCAAATCGTTGTAGGATCAATAATCGTTCGGATATAAACATATCTTTAAAAGAGGTCATTTTAGACGCATTTACCTCAAACTGGGGTAAATGCAACCAAGTTCAATATTTCATTCAAATATTATCATATTAAAATTTAGTTTGGGCTCACTATTGCATTTTTTCAAGAGTTATATCGAGAACATATCAATACGTAGAAATATGTTATTTATATATTCAAAAAACGCTTCCATAGTCAAATGAGGCAAAAGCGTCTAAATTTTGAAGACGCATTTACCCCATCACAAAATCAGGGGTTGTTAACATTTTCCAAAAATTACTGCTAATCCGTACCATGAGAATTGGAGACGGTATTCAAAGCGCTGCCTTAGTATATGCTTTGTCCTCGGTACGAATCTCGATCTATTCATAGAACGTGTACCTATATGCTATCGAACCAAAGTCGCAAAGTGTGGGCTCTATGTAGAATCATTTTGTATGAAAAATAAGTTTTTATTTCTCGTCAGTATTTTTTTAGCATGCATTTCTTGTTCCTAGCATGATACTGAACCTACAGTTTGCGGCTTTGGTTCATTAGCAGATTATGTTTATTATAAAAAAAATACAGGGAATTAAAGCGTTTATTTTTAACTGTGGCAGATATTGTCGAAAACACTGAACACGGCTCACTCAACGGGTTGATTATCTGTTCTCAAAGTTTCTGAAAAATTGATGGCAGCTCTGATTTTGCGGGATTTTTACATTCTGTGACTACAGCCAACAAAATACAAAAAAAAAATCACAGAATATAATAATCCCATAAAATCAAACCTGCCATTAATACTTTTGAGAGCTTCAAAAATAGCTCTTTATTTACTTTTTTGTTATGTCTAAAATAAACTATGCACATAAAAATAAAACTACTACAATAAAAGCGTACTGTATTATATCTACACCTCAAGCCATGTTCAAGGTTCTTACACTACATCTGTAAGTACACTATTTATTTGCTTTATTATAACTTCAAAAATCAAAATGCTTGTATAAAAAAAATGTTTACAACATCTGGGTTCGGGGTAATTGCGTCTTATAGTCGGAATTACCCCACACTAATAGACGCATTTAGACAAAAAAATTGTTTATTTTAATCATTTTTGAAATTTATTTTTTATTATAAAATATTGCCGTTAAATGAAAAATAATTATCTGTAAGTATGCACTGTAATTTACCAAACACAAAAAACAAGGCATAACTACAAAACACTCCATATTTCCAAAGATAAAAAAAGATTTAATTGGACTCACCTCGCATGTCAACTTTTCTCAAACACTGCAAATTTCAAAATTGCCGTTTTTTTTTGTTTTAAGGTAGTTATGCCCTCTGTCACGCTTTCACGAACTTACTCTAGTAATTATCTCCATGTCCAGGTGTCACTAGGTGTATGATTTTGCATATCTTTCAAGTTATTAAAGATAGTCGTAATAGCCCCATAGACGCATTTACCACGAGTGACCTTACTATAATAACTAACGAGTATTTTACATAAGCTATTCTTGCGTCCACCTCACCAATATAATCTTTACGGAAAAGGCTGAGGTTTGTATGTTCACCCCTTTCATTCAGTTATTGTGTAGTTGGTGATTTTGTGGTTACTTCGAATTTATATTTGTATAGTTAGCACGTAACGTGACATAAAACATAACCGACATAAACCGAGTCGCCATTACATAATTCCAATACAATTATTGTATGTTTTCCTTACTATGCAATGGTTTCTTTCACCACCTAACCTACCTACATCTACATGTAAACTAAAGGAAACCTTTAGTTACACTATCAGTTATAAAATCAGTCCATGTAAGAATAGAAAAGAAATCAATTGTATCTGTGATATCTAAAAGAGCCCAAGTCACACTGTTTTTAATAGTATCATGCGTCCTTTTAGAAATTATGCATGCAATGGTAAGACTAGTGGTTGTCACCTGTTATGAGAGTCGACCCAGACGAACTCGTCGGCGCTGGTGACGTTGGTGCAAACGGTGTCGAGGGAGGCCTGCCGAACCAGGGGCGCCCGCCGCCGCCGCGCCTCCGCTGCACTGCCGCCCTCTGTACATAACAGACGGAAAGTTTTACTTAATGTGCTCAAATACACTAAATTATAATAGGTTTATTCAAATTTAGAAGATAGTGACTCATAGCTGGGCTAACGATTGAGACGTAAGAAAATTAAGTAGAGTGTAAATGAAAACCATAAATATTTAAATAAGTTAACAAAATAATATAAACAAGTAAGTAACATTAACCAATTGCAGAAAACCCTTATCACTTTTACTGAGTCAAAAGTCGCGGTTTCATGATGACATTACTTAATAAAAATAGAAAAAAAATCATTCATATAATTAACAATACAACAAACATGACAAAAATTGGTACAAAGACATACAGGTGTACCACAAGTCAGAAACCATATGAATAACAGTAATTGTTGGATGCGCTGTATTGCTGTCGTGAAAGGGTCCACACTCAGCATAATATGTCGTGAACCAGAGAGTTTACGTCGCCGATCTCTCGTCTAAGCTGCTTAACGCGAAAATTATATGTAGTATAGTGAGCATTCTATTTACTTCGCACGAACGCAAAGCATTTGGCCCGTATATCGTCATTCATCTCTCACCTGCATTAGAATGTCGGCTGCCACCAGCAGCGCTGGAGGCTCCACTAGTGGCAGTGCTGCTGCTGTCACGGGACCTCAGAGTGAGCTGCTTTAGAGCGGAGCGGATCTCCTCAAGGCCACCGTTGCCTGCCCACGGCGCCTGAACCTGAGTAACATGAATAGAGTATTAGAGACAGTGTTTACATTGTATATGTCGTCCTTGAAGTAGTTGTAAGAACCTAGAAGACTTATCACTTTAATGATTAGTGTGGGGATGATAATGATAGCATTGCAATGGATTATTGGTGATTGGTTGCTTGTCGTCGAATAAATTCCATTTAGATCAGCTCGTTACTCGCATTGTTACATTTGAAACCTAATATCTGATAAATCACTTTTCGTTATTATCGTGTAGCCATTATTATGGAGCAATTGTGACAGGTTGCTAATCGACTAATCGATTATAACTTAGCTTTGATTAAGCTTACCATATTTTTACTAACAGAAATTGTGATTTAGTTAAATATCACTCAATACATACACATTACGTGTTTCCCTGTAGACAAGTAGACAGGGATCACGGATCCCATCTGTCCCGATTCTGACAAACCACTTTCGCTTCATTGACATTCATACTCATCCTCATACACACTTAGTGGATATAGGTACATTTTGTACTAAGGGTAAGTTACCTTGTTAGGGCGATGTTTTCCGCGGGCGTGCTGCGGTTGCCTGCCTCTACGGCCCTCGTCCCGCGACCCCCCGCCGCCCCCGCTGTCCGACATGGAGGCGTGGCCTGAGGAGCGGTTCTCATCCGAGCTGCTGTGGCACTCGCCACGCGCCGCCTGAAACACACACATACATATAACAAACAAACAAACAAATTCTTTATTAGTCTAAACAATTTCTTTATTAGACTTAAAAATATATAGTAAGCTGCACCCGTCAATAGGTTGCTATAGCAACCTGAATAGATAGGGTGCAAGCCCATCCCCTTAAAAACATAACAAGTAATTTAAGGAACATCTTAAAATAGGTTACCAATTAATGGAGTATTAATAATTAAAGTGAGTATAAACATACTTATATATTCATATGAATAAATATATACAATAAGAATAAATTAACATCATGTCCTTCTGTTTCCTATAAGCGGCTGTAGCCAAGTATGTAAGACCTCTGACGTATGAGAAAGGTTCTAGGTTCGAATCCCGGCTGTAGCATGTACCAACGAATGAAATTTAAATAAGTATTTTTCATTTACGTACATAATTTACAGTTGCTAATGGTGAGGGCAAAAACCGTGAGGAAAACTGCTTATCCCTCGGGATAGGTAATATTCTGTTCTTCTGTTTTCCTAGATAAAGAAATCTACGTGTACCCATTTTCCTGATCCTAAGATAACGCTTTCGCTTTATTGATATTCGTACGTTTCCTCATATACACTCGGTGGTAATAAGTCCATGAGTATATTAGGGTATGTATAGTAAAGAAGCTTATGTTTAAGTTTTTAGGTACTGGTGAACAATTATTTCAAGGTTTCCCATAAATTTCTTAAATTGCACCTAGAAATGAATGACGTAATGCACAATTATGTGAAAGTGAATAATGAGAAACATCGTGACATAAGTATACATACGATTCTTGTTTTAAACTTACGAGATGATAATTACATACATAATAATGTATTCACGTCGTTTAATCCCTTTTGGGTTGGACAGACACTCGGTGACACAAAACCTCTTTGATTACATTGTGATGTCTTGCATTGGTATCAGGTTGCTATCTCATCGCCTAATAAATTAAATTTACTCTTAGTCCATCCATTACCTCCTACAATATAAGAACGGCTTCTAGTCAGCATAATTTTTGGTCTAAGATAAGCACGAGCAAATCAGGTGTATACAAAATAATGAAATAAACATTATATTTCTAGTTCTAAAGAACTACTTAATGTTACGTAGGCTATAAGCTATATGTAAATGTTAAATTATCTATGTTGAATACCAACATTAAGGATCTAGTATGTCTCGAGATGAAAAACAGGGTCCTAACTTATAATCATGGCAGAAAAAAACATAATGAGACCGGCAACTACGTACCTAGATAGGAATGTAAAAAAAACAATTGCAAGAATTATTGCAAAGGAGAATTATAGTTGGGAGCGACTTAGGGGAATATTGCTACAGAAAAATAATTAAAAACATTTCAAAATGAAATACTGAAATGTACACCAAAAATATAGGTCAACGTACATAGAAACAGCAAGGTATTATTTTGGTGTGAAACGAGAAATTTCAAGTGTCGTGATGATCATTTAAAAACTACCTAACTGCTAGAAAATCGATCGCATGGGTAGGAATAAGATGGGTAGGATTGGAATAAGTTGCCTCGTCCTAAATTGGTAAACAGAGCAATCTTTCAATCTATTTTATTAAATGAAACTGAGATTCAATATAAGAATTGTTGATTGCAGGTGATTTTAAGATCACTATTGGATACGGAACTTATATATTAATTTTGAATGTAAAGTGAATAAGGAGAATCAATTGAAGTTGGGACTTAATAGAGAGATTTCTCTCAGTCACTTTCGTGTGAAGCCAAAGCGCCGTTAGAAAACTGCCAATGGCGACGATTGTAAGGGAAATTAACGGAGAACAAAGAGGAAAGTAAAAGTCGATATTAACAAAGGTATTTATGAACGTGAAACGCAAGTACCTATATATCTTTCGATTCTTTTATACAAATACTTTATAATTACTTTAGTGATAATTATTTAGCAATAACTAAAACAATTTGTACAAACACACGCGTAGTATACATATGAATAAACCCTCATTTCCAGATCAGGTTATAGTAGCTATAATTGAGCCGAAGCATCGTAATTACTATTCCACAAGTGGCAACTGGGTGCTCAGTTAATTACAGAGTGCGCACAGATAACCATCGCAGGAAATGATAATCACGGCGTAAGAAGTGACTGAGTATCTGTCGCGGCCATTGTAATAGTCGCCGAGCGTTAGCCAGAGTCACTTTCGCTTTTCCATGTGAGCGATGTTCCCACAGAACTGCGCTTTTCCCTATCACTAAAATCGTGGGATCTGCGCACAATAGCATTTTTTCGCGTTCTTCGGAGATAACACTTTCACTGCATAGTTACGTGAAGAGGCAGCCGCGACTTAATTGAAGACTCCTATTAGCTAGTTTTAACATTGGCCATTTTTGGTAATTTTCTACTTTAGGCTCCCAAGCATTAAATAATCTCTCCGCTTTTAGTTCGCATTTGATTCGGTAATAATTATGTTATGACGAGGTAATCTATTATGAGTTTCAGAACGCTTTTACCAAAATATTTTAATGGTTTAACATTCTAATAAGAAAGTTGAGTACAGCATCCATTAAACGGATGAGTACATACACCAATTATAGACACTAGTAACATGGTTTCATTTATACATTTGTACTGTATGTTCATTGATAAGACTAACAAAATCTTCCGATTGAATAACGAAGGATAATAATGGATGACAGAGGAAATGAAAACCTCCTCTCACGTTGACATTTATCCGCTGAAAAGTGCATGTGTCCAAAAGGGTGGCGTCATGTTTTCAGTGTGACCAATGTTATAGATACACAACACTTTCACTTTCCTACCGAGGCAGGAATCATAAATCTCCTTTTGTCTCGATTCTGTCTAACCACTTTCGTTTCGTTACATTCATATACATAATAAACACAGACCAATGTATATAACAAGTTATCTTAATCTTAAGTAATAATAATATTATCTTTAATTTGACTTTGACTTTTTATGACATTCACTTCAATTACATACAATAAAACTCATAGACAAAAATTTTACAACATCTAGGACACAACACAATTCAATGACATTTCATCCCATTAAATTACATTCCCAATAAATGAACATACGATATCAGTCACCTAATGATAGTAATCTCAAAAGGCATCAAGCTTCACCATAGCACTTAAGTAATAAGTATAAATACCTGCACAATCCCCGGCTGGGTAGCCCCATGGTCCTCAGCCGGGGGCTTCTCTAGACCATAGCTGCTGAGGGGCGGGGCGCTTCGTACTGGGGTACTCTGAGCACGCAATTGCGAGGGGGCTGCCACTGCCTTCAACTGGGCACCCAGTCCTACCTCTCGGGCCGCCTCTGAACGCTCCTCTGTGGTTTGGACGGCGGTGGCTGTAATATATGGACACGGTTAATTGGGAGGAATAGTTTGATATGTGAGTACTAAAGGTCTTATATAGTCGTTGGATGTACCCTTATGGGTTTTTTACTCCTAATCATAAAGTAGGAAGCCATCAAATTTAAATACACCTCGAAGACATACAATACAATAGCATTCATATTGGGGCTGTGATTGCATTCATATGGGATATTGCCGGAGACAGGTCTCTGGCCATTGCTCAAATGATTCCATTGATAGCCTTATACCTTTAAAGATATGCCGGGATAAACGGCAACTATTAAGCATTCTATAACTACTACTATTATACTACTAAAAATAGAAACTAAGAAAAGGGTGAATACTCACGTGGCGAGCTAATCAGCTGATGGGGGTTCCGTGTGAGGGGCGTGGAGGGCGAAGTGGCACGGTGGGCGGTTGGCGGGGGAGAGATCTTCCTAGCCGCCGCTGGGGGCACTGGATTCGTCACCCTGTACACAAATAACCAATGGTCAATGTTAGAAATTAAGTAGTAGAGCGGTGTAGTTAATTTATTTCTTAGTATGTACTTTTCATAAAAATAAAATCAAAGTTGCAATCCATTCATCAAAGTCAATGTAGCTAACACATTTTTAGAAACAACAGTGCAGCTATAAATAATTTATGTGAAACAGGGGATGATTTGATAATTTATAATATATGATATTTATATAGAACTCCGGTTTTATGACATAAAACCTATATATAGATGGATAGCATACCTGACTCTCAGTGCTCTGGCGCCTGCGCACCATACCTCCTGCGCAGGGGGGTGAACTGCTCCCGAGGGGGGACCGCGGCACCCACTCGAAGGTCTGCAACAAACCACCAAGTTACCACACATTTACCACAATTGATCAATCAGCCTGTGAAAGTCCACTGCTGGATATAGGCCTCCACAAGAGTACGGCACGATGATTGGAGGGGCTCATGCAGGTATTATCTTTCTTTTTGACACTACATTGAGTTACTACAACTGATTTATCAACCTGTAACAGTCAACTGATGCACATTGGTCTCTCCGAGTGTACGCCACGATTATTAAAGGGTGTCATCCAGTTACTACTCTTTGTGGTACTCTAACCACAACTGGTTTATAAAGAACAGGTAACTTAGTGAATGCGTAAATCAATCCCATACATTTGATTTATGTTATTGAGCTTTTTGTCACTTTTCTAAAGGCCCGAATGATCAATCCATCTCCGAGACGCGGCCTCCATCTAAAATTTATTCCGCCGATCGTCAGGCGCTTACATAGGGGTTTATCCCTTACTACACTGGGTACTACTATTATCACAGCCTGATTATTTTGATAACTGTTTTCTTTGGTGTATAATTTTATGTAATAGCAGTGTTAACACCTGTTGCATTTAGTGTTTAAGTATTACGAGATTACTGTTAACCGCGTGTTATTGTGTTTTGTCACCACCTTTGTAATTATACCATTTAAAATTAAATAGATCCAGTACATTATCAACGCGCCCTGATCTATGGTTTCCGTTACAAGTTTTAGTCATTTTTGTTGTGCTTACAATAAAACATACATTCGATGCTAAGGGTCTTTTATTCTAACATGTCGTAGGAGATGATTAGAAAACTAAGAGTGTATGAAACTTGTAGAACGATAGCTATCAGTCGTAGTGTTCGTTGTGATAAAAACAGCCTGAAACAGTCCACTTCTGTACATAGACCTCTCCAAGGATAAGCTACAAAACACAAAACACGTTGTAATGCACGTATGAATAATACTACGCTGAGAGGAAACATAGGTGAACTACCTGTCCCAACAGGTAATATTTATAAATGGCGGCAGGCTTACTACTTTTCGCATTGTCAACACGTGTGTGCGAGGTGGCTATTGAATTACTACTCTCCAAGATTGCCAAGATTACGGTCAAACTTCTGACTACCGCGCAAGTGTTGTTGGCAATTAAAGCGTTTGTCTATATGTATGAATATAGTCATATATCTTGTTCCGTGTACGAGTACATGTAGGCAATATTTGCACAGCCTAAGTCGCAGTCGAGTGTCCGTTGCGTAAGAGAACGCGGAACCAATTCTAGATCAGCCCAAGCTTCCCATTTCGCTGCATTGCTAATCACTTGTACAAAAACCATGACAATCCATAGAAAGTGCTTGTACCGCTAAATTGTCATAGAAGTGTCACAGTGGATTAGTGAACTCTCTAATATTTTCTCAATTTAAACATCGATTTATTTGTATTTGGATTGCAATGCATTTCGAATTCAGCTAAAGGAACTAGTGAACCGACTTATGATAGTGCAACCTTAAAATTACAAATTCAAGTAAATTACGTACTGCCTAATCTAATCATTATCGCTTGCCGTGTAGACTAAAGTTAGCGTGGGTATCTTAATAGAGGAAAACCGGAACATAGGGGGCCAGATTACTATAGGAACTACATATATTGAAGAATTGCCAATGATGTTTTTCCTCATCATTGAATTAATATTTTTCATAATTTGCGGATGCATATATACCAGATTGAAAATACAAAAAATATTCGTTTGTTCCCTATTCCCTGATCCTGATAACTATACTACTACTTCACATCCACAAACTTTTACACATACTTATATAACAATTATCGTAAAGTTCCATCGGCCATAGGAAATTGACACTAAATGCGAAAAATAAATACTATGCCGGTTAAATGTTTATACGGATGCTTAACATAATGTTCCGGTTTCTAACATAAGCCATAAATGGGCGTAGTGAAGTCTACACGATTCTCAATCGGCACAGTAATCGATTGATCCAGTTGTTGAGCATAGCATCGAAGGAATTAGTTCCAGAGAATACGATACTCGTAGATCGATATCGAGACGATTCGAGCGTGAGGTCGTTCGCGGATCAAATCGGACGTGACAACGCGGTTCAGAGAAGAAATGCTATATTCGATTGTTTTTTTGGTAAAAGAATCGCTTAGGACTTATAGTCTAATTGCATAATTAATGATTAACAGAAAATTATAATTATGGTTAAAACGATAAAAAAAAGGTGAACGGATGCTGAAAAAGAACAACAATAGTAGATATAATAATGGGCTATTACAAGAATACCCGCTTTTACATAGTTTTCGTGTTCTCAAACAGAAATACATACATATATTATAAGATAAAAAAATGTTACTTTTTTATAAAGTACGATAATAATAAATAAGAATTTGGTTATAGTTTTAAGAGATTCGCGATTTACACTCATGATTAATAACTAACGGGACTTATCGCGTCTGTTTTTATATAATAAAGTTACGTAGCCGAAAACGTAGCCGAAAACGTCGGGTTAATAAAGGTAACTTTAAAAACATATAATTTCTATAAAAACATACGCGATAAGTCCCGTTAGTTATTAATCAAGAATTTGGTTGTTTAAAAATACGTTGTAGTTTAAAAGTTTTAGCAACGATTTCTTTAATATTATATGAAGATTACTCTTAATTGTAGCGAATACCACGTGGGTATTATTCATGCGAGCGAACCAAAGCACACCGAGTCACCAAGAACAAATTATGGCATATAGGGAAACTGACTTCCGGTTCAGTAGTAACTTGCAAATTTGGCAGCCCATACGTTTATAATAAATAAAAAAGTAAAAAAAAAATACATGTAAAACCCTATTACTTGCTTGATATACGTAATGAAGTATCATGAGTTTTTGTCAGGCATAATAGGAATATACAATTTTTTGTTCACTTTTGTAAATCTAAGACTATCTAGTTACGTCATTTCAATAGCATATCTATGTAATCTCCACCTATAGTTTCTTAGAGCTTAGAGATGCATTGTCTATGGCCAGACAGCATCGCTCAGGCTGAACAGACGATTATCGAAGCGTGGAGTCCCAGTAGAGATCCCGCCACATACGGTGGCAGTTGGAGGCGTCGCCACAGTCGCGTAATTCAGTGTTACCAGTAAACACGCCAAAACTAGCACTCACTGTGCCATACGGCTCGATACATTATAGGTTTCATTTGTAACGGTCTTTGGTTGCAGAGCTATAAACTCAAATAAAACAAATTAATATATCAAAGTCAAAATATGTTTATTAAACTATTTCAAACATGATTAATAATTAACGGGACTTATCCTTCTTATTATATATTACATATATTATGTGTTCCTTCACTCTGTCCGCAATAGACCGTTTAGTGTGTTCGACGTAGGATTTCCCACAGCTGCAATCAATCTTATACACACCCTTTTATCTTATATCATGAGTATAAATCGCGAATCTCTTAAAACTATTATTTCAAACATGGCACTGAGCATTGTCTTTACATATTTTTTACCGAGGTTAGATCAGCGGAGACCCTAGCTTGGAGAAGAACTAACAAGAAACTCCGGAAATCAATTTATTATAATCACCCTTAACAAACATAAAAATTACAAAGAGTGGGCAAAAAACATAACGCTGGTAATACTAAATTTACCTTTCATACAAAATAACACGCAATGGCGGTAACGTCAAATTTAGTTCCAAGTTTGGCTACTGCCACCGTATGTGGCGGGTACTCTATATACTTATTAATGTGTGACAAGTATTACATGTCAACTGTCAATGCTAGGAAGTGATTCGCGACAGAAATACTGTGAGAACATTGGAAGGCACTCAGTCATAACGTTCTTACTGCATTTCTGAACAGGAAGGATGGGTGGTGTTTCGTAAACTTATCTTGTAGTAACATACGTTTACATTTACGTACGTACGTTACGTTTACGTCTTTTTATATATTTCGGGGTAAACAGAACCTGAACACATAGTGCTCATAATAATATCTTATTGGTTATCGATATGGTTTCTGGATTGTTATGGTATTTATATGGTGGGGTGGCGTAGTTATTGGTGATAGGTTGCATTCCTAGCTGAATATGTTCCATTTATCTTTATTCTCTTATCCTTCGAGATACTATACTATTAAGTCTTTGACAAGCAAGAGTCAGAGTCTTTTGAAACAAACATTCGTTCTATTAAGCTCATTGAGGTGTGTGAATAATCCGTCAGAAAATGATAAATTAATGTTCCACTATTTGGTGAAATTTCTCCCATAAGATGATTCTAGATAAGTGCAAATCAGTTATGACATTCACTCACGCGTAATTTCTAAAGAGAACAAAAGAAGCTCTCTAATTAAGAGTCTTGGGACTTTTCTGTGCTCGCACGCGGTCAACCACCCTTTCATCTATTTATTTAAACTAATTTCTAGATAGATAGAAATGGTTCATATAAATACAATCACAATTTAGAAGTTTGAAACGTGACTAGGACCAAGGGATCGAGGTTCTATCCATCCTGAAAGGGACTATATGACGTATATAAATAACGTAAATAAATAATGACGTAATGTGT
This sequence comes from Leucoptera coffeella, assembly GCA_030578115.1. Lineage (NCBI taxonomy): Eukaryota > Metazoa > Arthropoda > Insecta > Lepidoptera > Lyonetiidae > Leucoptera > Leucoptera coffeella. Next base: position 189,465 of record JAMBLF010000637.1, on the reverse strand, counting down.
AAGTGCTAGATATTTTAGTGAAACACACCATCAATTTAATTAGCACTAATTTATTGACACAACGTAGAACAAGCCGCCTAATTTGTGATATATTTCGTTTTTATATACTTTTATCTATAAAAAATACATTGTATGTAATATTTGTTGATTTAACCTTTTCAGGGATTTTCCTTTGATTCACATATGTGTTATACACAAACTCTTTTTGGCTAAACGATCATACGAGTGTGAATAGTCAGTCTTATATTGGGTCAGTTACGATTACACGCTATTGTTCCTCTAGCAATTAAAAAATAAAGCGTTGATCCGGCGGACCGTGCAGAGGCTTTAGACGGAATATGCAATTAAGTAAGAGATCTTTGAGTCACACACTGTAACGGTGCCGTAACAGATACACTCATTTATTCGCCTTTTGGCCATATAAAAACAACGGAGACTAACTAGTTGGTACATATATTATGAATTCATTTACTTTATTACCTTTCGGGTAGGACATAACCTTGATATATTTCGTGGGTTACTTTTTAGGATAACTATTCGTTTGTATTTACCTTATGCATATGTAAAATTCTTTAGGGGTATCATAGGTTGAGAGTCCATCACCGGCTAAGTAATGTGACAGTTCTTAGCTACCAGAACCCACTTTTTACCTTATAATCGGTGTCTAACGTTATAGGTGGTAAATCATGTTGCCGAATAAAGATTCATAGTTTACTAATTTAAAATAGTAATAAGATGAATGGGTGTCCTTTTAAAAAAACATATCGAAGTATCTTATAACCATCAGATCTGTACGGCGACTTATATGGATGACAATTATGCGATAATGATTGGCCAGAACCGTGAAAAAAGGAAAAACCTTTCCTTATCCATTCCATTGTAGGAATAAGGGCGTGATGCTTATAAGTTTATCTGAGATTGAAATACGTATTTATTAGGTACGAAAACAGGAAAAAGTCTTCAAAATGAAACAATGAAAAAAGAAATTCCTCTAGACAGACACTTACTCGTAATGGCTTTCCAATCGGCCCATTGTGCCAATAATTAACGACTCGTGACATATGCTTTGAAAGAAGCATTCTCTGGTATTACGGAGTATAGTATACTAAGAATTCAATTGCAGCATCATTCGTAATATAATACACAAGCAGTGAACATGGATATGAAAACGCTAGGGATCAATCTTCAAATGATGTTAAAATATGGGTATTACTTATTCATTAATATTATGGATTTATCCATGTCTACTATATATCTTGGATTCTAATAAAATGTTTACTCTTGATCCCGGCATGTCGTAAAAGATGACTAAGGGATTAGAGATCAATGGAATCTTGAGCGATATACTAGCAACCAGCCAACAATAATCTACGAGTACGCGAGGCATGAATATAATGAACCCAATAGTTTTGCTAAAGGGAAATGGATTGGTATGTATAATTAATTCTGCTGAATTAGTACTTATAAAGATTGTAAATGTTAAGTACTACTGTATGAATAAATAAAAGTGGCGGGGTCAATGATGACTCTCGGGCCACTATCTGTTTCTATGACTAGAGTGACATTTCTCTTAGTACGTGCACTTCGAGTGACTATATTGTGAAACTTAAGTACCGTACGCACGTTCAATTATCTCTTTATTATGATTTCGTTTTAAGTGCGCCCGGTGATCATTCAAGAACTATCAAAACACGCTTACGTAATGCTAAGTTCAATATTCATTCACTTACCAAATTTCACCAAAGCTTATTTTTAATATAAAAATTGCTATAAAAAGTGTAAAGAAAATTATTGATTAAATTATAGTATTTAAATATACGTATATCCATACTAGATGTAAAAGTGAATGTCAATAATTGCCAACTAATTAGCAGTACGTGAATAGAGGCCCATTGCAATAATTGCGATGTCACCGAAGTCTCTTCGAGTGGCAATCGCATCGGACAATGGAACAGCACTTAATTATTCAGAATGCGGCACTCGGCGGTTCCGCAAGCGATCATTCTTATATTCTATTTAGGAAACGACATTAACACTAAAATGCATTACTATCGTAGGTTAAGTATCGTTTGCAAGCGAATGAGAGCGGATGTTTGCTCACCGTTTCCTCCAGTGCTGGATGAAGCTCCAGTCGCAGAGGTCGTCCTCGTCCAGGACATTAGCCTCGTTGCGGTCTGCGCTGGCCGAGGGGTCCTTCACAAGCTCCACCAACTCGCGAGCTCTTTCGAAGTTCTGCTCGATCTGCATCACCAGGTAGCCATCGGAGGTGACCGTGCCGAACTTGTCAGCGGCGTCTCCCGAGTCAGGAGCCACACTCGCGTCGTCCGCCCTTACCTCCGAGTAGATGGGCTCCTCGATGTGTACTTGCGACACCAGGGCATCGCCCCCGCGGGCTCCAGCCCCGTTGGCGTAGATGGCCTCCTCCCGAGGGGCCTTCGCGTCCTCCTTCTTGGCCTCGTTGTGCTTCCTGATGATGGAGTCGCCGAAGTATATCACCACCTTGTTGTTGTTCTGGGTGATCTTGTTGGCCAGTCCGCCCTGCGTCAGGGGGATGGCGGTCTTCCTCGTCCTGTCCTGCGACAGGCGCTGCGACAGCTCCTCGTAGCAGGGCGGCCGCTGCGCGTACCCTTTCTTGTCACTGCAGGAGATGACGGAGGGGTCGTGCTTCTTGGATTTCTCCACACTTTGGTACACTGGCGGTCGACAGCAGTCATCAAAGTGCGCGCTCCAAGGCCTCGGCTCGCAATACACGCTCTCCTCGGATTCGTGCATCTGAGAAAGAGGCACGTATTTTTCGTGAACATTTTTTAAGCGCTTCGGGTCACTTTTCCGGAAATTCAAAACACTTTTCTTCTTGATTTCGGGCGCCTCGTTGCTTTTCTTGGCTCGAGCGTTGCCCAGCAGCCTGAAGAGCGGCTTGTGCTCCTGCGCCTTGATCCTCTCGGTGCTCGGCGCCTTCCTTAGCGCGAAGGGCGGCGCCTCCTCCTTGAAGGGGAACAGCTGTTCGCAGCTGGTGGACTTGAGGGCGGCGGGGCGGGGCTTGTGGGGCGCGGCGGCCTCCCTCTGCCAGTGGCGCACCGAGAGCCTGGCGGCGCCGCGGATGAACTTCATGGCGCTGGAGGCCTCCCAGGCGTCCGATTTCTTGAGGATGAAGTTGTCGCTCATCTTGGTGGGTTTGCGCGCGTCGGCCGCCCGGCAGGACTGCAGCTCGCGGCACAAGAAGCAGGAACATCGCGCGGGGCACAGCATGTCACCGCGGCCGTGCCTCGCACACTGAGCGAAGGTGAGCGTTGCCGCCCCACTGCGCCGAGCGACCGCCGCGGCGTCACGGACGGAGCCTCCGCCGAAGAGACAATGGCCGACGTCTTGGGCCCGAGACGCCGCTGCGGCTTGCAAAGTGCACCCGACCGTGCCCAAATTACAATCACACGGATGGCCCTTTTTATTTTGATAAAGTCTTAATTAGCCTCAATTACCTATTATTGTACTCTCAACATTACATTTTTGTCTAGTTAAGTTTTTTTAACTATTATTTTGTTTGAATAAGAATGTAGGTCTGCATAGACCATAAATTATAAATCAATCTATTACTATTTTGAGACAATAAAATACCTGAGCACCCACGCACGGAACCTTTCATTATAATTGCTGTTACTAGTTCAAACACAATGTCAATGAATTAGATGGCTTATAGTGAACGAATTTCAGTAAAACGTATCTGTGAATATCAATAAATATAAATAGATCAAAGTTACGGCTAGCGGAACATTACTTTAGATATTTTGAGAAAGTGGGCATTGACCTTTTTGTGATGTATGAAAAAAAAGTGTGGAATCAATTTATTTAATCATCATAAAAGGACATGGAAATAAAAAATAACATAAAGAAACAAACTAATAAAAATATAAACATAACACTCTGCACCGTTTCGTAGTATAGCAGGCTAATTTACCGACATTCGTAGCAGGAAATCATTCATAAGAGCCCTCCGTAAACTAATACAACAACCAAGGTAGGCAGCTATCCAACGTTATCTATTTTCTAATGCACTGCAGATATGTGCCGAAACATATCAAAAGACCGTGACATTAAAATAAGTGTTATAGTAAGCTTCAGGTTCGATAACCGGCGTGTCAAATCGGTCGACGCTGTTATTATGATAGATATAACGATTCAAAAGTTCTTACACGACTTGTTCTAGTTCTACAATTTTGAAGATTACATGTAGCAGTTTTTCATATAAATGATGATAATACGCTAGTTAACCAATACGTTAACTCTGTAAAGTGGTATAACATCGGAACTTAAGATCGAGAATATTATGTAAAACCCCATATTTGAAAGTAGGTGAAACATATGTACAACGTTCGACGGATCCATGGAGCATTTATAAATCTATGGTCCGATATTTAGGCGCTTTTGCTTAGGCCTCTTTGTAATAATTCGTGCGAGCATCTCAGTCGGGACTTTTGTCAGGGTTCAAACCTCAAGCATGTAGTAAACGACAGGTATTAATTATAATCTTTTATTTTTTAGGAAAGTTTTTGGTTATTATTAAAGTATTCTGAATAGATGAAGAATTTAGAAGCTTAATAATGCTTCCAGAACTTTAAAATGTGCTGAAAATTGACATAACTAATATGCATCTTGGTTACCTCTAGTTTTGAATCTAAAACATAACTGGTATTCATCGGTCCCGTGCTGGGACGTAAACAGAAAACTAACTAGCTGCCGTTCTTCCCGTGCTTAGGAGGCGACTAACGGACTAGGGGTAAACTGGATCAATTGGGCGATGGGCTAGCAGCCTGACAACAATGTTCCATATGACATAACAAACCCAATATTTATGCTAAAAAGTGACCTAGAAGATATGATTTCTCCAAGATTCTGTCCACCCTGAAAAGGACTGAAGGAGGTGAATGTATGAATATAATTAAAAAAAGCTTGATAATGCTTTCAGAACTTTGGGATATACTGAAAATTATCCTAACAAATATGCATACCAGTTACCTCTAGTTGTCAATCTATAAAGTAACTTCATATCAGAAGGTATCCCATCCATATAAAAATTACTCGCATAAATCGCGGTGCAACATATAGCTATAGCTACAGTAGTTACATATACAATCACAGCCATCAATCCTTTTAGAGGTGTACAGTACCTACCTTGGAATATGCTTGGATATGAATGGATAAATAACTCACACACTTTTGCCAAAATTATGGTGACAGATTGCTAGCCAATTACCCAATATATTACATTCACAAGAGTGGCGCAGAAACTAACAAATTTATTATATGTAAACTATAACTAAAATTAAATGGAAATTAGTAGTTTATAGTGAAGTTAAAGTAAGTGTATCTTTAAAATGATGTAACAAAACAGCGCTTTAATGCAGTGATATCTGTAACAGATACAGCTTTATTTCGGCAATCGATTTATTGCAGGCAATAACATGAGCTGACCCCTGAACGCAGTGGCTGGAGTGACGCTAAATATAGCGCAGAGCACTTAGCGCTGCATCCGCTTAATTTGGTTCAATAGCATTACTTATCTGTATATAAGTGCCTATACACACATACGGGTTAAGACTATCCATTATATACAAGCATATAAAGTTTGTACATACATACATACACATCACGCCTGATTCCCTGTAGAGGGGTAGGCAGAGATCACGTCTCCTCATTTGTCTCGATCCTGACAGACCACTTTCGCTTCATTGACTAACGTCACCCTTTTTCAATATAGCTCATCTCCCTACATTAGAAAAAACTAAAATTTTTAAATACCCCTAATGGATTTTATTATATCGTCGTATATTATAGGAGTCACACTAACAAGACATATGAAGAACAAATTGTCAATCACCAAGTGAGTATGTTAACATCAACATTGATGTCAGTAAAGCAAATGTGGTTTGACGAGATAGGAAAATAACATGAAACTATGATCTCTACTCACCCCTTTGTAGAGAAACGGGCGTGATTTGTATGTATGATTTTGGTGTCAGGTTTCTGACAATACCCCAAAATTACGCAAGTAGTATACAGAACGTATGACAGAGATAACCGATACCTTTGGCATTGGAATATATATCTAATAACAGTAATGGAATCATGAACATTCATATCCAATACTGCTTTACAAGTTTCATTTATAAATTTGCTTACGTTATTTCGCATAAACAACAATACATTTGTATTGCGAAATACACAAACTACTTTTGAGAAAATCTTGTGGAAACTGTAAAACTGAAACATCGTGTGGTATTCAATGTCAATATTTACAAGCACTAACATAGCTTTTCCTAGGATAAGTAGGTTATACACCTGTTAAATTAGGTACAGACTGTCTGGTCTGCCCAAGATTCGAGGTGCCCATAGAATCACTAACTCTGCGATTGCAGAGAAGCAAATCTCTGACTACCTCGCTAATATATGATTAACGGCAATGCGTAGTAAATAATAATACATATGTCAATTAGTATTACATATATACATACTGTACTTTAAAACCTTTCATGATGGAAGGAGCTTCGGAGAATATCTCCTAGGTCTCCTTACACCATTAATATTGCGGTTGCGATGTTACATGGAACATTAGTGAAGACTTGGTAGACCATCGCCTTATCAATTCCATGTACCCCTAGTCCCTCAGTCGCCTCCTACGACACAACAGCGAGTTAACATGCTTATTACGTCCCAGACTAGACCAGGAATTAGAATTAGCTAATAATTATATAAATATAAAGATTCACATATACATATTTTAAATAATATTCTTTACCAAAAACACGTAACATTTATACAAGTAGACTTTGCATTGTACAGTACACAAACATATATAAGTAATAAACTTATGTTGGAATCGAACGTAATCGCAGTAACATGTTGGCTGCGCACAATATCATTGTTTTGCTCAGAAGGCTTTGTTTCGGCTTAAGCATGGAGGTGGTTAAAAAACGCATCTCCCAGGCTTTTCAGTGAACACAATAGCGAGTGCACCTCTCGCTTCTAGTGATGGGATCTCCAAGATTGATTACTACTTCATTCTATTACGGCTAATATCGATTTATGAAGTAAGTTTTTATAATTTATAAAGCTTTATCGGAGACTTTCATTAAAATTGATTGAGTTTTGGTTATTATTGAAAATTAATGTCACGATTTTAAACGAAACGACGAAACTTGTGGAACTTAGTTACTTATACATATTTATTTACTTTTTGGCAAATAGTCAGCAACCGACGTGACAGGGGAGTTCCACGTGACTGTTTAAGGATGTAAGTTTTGCCTATTCCGACTAGTAAATAAGTTTCCTAACAATTATTTCACTCACACTTTTACTTCATATTTTTTAAATGTCATATCACATGTGCGGGCTTGAACATGGAATCATCGATTTCCCTATCCGTTATTAATAGTAAAAAATACTAATATGAATTTAAAAACGCACAACATAAATATCCTCAGCAAAGTGTATGTCTCAAGGGTATTATAGGCACAGAGCGGTTCCCATGACGGCGTGCGCACGCGCAGGAGAAAGTAAAGCACACTTTCGACCGATTGATCCGCTCCCAGCCTTTGTTTAGGAGCAAAAACCACCATTGATGCTCATCTCTCTCAGTCACATCTAATTGGCTCATTGCGTCACATGACTGCTTACACCAAAACGAAATCGACCATTTTGTCTCTTCATTAAGAGCTTTTTACGTAGGATTTAAAAAATCTCAAAGTCAACAGCGATTTTCAATATTTGAGAGTGCATGTATTTATAGTTAGAAGTGGCTCTATTATGTTCAATATCAGTACATTAAATAGAGATATATTTAAATAATAATTATAATATCTTTATTCAAAAAAGAGGCCTTATAATCACAATACCTTACTGTCATTACTAGATTAGCAAGATAATCTGTATCGATGCCAGTATGTGTGGCATAATAGACCGTGGTGGTTAAAACCAGTTACTACCCGTAAGAATTGTAATTGAAATAAACAATTTGCGTAACAAAATAACGGAGGCAATGTCAGAGCGTGATTTTTACCTCTTGTGTTCACTCTCGTGCCAATCGTTGATTTCTACACAGTATTTATGTTTGTGTGTATGTGTGTGTATCTTAGATGTGAAGCCTTCGGGCTTGAGTGTAATTTATGACTTAATTATTTGCTACTATAGCAAATTATTATTTCAAACTCTTGCTTAGTTTAAATACTTTACGACACGTAGTAGTTAACATATTTAGGGCGACTATTTTAGTTTTTGTAAATTGATCTTAAATAATAAAATTAAAAACATTACCCTTTCTCTTGCAGTATGGTCCCAAGTTGCACATTCAAATGAGGATGTCCTTTGACCATTGAAAACTCATACTTTACTTGCTAATCATCCTGATCCGTGGTAGGCAATATCGCCGAATACAGATCCATATCAGTAGTTAGAGAAAACAACTAGTAGCTAGAGACTAGTAGACTAGTACTATAACGACACAATATGATTTATTATCTTTCATAAAATTGAAGAGCATTTATATGAAGGTTAATGGTAGTGAACGTAGCAAGAGAAATTTGTAATTATTGTTCCAGGTGGCGATCGACAATCCTATCTCTTCATATCCCATTAAGGACGTAGAGATGTGTATATATGAATATAGTTCTTACCTTCTGGGCTTAGGCCGGAGGATCTCGTGGTTGGGCGGCGGGGCGCGCGGCGGCCATTGCGCGCACGCACACGACTCCCCCCGCGCACCGCCCTCCTCCGCGCCCATCGGCGCCTCACTGAAGAATAAACAAACAAACTTCGTTAGTAAATAAATATAAAACATACATACACATCACGCCTGATAAGGAATCAGTAGAGGAGTAGGCAGAGATCACGGATCCCCATTTTCAAAATCCCTGGAGAGGGGTAAGCAGAGATAACGGATCCCCGTTTATGTCGATCTGAAAAAAGTCTTTCGCTTCATTGACATCCTTAGAAGGTGTCTCGTATAGACGATATAGCAATAAAATTATGTTTGACTCATTTGTGTGATTCAGGCGTAATAGATATTTATAAAGAGGAAGCAATTGGCTTGGGGCCTTAGTTCACTAATGCTTTTTGCAAAACAACAGTTCAATATCAGATCAGTAATAATGTGAAGTTGGTAGTGAATTAGCAAAGGTGACCAAATTGAAATTTAACACTTTTACCGATTCTATTACTGATCTGATATTGAATTGTAATTTTGCAAAAAAACATTATAGTCTATTCGCGTTAAGTAAATAGTGACGTCATGATATATAGACGTTAAACTGACCAATGAGACGTTAGTAAATGAGAAAACAATTCACATCGACCAATTGCAGACGACAGTTGTCACGTCTCATTGGTCAAATCGGCGGGACATGATGACATCACTATTTTCTTAATGCAAATGTACTATAGTGGACTAAGACCGCTGGACATTAATTTTATCATTCTGAACTTATGTTATCATCGACCTTAAAAAAACCTCTCCATAAAGTGCTGAGTCATGACACTTGTACAGAGTCATTCTTAAACTTCTTTGGTCAGTAAAAAATCAAGTCCAAATCACTTTCATTGTCTCTGGTGAACGATATCAGTAATTAATTAATTACTTTTTTACATATATGGCCTATGAAAGATTCAAGGACTAGATACGCGTACGTAATGTTTGTACTACCAGATAATTTATATTAGTAATTTCATTCCATACAACTATGTCTCTCATAATGTACCTCGTTAGAGCAAATTACGTTAGATATTTTAAGTTAGATTTAGAGACAGACACAAGTTTAAGTTGAGATTGCGGGCTAAGCGTATATTTTAGTTACAATAGAGACCTTTAAAAGATAACTAATACTTAATTAATTAGGCCAAAGATAAGTAATTCTGCATACTCATGCCTCTAAAAAAACCCAGCTCACAACGTCTAAGCAAGAGTCGGGGTGTAAAGTAATAGCCTAGGTTGAAGGTTTGAATCCTATTTACATGAGAAAAAAAAATTCACCCGTTTTAGGCAATGGTCTCTCTGGATTTTCTTATCGCTCTATTTTATAACATTTATAATTCTTGCCTGTTTTAATAAATTTCTTGTCACAATTATTTAGATAATCCGAACGAAAATTTATTTATACATGCCAGACAATAAACTCTCGTCATCTAAAAGAGGCATTAAATAATGCTGCCGTGAACTCTATCCCGTGACGTCACTCAACCGCTGACTCAGTCAAATGCTATGTTCTTTGCCTCACTGTACTCGAGAAGCGACCTTTCGCCTTGCGTGCCTGTTGTCTTACTTAATTTTCTAATAAAACTTTAGTTCAGTTTACTCTAGTGGTTATATAAACGAACATACACACTCGGCGGTTATAGGTACTTCTTACGGCACCCTTTTTCAATATTGCGTCTATCTGACTGTCATTTGTCTTATTGGGCAGGCCACTAGGTGACTGCCTTTCCACTTCACCCACATATTGCCTACCCCTGTATAATATATCTCTTGACTAAGTGCTCTATGTGTTCCACAAAATTCGTCTTGATATGTCCAGGGTTTACTAAGAAATAATACATTTCCATTTATGCAATTGGGATTGACTTTATGACGACCTCCGTGGCGCGATCGGTGAGCTGCCGGAATGCTAATCGTGAGGTCCCGGGTTCGATTCCCGGTGTAGGCAAAGTTAAGAACTACGCTTTTCTACTGCTTTCTAGTCTGGTCGTTGATTATATATGCTATATATGTATTTATCTATGTATAATATGTATATATTTCTTAAATATAGGTTGACTAGTACCCTTAACACAAGTCTTAAATGAACTTACCAAGGGGCTAGTTCAATTGGTGTAATAATGTCCAAATATTATTATTATTATTACTTACGCGTTCGCTCAATCACGTAACCTATCTAATTGATTTCTATTCTTTAAGCGTTTTGCCACTGGTTCTGCGTGCTTCCTTAGGGATTAGCCTAATGTATCGAACGTTCCAAGCAGTTCTGAACCGGTACCTTTATATAGGTGGTTAATGCATTGGCACGCAGCTCCCTGAAGACAAGGCCCCACTGTGCCGTATCCGCCGCACTCATTACGCGGAACGCATCCATCCGCTAACTGCGAGGCGCCGGCACATGTGTCTTGAGATTCACTTGAGCCTGCTTGTGCAATCTATATTGATAATTAAGTGCAGGGATTCGATTCGATTAATCATATCAATGCGGATTTAAATTTAAGATGCGGAAAAAAAATGGAGTATTACGTTAAATTCTAATTGCCTTGACAAAGTGTACGGTTAAATTCTTCTCGCCATTATCGCTTAGCGAAATAGGGCTTTCATACTTGTATGCTATTTTATTGATTTAGTATTTGTGCACCTTTATGTATGAATGATAGACTATAAGTCTAAGGGGCCATCTTGACATTCTACTTATTTTGTTGCAGAAAATATGAGGTTAGATTATGAGGTAATACCCTTTAAAAACATACTAAAATCTTATCTTGAACCAAGTTTCGATATGACTAATTTTTGTTGTTGGGTAAGTAGGTAATACCCATTTTCTATTTAAATGAATAGGTAAATGTCATTATTCATTTACTAGCCAAGTATAAAGGGGTTATTATCGTGAATTCACATGGTATTCCCAGCGTCTTTGTGGTAAATACACCTATGTACGAGTACATTCACGACATTTACGCAATTAAATTAGCTTGGCAAATGAGCCAGATCGCAGTGGGGTTTCGGGGTACATCAGTCGTATGTCTATCATTGGAGGACTCCAGCCGTGTCGGAAACAATGTCCTGCAGGAAACACTGAATTGCGGGCACCCCTTTTGTTTGCCATCAATTGGTCCCTCACTCTATTATTGTGACTCATCAAATCCGTTTTAACTTGATCGTTTACTCCTTTAGGGCCGTTTTTCGTCCGATACAGATTATTTTACATGCAAACATGTGCTTCACGATTTGTGTAAACATACTCACTTTGTACATTATTTTAGAGTAGTTTATACGATGTAACGTTATTACATTATGAGACAGACACATGAGTGTTAATTTTTAATAACCAACGGGGTATCACCATTTGATAACGACGTTATTCCGAGCAATTGCTAATAATACTCAGAACTTAAATTACTATACGTGCAAATATAACAGTCTTAGATATAAGAACAGTATTTAGGAGTTACTATTATGTATTTAGATCATTCGGGAATTTACTATTGAACTAAATAGTGGGCATGCTCTCATAATTTAAAACATTGAGGAATTAAATCAAAGCTCAAATCAGTTGAAGGCCATCGAATAAATTCATGAACAAGTTTAATAGCATATCAACCCCCCGAAGATCCAGTTTGAGAGATACAAAAAATTAAGTGGATCGATATCCAGAAAAAAGGTTAAGTATAGTTTTATTATCTATGGTTAAGTCGAGATAAGGGATTTATGGTCAAGGACGCGTAAAGCTCATTAAAAACGAATTCTATAGACGGGTAGAGACAGGTGTAATCTAAATCAATTTACTCTTTTAATGAAATGAAATGTTCGTGCTACCAGTTCCCAATGTTTTACATAATATGTAGGGCATAATAAATAAATTGGTATTAGTTTATTGAATTTATGCAGTTTATCTATCTTATTATTTAGGAATAAGAAAGGTTTATTACTGTGGACTTTTATAAGAATCTTACCAAACCCTGTAGATTCACTAGTCGAGTAAAACGTGGAATAGTTCTTAACACAGCAGCCGAGTGCTATGTCATTCGAATCCATCTCAATCATTTTTAATTAACGCATTCACCCAAGGGCTCTGTTTCAATGGACAAATTGTCGGCGGTTAGGCAACGGTACGCGGCTCACAAACGCCCATTGCTTCACTTATGTCATTAGGCAACGGAATAGATATAGAAAGTTATTTATTAGTTGTATCGCAACATTTCTACTGTATATGTACTGTGTTTTCTGAATTCCTAAGAGCAACACTTTATTATTTATATACTTATTAGTTAATCAATATAACCACGCGTTTACTAGTTTTAAAATTAATAAAAGCAAATTGGGATAGCTATGCAACGGTGGAATGCCGTAAGTTTAGTTCGAAAACATTAAAACTTATTTTTGATCTTATTCGTACTATTTTTTTCTTTTGTATTTATTAACCGTATTTTTACTCAAGAGTAAAATTGTTAATAACTGTCGAACAATTATTAAACTAAATATTACGATTAGAAAAAGCATATTATTATCATATTGGATTATGGAAACATCTGTCCCTTTAGAGATCAGTGAGGCTGACGTGAGATAAGGCCAGTTGATCGAAGAGCACATTCCACGCATTCATTTGTCGGCAAATGGGCGCAGCATTTTATAATCACACAGTGCTGTGAATCAGTATCTGTATACGAACATGGCTTACCACCTGTCACGTTGTTACTGATTATCAGGTAAAAAGTGTTTTTTATTATCTTTACCACTTCATACATTATAAAAGGCATCGGCAGAAACAATTATGGTAAAAAAGTAAAACAAATGTGTAATGTAAGATTGTGTACGTAATAGTGTGATTCGTAAACGTCATGGTATGAGTAAAGAAGTAGTGACAAAAATAGAGAAAGGTATGTAAGTGTGGAATGATATACCGCCACCTATCCGCGACGTTGCTTCTAGGGGAATCTTCTGCCGTAGGTTTAAGACTTACCTGCTGGAGCAACAGAAATCCTTACCCTAAATCCAACCTATGTCTTACCTTGTCGGTGCAGATACCATATATATATATATATATATATATATATATATATATATATATATATATATATGCGAGTTGACCCCAGTTATATTAATTATGTTTATGAATTATAGATTATCAACTTTATATACAAGTTATATTATATCCGTTATTGCTATGATGTTTTATTATAAGTATATTATTTTGTGTATGTTTATTATTTATAGCTTGTGACGGATTCCGAATCGGGTGCTGCCGGAGGACCAGTGATGCAGCCTAGCTGCATTGTATACTGAGGCAGCACCTTTTCACTGCATCAAGGTTTCCATTTTGTTTGTTGTAATGTTTGTATTGTTGTAATGTTTGTATTGCGTGCTAATGTAAATATGCAGTGAATAAACTATTTTTCTTTCTTTCTTTCTTTAAGATGGTTTGGGCATATGCAGCGGATGGAAGGAGGGTTACGAAATTAATTTATAGAGCCAAAGTGGAAGCTAAAGATCAAATTTGAGACATTCTTCTCAAGCTGGGTGTACGAAGCGTAAAGAACAGCAGAGCATATATGAGAAGGTTAATGGGAGCGAGTGAATCAAGAGAGATTTGTCAGGATCGTTCAAGGTGGCGATCGATATTCCCTGCCTATCCCGTTAGCGATGTAGAAGCATGAACATCTATATGTATATACCTTTGCAAAACAGATCCAAAAAACCTCTGGCCCAAAACTTCTGGCTACCGCGAAAGGGATTATGCCCGTGATGTCATATGTATTTATACGTCGTGTCCCTCTAACAGACTTTATTTATACGAGTTAAATTTGAGCATTATATTCTGTACATACAGTTTTCTTTCATAATTTACTCACGATTACATTCGAGACGATAAAAACGATTAAGATACATTGTATTTCAAAAATTGACCCAGGAGGATGTAAACCAAGGTCTCGGTTATGTACAAACTTTGACAACAACATGCGTGAGTCACTAATTTTAGAGAATAAGCCCCAATAAATCTATTTCCGTCAAAAGTCATACAACTCTGTTACTAGTGCACGCGTTGTAAATATCTGAGCATTTTATGGCCGCTTAAGCGACTCAGGACTCGAGTCAGGCACGTTTTGGTAATGCGCTTCACGATTGACAAGTTTACTATATCAATCAGCCTGTAGTAGTCCACTGCTCGACATAGGCCTCTCAAAAGGTACGCTACAAAATACTATCACTCTTGATTAGATGGTAGAATTTCAATGCTAAGAGACAACCAGAGTCAGGAAAATGTTTTGACCATCGAGAAATGTACTGTACTTGTACTTATCACTACATAGTATAAAACAAAGTCGCTTTCTTTGTCCCTATGTCCCTTTGTATGCTTAAACCTTTCAAACTACGCAACGGATTTTGATGCGGTTTTTTTAATAGATAGAGTGATTCAAGAGGAAGGTTTATATGTATAATAACATCCATTAAATAGTGGAGTAGGCTATATATTTTATACCCGTGCGAAGCCGGAGAGGGTCACTAGTATTGAATAAAAAGATTTTACTTTTTTGATTCTCATCCAGCCACCAGCGAGCTTCTTCAGGTCATCAGACCACCAGACAGAGGGCGTCCTACACTACGTTTGCCGAAACGCTACGCGGCGGCATCTTTACTAACAAATATCTAATAAAACATTCGATCATTGATATTATGGGTCAATTTATACGAGTACTTGTTTCATCATCTGTACTGTATTATTAGGTAACAGCTTGTTATAGTAGTCATATAGCAGCTAGTGCTAGTTTGGAACGTCAATATAATTCTAACTAGCTGCCATTATCCGGGCATTTCATAGCAATAGCATAGAAATAGTATTTCATAGCATAGCAATAGCAAAGAGCAACTAATAGACTAGAGGTCATAGTATTCTAGAATTGGAGATGCGATAGACACTTGTCACCTATGTTCCATATCATAATATCTTCTGTGTTGTGTGAGCTACACTGAAAGTGAATATAGAAATATTATCTTTTTAATTTCTGTTTACCCCGATAGGGATTTAAAGGCGTGAATGTACAAGTATATACGAAGCAGTGCCACACGCCCACGCTTGCGCCCAATTGCTCTTAATTGCCTCTTACACTGTGCTTGCCCAGTTTGATGTAATTAACTATAACGAAAGCTAACTCTAAGACAAGTGACAGAAAAGATGTTACGAATTGGGGTTACCATGGTGACGGAATATCAAGAGTAGCAAACGCCATGGCATCTGATTTTGTGTCTTCGCTGACATATTTAATCAAAATGATTGAATGGCTAAATAAAGTATAAAAATTAAAAGATAATAGGAAGAACATTTTTAGCTTGCAACAACATCAAATGTTAAAAGAGAAATAGATATATTTATTTCTAACCTGCAACAACATAGCAACTATAAATAAATATAGCCAATTATGTGATAAGAAAACACAAAGTTATAGCAAATATTCATAATCCTACAAAAAAAAATGTAAACATCGACATGGCTAATAACCTGTCACTTTCAATCTGGTTAACACTTGGGTTCGATGTAACATAATTACTGTCACATAATTCTGCAATTGTGAAGATTGACAAGCGAACCTCTGACTACACCTCAAGGATTAGGTCATAAAAGCGTTAGTTTGTCCTAATAAATAAACTTGACTATGTACTATCTATCTATTCAAAGCAATGACTAGGCTAGCCAAACTACATTATCCTACAAACACTAACCGCGTGATAGACACCTGAACCGCGAATATTATATAGTAAACCACTACCATTGTGTGTATCGGCAAATAAGGGTGAGAATAAATTCAGATAAAAAAAAAACAAATATTGGTATTACCACAGAGAATATAATACTACGTATTACGTTAAAATTATATATTTATCAAAATTTGTTTGCATTGCTGACCGAAACGTAAATAATACTTCGAAGCTTCCGTTAAACGGAAATAGAATGCTTAAAAGAGGAAGGCTACTAAGGGACTAGGGGATGAATCTATTTTAGGAGATAGGCTAGCAACCAATCATCTATATATTCCATAATCACGACCCGGATATAAATGCTTAAAATAACCAAGGAGATTTGGTCTGTTTTACAAAAAGGGATTAAATGACGTGAATACTTATGTATATACACATTTATACATATCTTTGCATACACCAACTATGGATGGTATATGTTACCATACACATTTAGAAGTCCACAATTATAGATACCCCGTGCTAGTAGAGACGGAAAATAATACAAACTAGCTACCCTTCCTCCCGGAATGTCTTAACAGGCGACTAAGTACTAGGGGTAAATAGAATCCATATTCGATGGCCTAACAACCTGTCACCATTGTTCCATTAAACATCGCAACCCCTAATATCCTTGCTAAAAGCGACCTAGTAGATATTAAATCTCCAAGGTACTGTACACTCGAAAGGGATTGAAGGACGTGCGTATGTATGTAATTAGAAGTAAGGTTCAATCTCTAGTGCCGACAATAGACTACTATCCCGAATGCTCGATTGGGAGCAGAGGCGCATGAGTGGAGGTCAGTGCCCCACGACGCATGGGATGGGATGGCAGGGCCAGTTTTTGTCACGCATCGACCACTTTCCGGCACATTGGGTGACCTGCACAGGGCCTCGTGAAAAGTGTAGAAGGAGCGGATCTACGGGACATGGACTTCGGTACCCCGTAGTATATTTGGTAAACATTTATGTCTTTATCTAAAATATAATAGAATACTACGGTGAGGGAAGACATCGTGAGAATATCGGTTCCCCAAACAGGTAAAAGTTAGTGCTTGTTAATGGCGACATAGCTTACCACCTGTCACATTGAGTACTGACTTTATGGTCAACACATGGGTTCGAGGTGGCCATAGAATTACTGGTTTCGCAATTGCAGAGATGGACACCTGAACTCTGACTACCCCGCAAGGGTTTATGGTCGTGAACGCGTTTTTTTAAATCTCTCTGGGTCAATTGAATCTAGGAGGTTTCCTAGGTAACAACTGGTATTCATATTGGGATTGTGATGGATTAAAAAGGAACATTGATGACAGATTACGACATGTAGGGAAGAATGGTAGCTAGTTGGCATTCTTTGTACGTCTAACTAGTATGAGCTTGACTTACTCTAGGTGCATAGTGCCTTTGGGATTTAAATATAATGTTTTTTATCGACAACTAAAGAGGTAACCCATAGAAAACGGATGAATATAATTTATTGAACAGTATTCTTGCAATCTGTCACTCTAACATCATAATTCCGTTAATTATGATTATTAATGATTAATATAACGTGACAGAGGAGGTATTGTAGCTCTGAGGTTCTGAACAACCAAAAGGTTTAAAACCACGTAAGTATATATGTTTATAGTGTTTTCATTGAAGGGCTCATTCCAGATGAATTTCAGCGACAATGAAGCTTGTACATAATATAATAATCGATGTGAGTCATCCGGGCAACAGGCGGGTCAATTGAATTTGGTTATAATTAGGCCAAACTGAAGAGACTTCAACTGTACCATGTCTCGGGAACCAACCTATATATGTAGATCTGTGATTACACATTCTTCAAACCCAACGGGCTTAAGTGCGAAGGCACAAAATACAAAATATGTTCGGTCACTATTAGCAGGAATATCGGAGTTGTGGAATTTATATGACATAATAGGGACCCGCTCCGGCTTCGCACGGGTATAAAATATATAGACTAATCCACTATTTAATGGATGTTATTATACATATAAACCTTCCTTTTCAATCACTCTATCTGTTCAAAAAAAACCGCATCAAAATCCGTTGCGTAGTTTCAAATATTTAATCAGGGACAGAGAAAGCGACTTTGTTTTATACTATGTAGCGATTACGTGGTTCGTTTTTTACTCATTAGATCGTATTGAGCCCTAGTCCCTTACTCGCCTTTTACAATATTGTGGGAAGAAACGAATTATTGACAGAATAATAACAAGGATATTTATTTTATATTTAGTATAAAATATTATTATCCGAGTTAAGTGTTAGTGTGGGCTTGGTTGCCTCGATATAAGTTTATCACCACTTCATAATCATTATTATACTAGTTGGTGTTGGTTCGGTGTAACTTGCAAGGCTCAAGCCGAATATAATTGAAAATACATAAATATAAAGCTCATAGAATAAATGTATATTTAAGCCAGAATAACTTCATAAAATGAACAAGAAATTACTAGACAGCGCATAGTGAGGAAGCTGGTTCGTGGAGTGAGTCATTAATAGTTTATGGTTAATAGTATTACAACGGCGGCTGTTGTAATAAAGACTGACACATGGGCCACGGGTGTTGGGTGCGGTAGAGAAAGTCCCAAAGGGCTAGAGGCTCTGGGGTCACAGTTCAATCCCGACTTAGGCTAATGTTAAAGGTATGTGTTTAGGCAATCCACCTGCAATAAATCGCGGCGGAATGGTAAAAGAATAGAAATCATTCATAGGATACTCGCTTGACTTACCGAATGTATACGTAATATTATATTGGACCAACATTTGGAATCGAAACGGCGTTGCCATTTGTCTAAAGCCCTGAGCTGGTTCCAGCCTAGATATCACAAGTGGAATGTAGACTCGATGCAATTTTGCGTTTAAAGGGAAAGGAAACCATAACATCGCAGTATTCCAGAGAATTTAGACCTAATTACGTGCTTAAATATTATTTGTTTTAACTAACTTTACTGGCTAGCTACAAATAATATAATCGTTGCATAACGCACTCGCGTAATTTGTAAATAGTGCCCTACTGCGCTGGCGAGTGTGAAAGTAAACAAATCTGATCAAGCATTATAACCTTGGTCATTCTAGAATGTCATTTCTATATATGTTATAGCCTTTCTTTAGATAAACTGCACGGTCACTGAACGTTGTCGATATCTGCTGCGAAGCCTACGGAGCTTGTTTTAAATGAATGGACCTACACGTTTTTGGGGCTTTTTTTGTTTTTTTTTACGTGTAAATACAGGTGACATCACATGCAATAGTAAATACAATCAGCACTTGAGCGCTTTACCGAATTCCCTCCAATCACAACCGACAGCAACTTCCTACCCAGAAACACATCGATCGTCCTTCGACCTTATCTCCGTCACAACTCAAAGACAGGCCTAGCTCAAACCAGGCAGTAAATAGCACAAGCCTGTCAACTCCTGCGCCACACGAGATGATGATTAGTAGCCACGATCCTAGATAACCATCCAAAGAGACATGCGATCGTCAGTGGGGTTAGTGGGGCGGGGTGGTATACGTACTTGGCGGGTGGGGCGTGCGCGTCGGCGTAAGGGTGCGAGTCCGCGGCGCGACTCATCGCTCTGCTAGGGCATGGCGCGGCGTGGCGCGGTGCCGGCGCGGGAGCTCGACTGGCCCCGGCGAGCCTCGGACGCGCTCCTGCGGCATTCCGGCGCCCCGGACTGTCGGGCGCACAAGTCGTTCAGCCCTTTTGCTTGTCATATGTCGAAACTATACTATTAAGTTGATTTGTAGGGTATTGTTCATTGCATGTTATGTGGTATGATTTTAATTTTTTTATCAAGAAGTGATTTAAGACAATTGTATCCCTATGTGATGGCACTGCCAAGGAATTCGATCGTTAATTGTTTTCAGTTCTATTAAATAAGATGAAGGTACTCGAGTATATTATCGTATAAATATCTATGTAAAAATAAATTAAACTGACTAAGGCCAAATTGCATTTTTAAGAGGAAGGTTTTTTTATAAGACCATACATTATGCAAATTTATGAACTAGCGAGATCTTATGAAACTATTACATATTGGTCTGCGAGGAATGCAAGAAATACTTGAATTTTTTTTAAATAAATCCATGGAGTTCCACAAGAGCTACAATTCTAGAGCTCAGAGCATATAATGTGTGGGGCCCTTTTATCGGCGTCAGTACGCAGCCGGTCCCGCGGTCGTCGCTCGCTAACCAGTCTAACGCGCGCCCCCCGCGCCCCGCCGCCCGCACGTGTCTCGGAGCCTCCGAAGCGCCTTACTCCTGCGCCACAGAGTCCTAATTCCCACTCTCAGGCCCTTACACTTTCATAATATGATAAGTTCTCTACAAGCCAACTTTGGACCTCGGGCTTCGGTTCGTGTAGATCATAAGGTTCGAAATCGCATGCATTAGCAATGTTTGTAGTCGAAACTCTTGCGGGATAAATTATCGGAGCTATTTGGTACAAGTCGGCGTAAAGGGCTCCCCGAATGTGGTCGGTCGAGGCATTTTAAGCCCACTCTCTTTGGGATTGGGCTCGTGTGTATCCTCTTGGGCCTCAATGCAAGAATGCACCTGTCCTGCTACCGCGCACCGCATCGGCGCGAGATTAGGATGGCTCTGTGCGGAGGACCTGCCACTGCCACGCGACGCACGCGGCCCACGGATTGCACGACAATCTGCCGCGCTCATTTGTATGTTGTACGCCGCATGATTTTTTATGAATTTTGTACAATAAAGAAATTCGATATGGTTTCTTATGATTAATGACATGCGTTATTATTAATTCTTCAGTTTTTTTCAATAGTGACTTAACTTGTCCAGACTCTGAAATATTTAAAAAATAGAGATAAGAAGAATTATTTAAGGAAGCAAGTAAACACTGCATAAGGTTTAGCCAATACACTGAGCAGTGTATTTTCTCTCCTTTGTTGAAGAGTGCATGTTGCACTAGACTTTACACTATAATGCCTTTAATTATTCAAGATTCATAAAAATAAAATACATAAAAGTGGTAAAGTAACTGTACCCCTTTTGATTCATATACTACATATACTAGAACGCCTGTAATTTTATAATAGCAAGTTGTGTTTGCCACTGCAATTGCAGAAACAATTCCACAGGCGCTAATGCGCTGTCGCTCAGTTGATACGGTTTTTAAGAAATCTGCTCAGCATATATTATTATGATCTGAATTGCGATAGTTGACATTATGCACAATTCAATAGGCCATAAATAACAATATGAATGTGTTCTTAATAGTCAATTATTACATTTAGTGATTAAAAATAATAATATAAAATTGTAACTCGTAACTAGTTAATTGCTCACTATTTATATATGTTTTGTATACATTCCTTCATACCTTATCACTTAATTAATTAATTTACCTAATTTACCCTACTGAAGAATTATAAGCCAATCGCGGTCCTACGCCAAGTCTACAAGTTCGTCTCGAGAGTGCTCACAAATCGTCTGGCCTCAAGATTTGACGCCTTCCAGCCGCCGGAGCAGGCACGTCTGAGGACGTCTTCATGACTCTGGTTTAGCCTAGGATGGGTATCAATGTCAATAGCAGATATCTCACACACCTTCGCTTCTCTGACGACATCGTCATAATGGCGGAGTCGCTGCAGGATTTGTAGAGAATGCTGCATAGTCTAAATGCTGCCTCACGGTCGCTCGGCCTCCGGATGAACTTGGACAAGACGAAGATCATGTTCAACGATCTTGTTGTTTCGGAGCCGATTACAGTGGAGAAGCGCTCGAACTGGTCCAGAATTATGTCTACCTTCGTTATGTCAGCTTTAAGCGTGAATTTTCCAGACCAGTGCAGCTAGGCTGAGCAGAATTCGGGAAGCTGCATTCTTGTCGCCACTACCGCAGTGTCTTAAGACAAGAGTATTCAATCAGTGCGTACTAACTGTGAAAATGACATACGGGCCCGAGACGTGGAACGTGACAGTTGGGCTGGTTCACTGGCTTCATGTCGCTCAGCAAGCAATGGAATGTTCGATGCTAGGTATCTCGTTAAGGGACATAGGCCGGCAGAGTACCAAAGTTGTAGACATTGTCTATGGATGTTGAAAGCTGAAGTGGCAGTGGGCCAGCCATGTCATTCGTAGAACCGACGACCGTTGGAGCAAAGTGGTTCTCGAATGGTAGCTGCGTCTTGGTAAATGTAGTGTAGGACGCTCCCTTGCTAGGTGGACCAATAACCTGAAAAAAGATCGCTAGTAAGTTGGCTGAGGGTCACGAGTGATGGTGTTTTGTGGCGTTACCTTAGGGAGGCCTACGTCCAGCAGTGGACTGACATAGGCTGATTGATTGATATCGCTGAATAGTAGAATGAATAGTTCTATTTTGATTAATTTAAACTTACTTAC
Organism: Leucoptera coffeella; assembly: GCA_030578115.1. Taxonomy (NCBI): domain Eukaryota; kingdom Metazoa; phylum Arthropoda; class Insecta; order Lepidoptera; family Lyonetiidae; genus Leucoptera; species Leucoptera coffeella. Next base: position 166,611 of record JAMBLF010000637.1, on the reverse strand, counting down.
GTATTTTCTGTCATTAGAACATTAAATAAAATTGTCGAGCAAAACTTGAACCTGGCAGTAATATTTTATAGAAGATCAAGTCGTTGGAACTTTTTCCTGTACCACAAATCGAGCAATAGTGTGAAAAGGGCTGAAATAGTTTTGTTAATTTTGTCTATTGCTGACGTTTAGTGTACAGGCCATCCATTTTATTTTTCATGTGACAGTCAACCGTTTGACACACACCCACCCTATCCACCGAACGGTCATCATCTCATCCAAATTTATAGTTTTAAAATGGACATAGAAACATAGAAGAGCCAGGTTAATCTCAGCACAATGGGTCCCAAGAAGAAGGGCAAGAAGGGCGAGGCCGACTCCGGCGGCAACGGCATGATGTCGGAGAGCCAGAAGCAACTGCTCAGTGAGTACCTCCGCCATCTGTGGGCTACGCGAGGCCTCGCCAGTGCAGCCGCTGCACGCGTCCGTATAGACGGTCCTGCACGGTCCTTCCGTAGGCCTTAGTTCTATCGGTGGTGATAAGTAGACCATTTATTGATATTTAGGATACGTTACCATGGGGACTATAAAAAACTCGAGACATAATAATAGAAATATTATGCGTTCATTGAGTGATTTATTATTGACGCGATGCAAAGCGATTGCATTGCAAATTGTAAAGCATGCGATTGCAAAGCGAGTTAATTATATTTTTTTGTTAACCATTTAAACTAAAAACAATATCTCGTGTTTTACAAAACCGCGCTAGGGAAAATGTTGCTCAAGTATATAAGTATTTCGAGGGTGTAAAGAAAGTGTCAGCCCTTGTTAGTTCAGTTCTCTTAGATCTAGGAAAACTTACGAAAATATTACCGATTAAACATACTTTGATTGACGTTACATTTGACACGTTAGTAATAGACAAGCGTGCGTTCACTCAGTGAACGCATAATACGTGTGTAACATTTCATAAATATCCATTTATGTATATTAGTGTTTGCTATGACGTGTGATAATAGTAAGTAAAGCGTGTGTTTATTAAAGTTCGTGGAGTGTACAGTTTTTGCTTGAGATTTGTTTGGTGACCCATTGAAAATAGTGGAGTCGTGTAGAAGATCGTCGCCGAGGAAGGATCGCCTTAGCTCTGGAGCGTGCAACTGTCTAACCGAGTGCTTTGTCCACAGCGGGCTTCTGTGTCGGCGCACTAGGCACGTACCTTATAATTTGCTGCAACTTCATCGGAGCAATGAAAAAATGTCTCTCCGTCATGGTACGAGCGGCCGTCGGGTGCGAAGAACAGGGATGCAACGGAGCCGCCAATGGAGCCGCCAACGGGGCCGCCAACGGAGCCGCGTACGGAGCGGCCAGGGGAGCAAGCAGCAGTATCAACCCCTGCAAGTCGTAGCGCCGCTGTGTCAGTGGTCGGACACCCAAAGGCAAAGGCTGCGATCGAGCTGAACGTGACGTAAGGGTCAGTCGGAACAGTGCATCCGAGGTCTCGGGCGCCTCGAAGAAACGGCACTGGGGCTGATGTGAACTTCGTTCAGTTCATGGCTCTGAAAGGTTCTCCGAAAGCTTCGAAACTGTTGCCTCGTCCGACGCGAAACATGAAGCAATCATTGAAGTATCCACATAACAAATTTCGTATTCATATATATTTTATTGTTAAGAATCGAAACATAATAAATGATTTAAGAATATGTAAGTGTTTTTTTAAGCGTAGAAATAGTTTAAGGGCTTAAGTTTGACGTGGTGAGGATAGGCCGGGGTCATGATTAGGCGAAGCAGCGCTCTAACGAAATGCTCTGTTGCAGCCGGGCTCGCCGTGGGCATCGTGACCACCTACGTGTTCGTGTGCTCCAACTTCATGACGCACGTGCGCCACTGCCTGGCGGACTTGCTGCGTGCGGCCGTGGGCTGCGAGGATCAGGGGACACCGTGCTCCAAGTCATCGTAGGGGCCCGTCTCTTCGTGCGCTGGTGCTCTGCAAATATAAATCCCTGGTGCAAAGGAGTGCGGCCGAGTGCACCAGCTGGATACGTGAGCCCAGCACCGAGAGGTCTGAACCCCATCACTTGCACAATAGAAGACGTCCATGACACCATGTCAGCAATAATATTTTTTACAGAAATATAGTTTTCTTTAAGTGACATGTATTTTTACTACCGATCACTAGAATAGGCATTGGACAAAGTGGAATACCTGAAATAAAATTCTTGATAGTCAAACTGGTGCGGAAACGCTAAGTTCTCGTTTGAAACATACAATTTTAATTCACATACTGTGATTTCTCCCTCAATACATTACAATATTACAGCACTAATCACCGACGTCGTTAACATATGATGTTTGTTGATGCACCCCTTGAAATATCATTGGGTTGTGGCGTTAATGATGAATCTCTTTCCGGTAGAGTAGTGAGAAGAATAGTTTCCGGGAGTCTTGAAGGATTCTGAATTTCTAAATAATAGGAATACACCAATATTTTATATTATAAGACTAAGAGGCGAGTCAAGACCTTATGAAGACTCTCTGTACCTTTGAGGTACCTTAAGGCTACAAAAACAAGACAACCTTACTATCTGCCAATTCGTTCCTATAGCATTAGTGCTCGTCGATTTACTTAATTTGTCTGATATATTTTGGTCTATAGCGTGGACCCTTCCAGTGTCAAGCTTGTGGTAGCTTGACACTGGAAGGGTTGTCGTAGTTCGTCTGCAGCACCTTTGGATAAACTAGAAAAATGCCAAAAGAATAGAAATCAAAACACATGGGATTGCTATACATTCGCTGAGGTTACCTGAGGTGCCGGCATCCGTCGCGGCACCTGTGCGTTCATTGTTAACAACACCCCCAAAAGGACACCCCTGGGACTTACGAGGACTATAGACTTGAACTTAAATAAAATCACAATTTTATATCGATATATCGAGAAATTAATCAATCAACCTATGCCAGTCCACTGCTGGACGTAGGCCTCCCCAAGGTTACGCCACAAAACACGATCACTCGTGGCCCTCAGCCAACCACTATCAGCGACCTTTTTCAGGACATCGGTCCATCTAGCACATAGCAATATCACAATATAGCTATATCGAGACAACACTAATCATCATCAGTGGTGTAGTTAACAAACGCCATTCGCTAACGACACTCCAGGGGTGTCCTTTTGGAGGTGACGTTAACAATGAACGGACCTGAGGCATAATGTTTCATGTTCTTCATTTCCATAGCGCAGCGCTTTGTAAAACGGGTCAACAATCGCCGTGCTCTATGAGGTGTCCAGGGAAAGGTTGCGGTGAAAGAAGATGCAGTGACTAAGATTGAAAACAGCATACTTCGATGGTTTGGACATGTTATGCGGAAGAATGACAGTAAATTGACAAAAGGAATATATGTGGGTGAAGTGGAAGGGCCGTTACGTAGGGGCGGGCCTAATAAGACATATAACAGTCAGATTCATACCATATTTAAAAATGGGGACGTTAAAAGAACCCATAACCGCCCGAGTGTTTATGAGTGACAACAAAAGTGTGTCGAGATCAGTACGGATGGGGGTGTACTAAGGGAGTTTTTGGGAAACCTCTATCAAGGTTGCGCAGCATCATCCCGTACAGCATACATGCAGGCTCGCGAGTGACAACTGTTTTGACATATCAGTCCAACACGAAACGTAGAGTACCCGCCACATAAGGTGGCAGTAGCCAAACTTGGAACTAAATTTGACGTTTCCGCCATTGCGTGTTATTTTGTATGAAAGGTAAATTTAGTATTACCAGCGTTGTGTTTTTTGCCCACTCTTTGTAATTTTTATGTTTGTTAAGGGTGATTATAATAAATTGATTTCTGGAGTTTCTTGTTAGTTCTTCTCCAAGGGTCTCCGCTGAACTTCTTCTTCTCAATCGTTACGCTCTTATCAGAGCGGTCGTGATCTTCATGACGTGGCATCTTGAGCAGCCGAAATGGTTGGTGAACTAACCTCGGTAAAAATATGTAAAGACAATGCTCAGTGCCATGTTTGAAATAGTTTTTTTACATACATACATACACATCACGCCTGATTCCCTGTAGAGGGGTAGGCAGAGATCACGGATCCCCATTTGTCCCGATCCTGACAGACCACTTTCGCTTCATTGACATTCATACATTCTCTAATACACTCTCGGCGGTTATAGGTACTCCTAACGTCACCTTTTTTCAATATAGCGTCTATCTGACTGTTACATATATGTCTTATTAGGCCGGCCCCTACGTAACCGCCCTTCCACTTCACTCCTATATATTCCTTTTGTCAATATATAGTTTTTTTAATTTGTACTTAGATCATAAAATAACTTTCAAAGAGAGCTTATGATAGGGCCTATTTTGAATAAAAATATTTTGACTTTTGACTTTGGTATATTAATTTGTTTTATTTGAGTTTATAGCTCTGCAACCAAAGATCGTTACAAATGAAACCTCAATATAATGTATCGAGCCGTATGGCACAGTGAGTGCTAGTTTTGGCGTGTTTACTGGCAACACTGGATTACGCGACTGTGGCGACGCCTCCAACTGCCACCTTATGTGGCGGGTACTCTATCGCGTTTGGTAAGTCAGTAAATTCACATCAATCAAAGTATTAGACTGACACATCGAATCTCAACACCTTTGGCATTTACATAGAGTACCCGCCACATAAGGTGGCAGTTGGAGGCGTCGCCACAGTCGCGTAATCCAGTGTTGCCAGTAAACACGCCAAAACTAGCACTCACTGTGCCATACGGCTCGATACATTATATTGAGGTTTCATTTGTAACGATCTTTGGTTGCAGAGCTATAAACTCAAATAAAACAAATTAATATACCAAAGTCAAAAGGCAAAATATTTTTATTCAAAATAGGCCCTATCATAAGCTCTCTTTGAAAGTTATTTTATGATCTAAGTACAAATTAAAAAACTATATATTGACAAAAGGAATATATATGAGTGAAGTGGAAGGGCGGTTACGTAGGGGCCGGCCTAATAAGACATATATGTAACAGTCAGATAGACGCTATATTGAAAAAAGGTGACGTTAGGAGTACCTATAACCGCCGAGAGTGTATTAGAGAATGTATGAATGTCAATGAAGCGAAAGTGGTCTGTCAGGATCGGGACAAATGGGGATCCGTGATCTCTGCCTACCCCTCTACAGGGAATCAGGCGTGATGTGTATGTATGTATGTAAAAAAACTATTTCAAACATGGCACTGAGCATTGTCTTTACATATTTTTACCGAGGTTAGTTCACCAACCATTTCGGCTGCTCAAGATGCCACGTCATGAAGACCACGACCGCTCTGATAAGAGCGTAACGATTGAGAAGAAGAAGTTCAGCGGAGACCCTTGGAGAAGAACTAACAAGAAACTCCAGAAATCAATTTATTATAATCACCCTTAACAAACATAAAAATTACAAAGAGTGGGCAAAAAACACAACGCTGGTAATACTAAATTTACCTTTCATACAAAATAACACGCAATGGCGGAAACGTCAAATTTAGTTCCAAGTTTGGCTATTGCCACCTTATGTGGCGGGTACTCTAAGCTAAGTCGATGTATACACTAGGGTTGGCATTTTGCTGGGAATGGTGAGGTAATTTTGTTTAGACAGACTGATATTTGATTTTTGTGCCCAGCGCTCAAATGGACATGTATTCGTAGTGCCGCACCCGTGTGAACGATAGGTTTTGGCGGAATCTGATACTTTCAGCCAGTATATGTATATATATTTATACAATCTTGGCTTTGACTTTACGACAGTGCACTCTGATACAAAAAAAAGAGAACAAATGAAAAATAATTTGTTAATTTCAAGTTTGTTGCTCTTGCTAACAAAAACTTGTTTTTTATTTTCTACTTACAAAGAGCACTCGTGATTCCATATCAAAATTAAAATTAACTCTGCATAAATCACGATTACATCTCATTCAAAATGTATGTATGCGCAATTAACAATCATACCTCCATTCATTTACCTCAAAAACATCACGACAAAAACTATAAGCAAAATGAATCTGACCATTCCTTACTTAATTTTGAATTGCACTGGCACCCATTTGCGATTTTGATATAATTCAAGTAAGAAGTTCTTTTTCTACTCTGCCTAGAGATTAAGGGGGTGTGATGGTGGAACATTATTTGGCTGGGTATTGTTCAGTGAGCAGCCCATGCAATGTGTAAATATTTCAACCATGATGCTAACTAATGGGGCGGTCGCAATAGACCTATTATACTGACCTACTGTCCAAAAAGTGTATGGTAGTCATGGTTGGCAATTTTCACGCCAACAGTCGGTGCTCTCTGCACATTCAACCACTAATAGGACAATAAGGGGCAATGTACAGTAATGTATGTTTATTGAGGATAGGATATATTCTAGAGTACAGAACACACGAAGTACAAATAACTTTACTTTTTTAATTATGCCTATGTTGATTTACAACAGTTTAAATAAAGACATAACTTCTAAAATTTAAGTACAAATATTAAAATAAAATTATTGTTGTAGACTAAACCATGTAAAATCCTATATATATAGAAATAATGACTTACAGAATAACAATACGTTTTTTATTTATTTCTTACAATCTAGTATTTACATAAATGCCGCATGATTTACTCATCTTTGAATCGGATGTCGATCGGAAACTCTTCGGGGTTTTCGTTTTCTGCCGTCACCTCCCGTTTGGGGTCATTCACATTCTTGTCTCCGCCGAAGATGTACTCATTAGGCCCAAGTGGAATGTGAAGAGGTCCGTCTTCGAGAGGTTTCTTGGAATCGTTGTTCAAATAAGGTTTTTTGCAATCACTACTCGAATCGTCATTTACGTCATGATAATTCTCCGTTGTTGTTGTTGTATGGACAGGTTTATATCCTGAACTTTCCTGATTATACCCTGGATTCTGGTTGCCGTGGTAACCTCCTTGATTGTATGCTGGTTTCTGGCTGTCAGTAAAACTATCTTGGTTGTATGCTGGTTTATTGTGGCCGCTGTAACTTCCTGGTTTTTGATAGCCCACGTTGCTGGGTTGTTGGGACCCGTAGTTGCCACCGGCGCTTGGCTGTTGGGAACCGTAGCCTGGTTTTTGGTAAAACGAATTATCTGGTTCCGGGTTGGATCCATACCCTGGCTTATCGTTTCCATAGCTAGGCTTATGGCCTCCGTAATTGCCTTGCGATGATTGCTCGTGACTCTCTTGACCAGAGTTTCCGTAAGATTGAGAATTAAATCCAGAACTGCTCTGATAATGACTTTCAAATGCAACGTTGAATGATCCTTGGTAGTTACCTTGTGGAGGCTTTATTGGATGAACATTACCTTGGTTGTAGCCTCCCTGGTGCCCAATGAACCCGTCGTGCGGTGGTGGCGGGGGAGGATGCTCCGGGGGTCCTGGCGGAGGAGGTGGCTTGAAATGATGTCCATCGTTACTTTGCTGATCCACAATTACTATAACTTCCGGCTGAGCTGAGGGCTGTACTTGTACCCCGTGCTCTACTCCCACCTGAGTTTCTATGTTCAAGTTCAGACCATGATGCTGAATACCGTTGAGGACATTCGACGCCACTTTATTGATACTTTGATGCAAATGCTCGTGAGCTCCCGACAAAATGCCCCCTAATAACGATAGGTGGCCATGTCCATGACTTTGTCCCGCACTGAGAACTAACACAAGGAACAAAAGTACTTTGGCAGGCATCCTGCGTTGTCAGGCGCCCTGTCGTACCAGAAGGATGTTTACAACTAAGTAAAGCACGAGCACAGCGAGGCAGATGCGCAATCAGGTTTTCCTCAAGTCGATTATTTTTAAAACCAGTTTGTTTGGACAATCTCCTCAAAGAGTTGCGTGGATCGAGCAAAAAGCGTTCAGCAATTATAATCAGTGTATTATTATGGTAATAAACAAGCTTCGCAGTATCGTTTGCCAAGTGTGTATGTGAGGTTCGTTCGGTTTCCACTTAAAGCCACAGTGGGAAGGCCAAGGCGTGTGAGCTATTAGCGCTGATTCATGACCGCGCGAAGCCACCGCGGACATCAATATCGTAATCGTCATGGTCTTGCGTTGCGGTACTTGAGGTTATGGTCTTGATAGTTGAATATTCCGGTTGCGTGGACATTTCTTCTGTCCTAGAAGCGTCGTGATTTGTATAAGCTTCAAGCATGTGGCTCAGATAAGGGTTACCAGGATAGGCATACTGCTTTATGGAAGACGTAGAGAAATGGTGCTGCGTAGGGCGTATGTTACGATGCCAGTTTTCACTCACTCCTTGTATTTGGTTCATGTTTTGAATCATATTTTTAATGAATTCTTGATTCCACCCATAACCAGCCATATAATTTTGTAACTCTCTGCTGTTGGGCTGCAATAATATCCCAGTCTGTATTGAAGGGCTCGAAATATATCTCTGTGGCACAATGTATCGAATCCTGTGGTTGAAATTGCGATAGTTAGCTCCTAACGTTTGAGAGTTCACTGACACGAAATGAAGCAAAAACACACTTGCTATTAATTTATGCATGGCACAATTTTTACAATATTTTGAAAATATGAACATTTAATAAATGTCCGTTTCTAGTTATGTTACGGTATTGACTATTAATTTTAAGATATTATCGTTTTGGTGTGAAATTAAGTGGAATCCATTAGGCATATAAATTACTTAATGAGTTAACCGATTAGCGTTTTTTGATCTAGTAAATCACAAAGCATTGTTGGTATGCTATGCTTTTGTATATTACTTAGTTAATCTGATTATTCATTTGAATATTTGAACCAACAAGTTTATGGGGCCCAACCGTAATTATCAAATAGGTTGACATACTCGTAAATATGTTTTGTCATATCGAATAGTTGCTATAAAGTTTGGTAAAAATATACGTTTAAAATTAAATATTTTAATTCGACAATAATTGCGAATATGTACTATATTGCAAGAACTTTAATGTATACGAGTAGGTCACAGGAATACTAATAAACAGATATATTACATACTTTGTATATAATAAAGAGTACCTACATATCTTTTGTCAGTGTCTTAAGACCAGGGTTTTTAATCAGTGCGTCCTACCTGTAATGACGTACGGTGCCGAGACGTGGAACATGACGGTCGGGCTGGCTCACCAATTACATGTCGCTCAGCGAGCAATGGAACGTTCGATGCTGGGTATCTCGTTAAGGGACAGAGTCCGGAACGAGATTATCCGGCAGAGAACCAATGTCGTAGACATTGTCTATCGATGTTGCAAGCTGAAGTGGCAGTGGGCCGGTCACGTCTGTCGCAGAACCGACGACCGTTGGAGCAAGGCGGTTCTCGAATGGCGACCGCGTCTCGGTAAACGTAGTGTAGGACGCCCCCCTGCCAGGTGGACTGATGACCTGAAAAAGGTCGCTGGTAGTGGTTGGCTGAGGGCCGCGAGTGATCGTGTTTTGTGGCGTTGCCTTGGGGAGGCCTACGTCCAGCAGTGGACTGTCATAGGCTGATTGATTGACATATCTTTTAAAAAATCATCGAACATCTATTGCGCATAAAAGAGTTTTTATCTGTTTATTTAATTGCATTAGGTTTCTACAGACAGGTTTTTATTGCAGATATCGGGTTTTAGTACAGGTACTATATTGAAATTTTCTTATAACGATGCAATATAAAAATATACTCGTAGACATGAAATTAACGGCGGAGTCTTACAATAGATGAAAGAAGGTTATGAATACCTGACATATATTCTACTCGACGTTTTGTTGTTGTCTTGCTATTGCGCTTATGGTGTTGTAAATTATTTTAGTATCAGAGTTTTCTGCGGAGTATCTTGTGCTGTAAGTTACAATTTCCTAATAATATGCAACACAGCTAATGGTTAAATGAAATGGAGGGTATATTATACAAGTACGTAGGTATATATTACGTCCGTTTTACTAAAGAAGAAACTTAGAAATTACAGATTTCTCTTTTGTTGGATCCTGACTGCTTTTGTTTCATTGACGTCTATACCCTGTAACAGATGCTTCTAAATTGACCCTTGGTCTAGTAGGTATATCGCTTATTTAGTGAGTCATATGACACAAGAGGAAAATAAGTGAGTAATCTTTTCAATTGAATCGAACGTTTCTTGATATGTAAACGGGTAAAATAATTTCTTGTTGTATCTACCTAATGATTAAGGTAAAGGAACGCGGATATGGATTCAATAGTCGACTAAATATTATACTATGCAAAGTTTTTCCTCCCTAAAATATTTCTTTTTTTTAGCAAATCTATGTCCTCATCCAAGTCACATATTAACCAGAGAGTTAGCACCTAACGTAGGTGGTGAACCGTGTCGCCATTTACAAACAGTGTATCATGAGGAAGTTCTCAAGATATTTTTCCTCACCGTTATAATAATAAGATCTAGTGAAACAGGGGCCCAAGTCTACTAATGCGTTTTAGCATAATCATAGATGTCACTTCACTAATAGTATAAAATTCGTAGTGGATTAGAATAAGTGTCAAACTTCACCATTAATGACAGCAAAAGTGTTATCATGAGGTGGTAAACCGAGGCGCCATTTATAAACAGTGACTATTATATATTATAAGGAAAGTCCTCACGATTTTTTCCTTACCGTTATAATAAATAATGCGATCTAGTGAAACAGAACAGTCTTATAAGGTGCTAAGTTACTAATACTGATTGATTAAAAAGCTCAATAATAAATATTCTGAAAAAGCCAACTCTGATTACTACAAAGGTATATGAATATGGCATGGAATGAAACAAATAGATGTGTTAAAGTGTTTTTATTAAGTACAACAAAATCACTGGTTTTAGAATCATTAGTAGGATTAAAGTTATAACAAAGAGATTCAAAAACAATCACTAGATTGCTTATAACTACCAACAATTAACATACTATTACGACAATATTAACGTTAAATATTATTTAATTGTTATTAAGGCACATTTCATCTTTAGTCTGTCGTAGTAACTACACACTACACTAGTCAATCCCTATGTTTTAGTATTCCATCTATGATCTAAACCAACGATTAACTTATTAGGAAATATGTATTTCTATGTACCTGTTAGGGTTGTGTATGTGTGGTTCATAAAAATAAATAAAAATAGCTTAGACATACAACTAGAATCAATACAACAAGTACATTATAAGTTGAAAGTTTTCGGCAACTTAGATGCATAGAATATATAAATAAATAGAAACATAAATGATACGAGGGTCACTTCAGGAAAGTGTAATAAATTGTGATTAGTTTCAGATTGATTATTTTTTTATTGTACACAGATCACGTACAGATATGCCATAGGGATTGACCTAATTTTTACACATGTAACTTACAATAAATTCCCGATGTACATGGCTCGGACAGAACCATTAACCTCGACAAAGTTCTCGTACTTTTTTCATTATTATTGTACTAAATGATTTATTGTTGAAAGACATTTTATACCATTGGCAATAAAAACAAGGTAGTAACAAAACCAATATAAAAACATGATATCGCGAAAAGAGAAATCCAATGAATACTTCATAAAATATTTCTTTTTAATGAGTAAGTCAGCGTGCATCGATATATGAATAAATATTCGATATTAATATCATAACATTACAATCGATAAACTTATATCTAATGCAAGCCTTTGTATCTGTATTATTAAAAACCATCACGTTTTATTAATGCATATAACAAAATCATCTTATTGCATCATTCGAAATTTAATATTCAGTACTTATAATGATTAAAAACTTTGCCGAGGTTTTTTACAAAATATACCCTCTTGACTAGTTCACAATATTCTACAACACAAAAATAAATTATAGCTCTGTTAAACAATTAAATTAATACTAAGAGACCCGATAGAAAATCCAAACCATAAAATTCCATTCTTCGCGCAGGATTAGCACCATATAACTTCAACTATTATATTACATCGTATTGTTATGAACTATTAGTAAATCTACACGTCCGTTGTTACGTAAAACTAAATATAATTAAAGACCCTCAGTTAACTATTCTATAGTAGTAAATTTGGTGAAAATTAGACCAGAATATGAGACCAGCAGGTTTGTCTGAATCGTTTAAGGTAGCGACCGATATTCTGGCTATCCCCCTGGGAAGTAAAGGCCTGAATATATGTACGCAAGTTATATGCATGAATTTGGATAGTCATTCTACTACTATTGAATAACATATCTGGGGTCCAGTAAACTAAGTTAAACTTTGGTTCAGTACTGTAAGTAAATCAATATAACTTAATATGTTGACATACTATGACAAAAATATATACTTAAGTTAGTATATTCTATTTTCATGGTTACTTACATGTTAAGTTTAGGACATAAATTCGATCGCATATGCTATTATTTATGGTACAATATTTGACAAAATTGTGTTTAGTTATTCTATAGGGTAACAGAAATGTAACTTAGTAAACTTTGTGCTTAAGTGTTATAGTTGGATTAAAAAACATATATTGCATTGCAAGTAAATTGTTAAAATTTAAATTACTATCGTGCTGAAGTACAACATACAGAAAAATTAACGATTATTCAGCATTTTGTGATAATAGAAGAGTTTTTCATGACACTATAAAATCAAATCTGTTTTACCATAAAGAACACACTTTATTTTTATCCAACAACAGGCAAAGAAACACAATTCCCTGCAGCCACCATAGACAACATTATTGTATATGTACACTAACTAGATGCTAACATTATCACTGATAGTAGCTATGGGGTCCCCGTTTTCTTTGGTATGTAAGGGACAGGGCTTATTGAAGCTCCTGCGGGCACGGGGTCGGCTTTGGGGCCTGTGCAGAGGCCTCGGCCGCGGATGGGGTCTGTTTACTGCTACTGGAGTCTTTGTGAACACCTGTAGAGAATGGAAAGAATATTACACTATAACTATAAATTCGACGTAGCTCAGTTGTTTGGGGCTTGGTTCTGTATCAGTGGGTACAAGGTTCAAATCCCGGTTGAGCATGTACTAATGGAAATGAAGTTTAATGAATTTCTATGTACGTTTTCGTCATTTACGAAATGCATCGAATTATACGGTGAGGGAAAACATCGTGAGGAAACCTACCCCTGCCCCGAGCAGGCAATAGTTAGTGCTTGTAAATGGCGACATGGCTTACCACCTGTCACATTGAGACTGACTATGGTCAACGCATGGGTTCGAGGTGGCCATAGAATTACTACCTTCGCAATTGCGGAGATGGACATCTGATTCTCTGACTATCCCGCAAGGGTTAATGGTCTTGAACGCGTTCTATGTTGGAAGATATACAAATTTTAAGGATTATTGTAAAAAAGAGCATATTTAACAGCTGTTGCTCTTGTTGGTTTGTCGTAGAACGGGATTGAGAAATATTTACATAATTTAGTTTTCATTAGTGCTTTGGCGATTGGTTCAGGCAAATTCATACAAAAACTTCACACACACGAAAATTGTGCCACAACATACAACATTAACATATAGTAATAGCTATATACGAATATATTTATTTTTGTACGATTCTAAACTTACAAAAACCCCGTTATACACCTATTTAGAGAAACAAATTGAAATATATGACCACGATTTCTCAATTATTTGTTTAGACTCTGACACATGCCGTAATTGCCTTCATGCCTTCTTGGCTGCGAAATCTACGCGATTGGTACAACAAAAGTCCAGATTGCAAATAGCCCTAATGATTGCCAACCTCCGGAAAGAGATGGCACTTTAAGAAGAAGACATGCCTTAAATTCTACGAACTGACTTTATAACACGTGTTTGACAAGGCAGTAAGGGAATTTAATCGTTACCTTTTTCGAGTTCTTCTCCTGAAGCTTTCGTCAGTCGACCACGTGCTTGATCTTCACGTAGAGGATGCTGGCGAAGAGGAAGCCGAACGCGGGGATCACCGACATGCCCACGCCCACCGCTGCTAGCACCACTAGTTGCTCACGAACGTGGCTCGTCATCGGCCGGATGCAGCCCTGGGAACATTATAATATAATAATATTTGGACATTATTATACCAATTTGAACTAGCCCCTTGGTAAGTACATTTAAGACTTGTGTTAAGGGTACTAGTCAAGGTATATTTAAGAAATATATACAGTCAAACCTGGATAAGTGAGAGTTCAAGGGGGCACATTCTTATTCTCGCTTATAGAGGTTTCTCACTAACCCGAGTTTCTTGTTAATGCAGGTACATGGGTAGCGTTTCTCTCTTACAGGGGTACGCAGCAATAACAAGTCACAACAAGTGCGAATGTAGTCAATATGTAATATTATAAAATTATGTGCATGATATGAACAAACTATATTATGTCCATTTATATTTTTAAATGCTTACGATAAGAAAACAAAAAAATCATGCACATTGATATTTTATTTAGAGTTATTTAGAATTTATAGTCTTTTGATTTCATAATCTATAATAGGTGGATTCTAGTAAATTAAAATCCCTCTGAATTTCATTTCGCGTTTTTCAGGATTCAAACGCATTCACTATTTTAAGTTTATCACGTAAAGACAGTACTATAATTTTCCATTTTGACATTATGCAGAATAGAACTTTCCTTCTTAAATGATAACTATAAACTGAGTAAGTCCGACAAACCGGACGATACACATGCACACGTGTCCACTCGAAAATAAAAAATAAAATAACAACATTATTTAGTTCCATGAAATAAAATAGGTACAATATTGACAAAAAAAACAATGGTAGAAACTTTCACGAAAGTTAAGAATGAGTCATAAAATAACAGATGTTAATTTTGTAAATAAGGGTCGACTGTCGCTAATAGAGGTATAGATAGGTAGCAGTCTCACTTACGGAGGTCTATGAGGGAAAAACGTCTCTCTCTTACAGAGGTTTCTGTTTCTCGCTAATAGAGGTTTTGGTAGCTTAAAATGATGGGTCCTGGCTATTACTCTCACTTATAGAGTTTTCTCACTTATCCAGTTCTCACTTATCCAGGTTTGACTGTATATATTATATATAGATAAATACATATATAGCATATATAATCAACGACCAGACTGGAAAGCAGTAGAAAAGCGTTATTCTCAACTCTGCCACCACCGGGAATCAAACCCGGGACCCCACGATTAGCGTTCAGGTGTCTAACCGATCACGCCACGGAGGTCATCAAACATTCCAGAATAAGTCACACGGTAATGGTATAACATTAGGAATTAAATATCAGTGACATAAAATTAAAGAACACACGTCAGAATAGGGCAGGTATTAATCGACAAAAGACAAACGCTTTCTTATTCTTGTTCAGGTGTTAGATCTTAATTGTTGCTTGAATTACCCATGGGTATAAAAAAATCAGTATGCCATGACTCTCATCGGAAATGTCGTCTCAATGAATTGAAGGGCACAATTTTGTCTCATACATTACAGCCATAGTAAACCACTACAACATTATATCCTTGAACCAATCACCAACAAGTCGCGCACTGACATCTATGATTAGTACCTTGTATTATTTATAGAACCCACAACATATTAGTTCTCTGTTTATCTGCTAGATGTCTCACCACATAGTAAATGTTGGAAGGGTGGTCGCGCACCCCGCAGCGGCTGGAGGGACTCTTGCAGCAGGAGTCGGGCACGAGCAGCCGAGGGTCATGCTCGTGCCAAACACTGCGCCGCCAGTCGGAGTACCGCGCCGCACCGCAGCATTTGAACTGGAAATATGGGAAATAAATACGTATATGTTGGGCCCTTTTATACCTTTCAGGGTAGAGCGAACCAATGAGGTACAATAAATAAATATAAAGGAAATGCTTACGGAAACATAAACACAATTGTAAATATATACAAAATTCTAATTAATCTATAATATACAATAACTTGCTACCTTAATTCGTAAGGATACTAGTGATTAGTGCTTGTAAATTACGACACGGCTTACCACCTGGTTAAGTACTTAATATCTGGTTAAAACGTGGGTTCGAGGTGTAATATAATATAATTTGGAAATTGACACGCGAACCTCTGAATACACTCAATGGTACTAGTAAAATGGTTTTGGAAATATTTTAAGATATAAACCATTACATGTATTTTCTACTAACTAATATGACTTCTGTAACTTAGGTATGTTCTAGTTAACTATATTCTGCCATTTAGATATTCTGATGATAATAACAGATACTTTTGGTCTACTCCATTACAAATTCAAAACGACTAACTAGACACTACATACCTCCATCTGCATTTTATCAATGGCATTAGTCATGTGCGTATCCAAGGCATAGTTTTGTAGAAGAGTGTTGTTTAACTCCGAGCGCAGTTCCCGTTCTACTGCGATCTCGTAGTAGTAAGCTAGGCTTCCCGCGCCAGCCTCTAATACGAAGGTGATTAGGAGGAAGTATGTGTACTGGAATGAGAAGGTTTTAAGGTGTATTAGAAGTTCGTATGTACTATAGTTACTAATATAGGAAGAGTGAAACAACTAACGAGCTTCTAATATGTAATGATTCATTGAATTGATTGACAAAAAATGTAATATATTTTTGTTATGATGTTATGAATTAATTTAACTATTCGCCTATTAATATCATAAGTACATTCGTTTAGTTTAAATATTTCTTCGATTGTAAGGTTGTAACTATGTTATTAAACATTACTAGCGGTTTATTTGTAAAACTGTATTACATATGTTGTAGCAGGTAAATATGAGACTAGGGTTACATCAATATACCCTACACTTTTAGACATATTATAACTCCAAGGCCATTTATATGTATGTATGTAATATAATCATAGAAACTTACACATAACAAGCTCGTCCTGTTCTCAGTCTTGAGTCCGCAGCAGCCCAGACTTGCCACGGGCAACCCTATGGCACCGGCCAAGATAAGCAGGTAGGCTATAGCGGCATACGTAGGAGTGGGAAGGAGAGACACATACTTGTGCTTTGAGGCCACTGTCCACGACCCTATTACTAGGACGCCGATGCCTGCTATCTGAAAATGGGGGAATAGAGACGTGATACTAGTGATATTATAAGAAAGAAAGATAATAATATATAAGAAGGAAATATAGATTAATATCAGTCTTTATAGACAGCTTAAAACAAAAACAAAGTAATATACTCGTATACCCACGTAATAAAAAAAAACCTTAGGAAAATGCGTAAAGTAAGATTGTGTGATATGCTGAATAGTATGATTCGTGAACGTTGTGGTTTGAAAGATGTAGTAACGAAAATAGAGAAAGGTATGTTTAGGTGGTATGTTTATTGATGTAAGGAGGGTTACAATGGCAATCTATAAAACTAAAGTGGAAGCTAGAGTTGGACGGGGTCGGCAAATTAGAGACATTCTTCTCAAGGCGAATGTGCATAATGTGACGAACAGAAGAGTATGTATGAGAAGGTTAATGTGTGTGAGTGAAGCCAGAGAGATGTGTAAGGAACGTTCCAGGTGGCAATCGAGTCTGTGCCTATTGAGTCGGTGACGTAGAGGTGTGTATGTATGTATAATGAAACTCAGCAAGACGGTATCTCTATGTCGATCCCCGTAAATAATATAAGCGTTTTTAATAAAAAAATAAAAATTACTGCCTAATTATTTATAACTTAGAATTTAAGATGATTTTGGTCATGCATTTTAATGGAACGGTTCGTTATGTTTCAAGTTGATAAGACATGCTATACATTTCCTCTGATATGATATTTATTTATTTATTATATATATTTCCTCTGATATGATATTTATTTATTTATTATATATGGCCACATCTCCTATATATTTACTGCAATGCATTTCGTATGCAACTAATATTTAAGATAGGCACGGTTTGTGTAGTTTCCTGACTATATTTTTCCTCCATTAACTTGTCTCCGTACGTTACCCTAAATTGCAAAATAGCGAGTGAAACTCACAAAGGCACATTAATTGTGAAATATACATCACGATAATTATTTGCTACGGTGTGGTCAGTCGTTTGAGTGTCCATCGGACAATTGCGGAATAGGTCATTTATAGCTGCATTGATCACATGTTTCATCGTTTGATTATCAGCACATCAGACAAATGAAACCCTATGTAGTTTAATTTAATCCATTTACAGTGCTCATTACGCATATTTCCATACAGAGTGGTAGGCAAATATCATGGTTGCCCATTTTTATCGATCTTGACACACCACTTTCACTTAAATGAGATCTGTATACCTATCTTTTCCCGGTACTTAAATATACTTCAGACATCCTTTCCTATTTGACCAACATACGTCTTATTGAGTCTACGCAAGCCTTACCAATAAGCATAGTTTATATAAACCGTGGGTTTAAATCAAAATATGAAGGCTACGTATAAAAACACGTTTACCATAACCGCGCTTATTGTGAACAGACAACTACATGCAAACGTGAGAAGGCGCTTCACAATGCAGCTTTGATTCAAACTTGTGTCAAGGTTGCCTCGCAGAACACATGTTTGCATAGTATTGCGGTACCTATGTACACATATATGTATATTGATAGTTATTAGACAAGTAATGTTCGAGAACTTAAAAAGATTAAATGCATTTTATTACTTAGCATACTTTCCATCATCCTGATAAGTATGTTATCGATACTTAGTTACTAACATGAGTATGTACAGTGTATGTTTATGTGCTAACGTCTTTTATTTCCTTTCAGGGTGGATACAACCTCGGAGACGTGGTCTATGACACATAGGTTATTTATAATTGTTCTAATCGTATAAAAATTGCTGGCCAATCATATTTAAGTCCCTTAGTTGACTATACGGAGATGAAGTAAAATTGCATTCTATTCACGAACAGAACTAATTATTTTTGCATGTTTCCTGACATTGACTGCGCCTATGATTATTTTGGCGATGAGAGCAATGCACTAATTGATGATGTCATAATTGATTACAATACCAGTTGCATTAGTCATTATTTGCTAACATAACTCATAATAATAACAATTTCAATGTCAAAAGTAAACACGCTTTGTTGACGAAACAAAACGTCACGAGTTTATATTTTATTTTCTTTAATTATCCTAAGTATGAGAAAGTGTTTATCACTCGAAGACAACTTTAGGATTTAGATTATAGTAATGTGAAGAATATATATTTATGGTTCCCATTTTCACTCTACTATGGCATACAGTACATGTGGGTACATACTTCTTTCATTTTTGAGCTAGTCAACAGTCTGATTAAAACATGACATATCACTTATTTTGAGCTTATTACACAGGAAGAGATAGTTGCGGTGCTCCTCTTTACAGTAACACTGTGGTATTTTTTTAAGTTATGATTTATAAAATACCACGTTATTCTTGTAAAGAAGCGATATATTTAATTATGTTATGTTTTTTTTAATTTTTACTGTTTATTCTTGTGTGAATACTGTTCTAAATAAAATCAGCAGGTATCGTAATTGTTTATAATATTAATTTGTTTATGCTTATCTCTTATTATTATTTATAACTCAAGGATTAAATAAACGTTAAACTTAACCCTAAAATCTTCTTTAGACTGGAGAAAGTTTTCTTTGAATTTCTTACATTCTGAATTAAAAAAAGTCTGAATAAATTTTCTTTTCCTCAAAATGAAAGGATTACAAAGGGTTACCTTATTACATTTTAACTATGCATCCTACCTTCTATTTATGCAGTTAAAGAATTTAACGTAAGTGTCCAAACAAGATCTTACCAGAAAAACCACGTTGAATATATGCAGCACGCATTTGAGGAAGTTGATGCTGCAGCAGTCGGCATCTCGAGATTTGCGTGGCTTCGGAGACTTTTTATCTTTGCTCAGAAGATTGCCAGCTTCCTTCGCCATTGTCAGAGCAAACGGCGATTAGTTGGCATTAGGATATCTGAAAAGAAGAGGCAAAATACATATGGTGCTGCTGCATAAATGAACCCACAAATTCCAGTTTTACTTACTTCATAGATTAGTTTTGTGTAGGTACTGAAGGATATAGTAGGCTTAATAAAAGGCATGTTGTAAACAAATAATATTTTATTACTCGACCTTAATAATAACACAAAATGGAATATTAAAAGTGTAGGCTTAGACATAAGATAGATGCAATATATAGTCCCAAAATATTAATTTAAGCTTACCCTAGTAAAAGATATACATATATTAATTTGTAAATATCATAGAAATATTATAGAATCAGTTTGGAATTTTATTTACAATTGATTGAAATACAAACATCAGTCAGAAAATTTTGTCTAATGAAGGGTATGAAATAATTGTCCTATTAGTTCATCCTTTGGATATCCAATGTACATACGTAGTTTGCTACAATACAGATAATATTACAATACTGGGTTACTTCAGTCATCGTACAGATGCAGCGTCGATTCTAACTTATCCACGATTTTCTTATAGAAATGTATCTGTTGCTTTAGGAACCTTTGCATAGTATACTTGAGGTCCTCAGTCCTTTGAGCTTTGAAATGGCTCACTTCCGCGAGCAGAGCGTACGAGATCACGTCTGCGCGCCGTATCACTTCATTCAGCTGAGCCACTTCCATTTTGTGTTCAGCTGTCAGGCGCTCGCACTCCTTCTTCTTCTGGATAGCACCTTTGTGGTTAGCTAGCACGTCGGGGAACGATCCCACAATGCCTTTGTAGAGATGGAACTTGTCGCCTAGAGGTTCCCAGTCATACTTTGGTTGTTCATCATACATCCTACCAATTTCAATGTAAGCGCCACCTGTCATTTTAATGGCAGATGTTAACTGAGATCTGGACACGACGGTGCCTTCGTCCAGGCCAAGAGCGTTTCCCAAGCTGTAGAATGCTTCGCCTATCTTTTGACAGTCGCTTTTATAAGGTCCTTGGAAACGCTTGGTCTGCGCAACGCACATGCTGGTAACATACTTCACAGATGAGTCCATGCTGTTGATGAATGTATGTGACTGTTCCGTTACTTGGTCAACGTAAGACTGTAGCAGTGCTTTCTCAGGTACTACTAAGGAAATGCAGTAGTTCAGGCCCAATAGGTTGTCTCTCTCTGCTTGTCTTTTGCCTGACTTCCACCGCTTCTCATCTGTGCATGTCAGGAAGTGTTGCCACACTTCGCATTTGGACAGCACAGGGTGTCTGCACATCCAGTCAACAAACTCTTGCAGCTGCACTCTTCTGCGCTCAATCAGCTGTTCATCATATCTGCCAGAAATTTGTTTATCAGGTAGCGGCGGTATGGGGATCAGGGTGAACTTCTCTTGCAACCTCTCGTGGAGCCAGTCAAAGTGTTTATATCTCCTTGATACTTGGATGTTATTGAATGAAGGCGTCAGCTGGTAAGCTATGAAGCTTTTGATTCCCTTGAACTTTGATTCCTTTTTTGGTGAGGCTACAGTCACAGAATAAGGCTGGTTGATGGGCGCCCAGCTGTAGCCATCTTCGTCTTGGATTATTCTCACTTTCTCAGAGTCAGGTACTTCTACGTTCAGTGTGCCAAGGAGGTAGCTTTCGCCGCTCACCTTAGTGGAGGGAGCAAATTTACTTTTCCTAACTGTTCCTACTTGAGAGCTGAATGTCGATGTAGTGTCATCTATGTTCTGGTTGTACTCACTAAGTGGCATGCCTGGCAAGGGGGCCAAGGGCTTCTGATTGAAGGGCTTGGCTGTTTGTGCTCCTGGGCCGATCTCTGAGTATGTGTCGTCATCCCAATCATCTTCCCAGCCGTCGTCATTTGAAGTTGTGCGTTGATAGTTGTTGTCCCCTGCGCTGTACTGTTGGTCTCCCCAATCGTCATTGGCTTGGTCATATCGGGGGCCGGCAGGTGCGGCAGGGGCTGCTTTTGTTTGGGTTAACTCTTCAGGGGCTATTTTCCTAACGTATGCAGCAGGGAAGAGACCAGTTTCTCCCTTGGCATTGCGTCCTTCCCACCAGCCTTCCCCTATCTCAGTGTTGAGGAGAGTGATGATTTCTCCACATGTTATTGACATCTCTGTGGTGCCAGGCTCGGCACTGAAGTCATATAATGCTTGCACCTGGGTCGTCATTTTGTGACCCTTTTCACCTGTAACAGTTATTGTATATTAAATAAAATATAGTACACAGTGAGATGTGTTGCAAAAATAATTGTTTATTTTTATCTTATCACATTTGTTATCTACAAAGATATGTGGGCATATGAGATAAAGAGGTGCTTTTGACACATATAGTGTAGGATTAAAGACTGCTCGGAAATTAGACTGACTTAATGCCATTGGCTGCAGTCATGAACCCCAAAATACATCCAATTAAGAGGATGCCTCACTAATTAAGACAATAAGTACAAACTAAAACCTATTAAAAATATCAACGAACGTAAGAACTCGTAATCAATGCTTTATGGGCGTGTATCGTTTTTTCGAGTTAAGTATGTAAGTGCATGATTAATATTCGATGAAACAAGATTAACTTGTATGACTACTGAAAATACCCAAATGTAAATGGAAGAAGTGGATCTCACGGATACAACGATTTGAATATAGCACAAATGTAACCGATGCTGCTGAGTAATCACTTTACTTACAATAATATTCAAACAAAGCCCATATTTACGATAAAACATACGTTTATTAAGAGTTAAATGACGTCAATTATTTAGGGTAGCGGTGAATCATTTTGAACAACGGACTGATACAACATTTTCTACCTTACAAAACCAAAGTATTTGGTTACAATCTATAAATAAAAGAATACAATGCTTTTACTCACGTTAATTCCCAAAATTTAAACTAAAAATGCTTGAAATATTATCACAAACGCAGTCATTGGTATAGTCGACAGGAAATCTTGTTTAATTTGCAGAATTGACTGACAAATGACAATATAAACTCCGAAACGTTGTAACTGACATTATGACGTAATGTGAGATAAGTGTCAGTGACTCACTGACAGAACCGTGGCAGCTCATTTTTACTTATTTATTCTCATATGTGATATTCACAACACAGGATTACCTCACAAAACTATGTTGCTTAATGAGATAATATTAAGACGATGACATTGTCGTGTGTCCTTATATAGTTTGGCTAACGAAAGTAGATACTGGATTATTTTGCAAACTTTTTATATGACAACACTAAAGTGTTCCTATCATCGGATATTTACCCTACAATTGGGGTATTTTAAGTAGAAAGTACTTAGGAACAATTAATTCTAAATAGGCATTTTTAAAACAAACTCATTTAAAACATTTTATAAAATGAGTTTTAAAAATTCGTACGTCTGCTAAAATTGTGTTAATCGAAAATAAGTTTCGTATGTACGTGTTGAATCATTTCAAGATCTACAGTAAGCTTTACGTTGGTCTAATAAATAGCTTAAGTAATTAGGTACACTATATCTTAACTAATTAGGTAGAGAAACACTTGGCAATTTTATTTTAAAGAAAATTAATTTGTATCTGTTTTCCGAAAAATTTGGTAAAATCAGAATCAGTGTATGGTATTCCTATTTCTGACGCCGAAGATGGCGTGTTGTTGATGTTTCTTTATGGTTGACTTGCGTATAGAGATCCCGCCACATCAATTGGCAGTAGAGTACCCGCCACATACGGTGGCAGTAGCCAAACTTGGAACTAAATTTGACGTTTCCGCAATTGCGTGTTATTTTGTATGAAAGGTAAATTTAGTATTACCAGCGTTGTGTTTTTTGCCCACTCTTTGTAATTTTTATGTTTGTTAAGGGTGATTATAATAAATTGATTTCCGGAGTTTCTTGTTAGTTCTTCTCCAAGCTAGGGTCTCCGCTAATCTAACCTCGGTAAAAAATATGTAAAGACAATGCTCAGTGCCATGTTTGAAATAGTTTTTTTAATTTATACTTAGATCATAAGATAACTTTCAAAGAGAGCTTGTGATATTTATAATTAAATCGAATCAAGCACAAACAGTAAACAACAACAAAATAACACCCAATGGCGGAAACGACAAATTTAGTTCCAAGTTTGCCAACAATATCGTCACGAAAATCTGAGATGCAAGAGTGGCTAAGAAGCAAAAATCTTTATTTTGAGGATAGCTGGACAAAGCCACTTTTTACCGTTTACCACGTTAGGCGATAGGGATCATAATTATTGTTAAGGAAAAACTGGCACACTGCTCACTTTCTTTGTAATCTTTATGTTTGTTAATTATAAAAATAATAATCTTTATTGTTGTTATACTTAGATCATAAGATAACATTCAAAGAGAGCTTGTGATAGGGCCTATTTTAAATAAACATATTTTGACTTAGATATATTAATTTGTTTTATTTGAGTTTATAGCTCTGCAACCAAAGATCGTTACAAATGAAACCTCAATATAATGTATCGAGCCGTATGGCACAGTGAGTGCTAGTTTTGGCGTGTTTACTGGCAACACTGGATTACGCGACTGTGGCGACGCCTCCAACTGCCACCGTATGTGGCGGGTACTCTAGCCAAACTTGGAACTAAATTTGACGTTTCCGCCATTGCGTGTTATTTTGTAGAGATCCCGCCATATAAATTTGCAGTTGGGGGCGTCGCCACAGTCGCGTAATTCAGTGTTACCAGTAAACACGCCCAAACTAGCACTCACTGTGCCATACGGCTCGATACATTATAGGTTTCATTTGTAACGGTCTTTGGTTGCGGAGCTATAAACTCAAATAAAACAAATTAATATATCAAAGTCAAAATATGTTTATTAAACTATTTCAAACATGATTAATAATTAACGGGACTTATCCTTCATATTAAATATTACATATATTATGTGTTATTATCCTTCACTCTGTCCGCAAACCGTTTAGTCTATCCGACGTAGGATTTCCCACAGCTGCAATCAATCTTATACACACCCTTATATCTTATATCATGAGTATAAATCGCGAATCTCTTAAAACTATTATTTCAAACATGACACTGAGCATTGTCTTCACATATTTTTTACCGAGGTTAGATCAGCGGAGACCCTAGCTTGGAGAAGAACTAACAAGAAACTCCGGAAATCAATTTATTATAATCACCCTTAACAAACATAAAAAATACAAAGAGTGGGCAAAAAAACACAACGCTGGTAATACTAAATTTACCTTTCATACAAAATAACACGCAATGGCGGAAACATCAAATTTAGTTCCAAGTTTGGCTACTGCCAATATATGTGGCGGGATCTCTATGAAAGGTAAATTTAGTATTACCAGCGTTGTGTTTTTTGCCCACTCTTTGTAATTTTTATGTTTGTTAAGGGTGATTATAATATAACATTATTAAGTGGAATCAAAGGTGCTTTATTCTCCTTCTCTCTTTCACAAAATGAGTAAACCTTTGATATGATTTCTCTGGCAGCACTTCTGATAGTTTTAATCTCCATTTTAAACGGTTTTAACACGAATAATGAATTAAATTGAATCAAGCACAAACAGTAAACAACAACAAAATAACACGCAATGGCGGAAACGACAAATTTAGTTCCAAGTTTGCCAACAATATCGTCACGAAAATCTGAGATGCAAGAGTGGCTAAGAAGCAAAAATCTTTATTTTGAGGATAGCTGGACAAAGTCACTTTTTACCGTTTACCACGTTAGGCGATAGGGATCATAATTATTGTTAAGGAAAAACTGGCACACTGCTCACTTTCTTTGTAATCTTTATGTTTGTTAATTATAAAAATAATAATCTTTATTGTTGTTATACTTAGATCATAAGATAACATTCAAAGAGAGCTTCTGATAGGGCCTATTTTAAATAAACATATTTTGACTTTGATATATTAATTTGTTTTATTTGAGTTTATAGCTCTGCAACCAAAGACCGTTACAAATGAAACCTATAATGTATCGAGCCGTATGGCACAGTGAGTGCTAGTTTTGGCGTGTTTACTGGTAACACTGAATTACGCGACTGTGGCGACGCCCCCAACTGCCAATTTATATGGCGGGATCTCTAGTTAGTTTAGGTTAGTACGGTCAAAAAGTCTTGATATTTTTTTAATTTAATTAAGTAAGTACATATTCGTATTAGTTATTTTTTGTTTGTTCTTTTTGTTCCTTTAATACGCTACAATGGAGTGACGTATCCGTGTAATGTTTGGTATGGAGTTAATAAAGAGATAACAAGTTATATAAGCTAATTTTAATCACGTCATAACGCGAACAAAATTGGAAGCATCCACTAGTAAAATAAAAATAAATGTCAAAGTATCAAAGTGAGTTGTTCCGCCTTTCCTTTTTATTTTAGGGTTGCAATGCTAATATATTTTAAATTTGCCGCGCTTTTTCAGTATCTACTTTCGTTAGCCAGACTATAGTACAGTCATCTGTAGTATGTTATTGTTCTTAAATAATTAAGCAGAAATAGAGATTATTAAAGTAGGTGTACAGCTTTTTTGTTTTATTTTTAGTGTATGGCATTTCACCCAGAATCGACACTACTAAATAGTTTGGTGAGTATAAGTTAATTTTAAGTGTTAATTATTATTATTTTAATTGTTAATTTTAATTTGTTAAACAGACAGTGTAATAAATTAATTTTATTTATACTATACAAAATTAAGTATTTATTCTGGATTTCTTCCTGCACTAACTTTCTAAACATAATTTAGTTACCAGAAGCAATGTGTATAAAATATCAACAATGGGGTACAGAACCTTGAAACTGTGATTATTATTTGCATTAAAAAGTTATTATGTATGATTTAGTAGTATTAGTTAAAATTTTGCTATATCAGTACTTAGCAGTGAATACTTACTTTATTTAGAGCAGGAATAAAAGGTATATATTGTGAAAGGCAAGCTTTTAACCTTTTTCAGCCCATAGGCAATACAAGGCTATACTATAAATTCATCCTCAAGTTCAAGAAAGAGGACGTTCGCGACCTTTTTAGAGCACGTTAACGAACGCTACTCGGCGCGGACGTGACATACCGCCGCTTTTGTGTCGGACTCTTTTGAGAAGTGTCTTTTCTTGTTACATTAAGGCCGGATCATACTTCTGAATGGGTAAAGTGATGGTAATGGTAAGGTTGTTTGCCTATGTTATTATTAAAAATAAAGTTATGTTTCGAACTTGATACGTTTGTAATGTTTGCGTGTATTTCGAATTAGTAAATAAGTAATTTCATTGCTTGAAAATAGAGTACCCGCCACATAAGGTGGCAGTAGCCAAACTTGGAACTAAATTTGACGTTTCCGCCATTGCGTGTTATTTTGTATGAAAGGTAAATTTAGTATTACCAGCGTTGTGTTTTTTGCCCACTCTTTGTAATTTTTATGTTTGTTAAGGGTGATTATAATAAATTGATTTCTGGAGTTTCTTGTTAGTTCTTCTCCAAGGGTCTCCGCTGAACTTCTTCTTCTCAATCGTTACGCTCTTATCAGAGCGGTCGTGGTCTTCATGACGTGGCATCTTGAGCAGCCGAAATGGTTGGTGAACTAACCTCGGTAAAAATATGTAAAGACAATGCTCAGTGCCATGTTTGAAATAGTTTTTTTACATACATACATACACATCACGCCTGATTCCCTGTAGAGGGGTAGGCAGAGATCACGGTTCCCCATTTGTCCCGATCCTGACAGACCACTTTCGCTTCATTGACATTCATACATTCTCTAATACACTCTCGGCGGTTATAGGTACTCCTAACGTCACCTTTTTTCAATATAGCGTCTATCTGACTGTTACATATATGTCTTATTAGGCCGGCCCCTACGTAACCGCCCTTCCACTTCACTCATATATATTCCTTTTGTCAATATATAGTTTTTTTAATTTGTACTTAGATCATAAAATAACTTTCAAAGAGAGCTTATGATAGGGCCTATTTTGAATAAAAATATTTTGACTTTTGACTTTGGTATATTAATTTGTTTTATTTGAGTTTATAGCTCTGCAACCAAAGATCGTTACAAATGAAACCTCAATATAATGTATCGAGCCGTATGGCACAGTGAGTGCTAGTTTTGGCGTGTTTACTGGCAACACTGGATTACGCGACTGTGGCGACGCCTCCAACTGCCACCTTATGTGGCGGGTACTCTACTTTTGAAACTCACGTCTATAATCTATGTGAGGGCCAGCACGTTTATTTTTGGAAAATTATTTTTTACAATAATTTTCGAGAAATAAACGTCCATTAATGCTTTCAAAATGGCGACATTTGACAATTTTACTATTCTACTATGTAACGTCACATCTTTACTGAAGTGATTTAGAACTACGATTTTGCCAAAAAGCATTAGTAGCTTGGGTCCCTCTTAAACTTCGTAACAGATCTATGCAACAAGTAAAGAAGTGGGTATAGTGTGATTTTTCACCGAGTTCAGCTGCATGTTTCCATTTCCTCACATTTTGTGTAATCTCAGTGTAAACCCGCTCGCTACATTTGATAAGCCATCGGCTGCAAGCGTTTTCAATTTCCAAGTGTGACTTTGCAGAATGTTTGCGGCAACTCCGCTCGGATATGGCTGCCTGTAAACACAATCTTGATTTGGTGAATAGATTTTATGATACTAAAGTGAAAATTTCTCTATTTCCTGTCTCTCTTCATCGTCTTAAATATGGGCCGTATTAAAAACTGGAAGACGATGTAGAGGTTAGGATCTAAAAAGGCAGTCTTCGATGATTTAGGAATGGTTTGCGGATGAATGATAGTAAATTAACGAGACGTATGAAACTAAATTCGGGTGACATGGAAGGACGGTTACCTAAGCGTGGCTATGTTCATATATTGAAACAAATGACGTTACTATAATTGCTAGGGAGGTGTAGGATGTCAATGAAGCAAAAGCTGTTTATCAGCTGTTTCTTCCAAAATAAAATCGGAGTGGGTTGTATTTTACATCTCGTCTCTTATTCAACCCTGTTTTTTAATTTTATAACATGTGTGTTTGTGGGAACAACAGAATATAATGGGAAGCTATCAATGAAAATAATGTAAAGTCTCAATTGACCAGTTATAGGAAGACTTTGTTATTTTTCGTATCATTTACCACTTTTTGAAATGTTTTGTTAAATAGTAGACAATGCAGAAAATCTTAGTCACTCTAACTAACTGACTTTAGTTTATATAAATCGTTAAGTCGTTACATACTTAACTTAAACTAAAATTAACCTTGAGTTACAACCCTAGCTTGTAAAATATTTATTAATTACACAATGCATATCACTTATATGACCATTAGTATAATATTATATTAATTAAACAGCCTTACCCTTACGTTAGCACACAATACCAAAACACCGCCGCCATTTCAATATTTGAATACCATGCAGAATGGGCGTGCGTATTCAATGTCTGCGAAGGAATTAGGAAATTCCACAAGGCAACGGGAAAATCCGTTTCCGCCGAGCAGCTCGTTTTAACATTCTAAGCCGTTGTGTGTGCTCGCCATTATAATGCGAGTGGAGACTTCGATGGCAGCAAAGTGTATAAAGACATCTACAAAAACGCAATTTTACAGGGGAGCGAAAAACGTGCAAAAACGGTGTATTTTCTAAACCATACATACAATGTTTATGAAATTTTCAGGAATGGTATTTAATATTACTATTTATTAAATGTTATTGAAAAATCTTTATATTAGTTTGTAGTTTTTGAAATACGGTACTTGTTTTTTTTTACGCTGTATTATAGAATCAAGCAATAAAGACAACTGACTGATGTCTCTATTTACTTTGTAAAATTAAATAAACTTTTTAATACAAAATAAACACGTTATTTGCAATAAAAACCATAAACATATGTATAAAAACTAATTAAACAAATAAATTATATATCTTCGTAAAGACAAAGTAATATTTTCTAGCCAAATAATGCAGATGTCTTTAGTAACACTGGAATGTTTAAACACGTCTTTATCTACTTCATACTAATATACATAAAACTCAAGAAATATTATTATATAATTACAATCATTTACTTGTAAAATGAAATATATTATTGAGATTCAGTTAAAGTATGGCATTCCTATTTATTTTAATTGTTTTAATGGTACATTAGGGGGTTTTTTCGCTAACTTAAACTTTATTTAGAACTATATTTGATTATAGTTTTTATTTTTATATATTACATTAAGTATCTTTCTTATTCACGTAGGAAACAAAATAAAAATTTGAATGTAAGTAAACGAAAATGTATGAAATAAAATAGTCTAGTAAGTCTTCTCGTTTTGTCTCAATCACAAAGTAGGTTGAATAGGAACTATTCATCAGTGTCAACGTCTCCTTCATCACCAAGACCATGTTTTAACTCCTTAAAGAAGTTGTGATCAGATGGTGGGATTAGATTTTGCAAACACAAAGACATAATCATTGTGTTTAGCAGTCGTGATTGATATTCCTGCATTATAAGAATTTGAGAGTTCCAATGGAATGGTTTCATTCTGCTGAGACCGTGCCTTTTTTGCAAAATTCAATGATCATAGACATTTCATCTAAATATCTAAATCGTAATTTTAAGATATCATGTCTGACTTATTAGGTTGTACCAATGTTTCGCGTACACCAATCCCTGGTTTTTTTAATCATGTGTAGGTACTGTTCTAGAAACTTTTGAAGTTCAGAATTTCGTTTTAGCTCACTTCAACAACTGCATAGGGTTAATTATTGAGTTTACTCCAGCGAACGCAGGTGTACCATTCTAGAGACAGAAAAGCTGTTTAGTTTTAAAAAATTACTGCATGGACGCTGTCTCCTTCTTGTTATGTATGACCTTTTTCTAAAAAGCGATGGCAAATACGAATATGTTTGGTAATGAGTGCTGGGTTTGGCAGGAGAATCATGAAAGCAAAATTATTGTGGTAGAGATGAGGTCCCTCAGGTTAGTAAAAAGTGTGTAATGTTAAGTTCTGTGAAAGGCTACGGTATAGTGTGATGCGTGAACGTTGTGCTATGAAAGAAGATTTAAAGACGAAAATAGAGATAGGTATGTTAAGGTGGTTTGATGTATGGATGGATTAAACGAGGATTATTAAAATAATCTATAAAGCCAAAGTGGAAGGTAGATTCGGACGGGGGAGGCCGCGTAGAACTTATTGACATCAAATTGGAGACATTCTTGTCAAGGTGGGTGTACGCAGTGTGAAGAACAGAAGAGCATGTATGATAAGGTTAATGGGTGTGAGTGAAGCAAGAGATATTTTGTCAGAAACCTTTCAGATGGCGATCGATTGTCTCTTACAATTCGTAAACACAAACTTATAGAAAAACAATACGGTTCCGGTTCTGACCACCGTAGCTATTCTAGACCCTCTGCAGCTTTCCTTCAAATGTAATCGTAAGGGCAACTGACAACTTAGTTGGAACCCCTTTTTGCCTCAGTTTCATCCCTCATGTAGAAAATTGCTTTTATCAAACCCTAGTCGAAGATGGTGAAGTTGTATATTGATAATTTTTTTTAAGTAAAAAGACTGGGGATAGCGAATAAACGACCAGATTCAACTTGCTTCATCTGCTGGGGAGTTGCAGGAAATGCTCACGTGTGTGGATCATGCACTTAAGATGAGAGGTATGAAGCGAAAGTTACGAAAGTAGAAAGGAACGGAAGGACATTGTAAAGTTGAAATTGATAAGGAGATTGTGGAGCTAGTGAATGACTTTGAATAACAGGGATGCCTTTTTACAAAGGATGGTACTATCTATGAACTTGCGAGCATGAAGATATGTATGGATGTAAATGTAATGGATGTAAATGTAAATATGTATGGATGTGTATATGGGGTGGACAGAACCTTGGAGGCATAATAATACCTCTTAGGTCGCTTTTTAGCATAAATATTAGAGATGTTGTGTCATATACAACATTGATGACAGATTGCCAGCCCATCGCCCAAAAGATTCCACCTAATTAGCATTGTTACGTCACAGACTAGAACGGGACTGGTACGTATCTACGACGTAAAATATAATAATATAGTATCTTTTATTTAGGGATTGCGTTTCAATTTCTTCTAGGATGCCCTCTTATTGTAGAAGAGCTTTCTCGGTATCTGAATTAACTGAAAAAATAAATTTCGATCTAAATACTTGTATGAAGTGGTTGTAAATAGAGACATCTGAGTAGTATCGTCCGCAGTAAATAATGACACCTGCCAGATATCTGCATTTACGCCGTAATAACCTCAAGTTTTGAATTAGTCTAAATAAGAACGAAATCAACTTCGAATAAAGTAAAACGTATTAAAAGTTATTAAAATATATTTAAAATAAATGTCTTACATAAACTTGTTCTTTCCATAGTTTCTGTTTAATTAATTTGTTAAGCCGGTGCTGTCGTTAATTTCTTTCTGGACGCCTTTTTTGCCATATTTAACAGTATTTTGTTCCTTGTCACACTTATTTTTTCTTCTTTTTAATATAAAATCATCCAGTTTCATGTGCAACTCAAGAAAATTATTTTTAATTTTTTTTTCTGTAAAACATAACCTGTCCGCGCAAGAACATGATAACTGCCACTTGTTCTTGTTTACGCCAGATTACGGGCCGCAAACTCCCGCGCAATTACGGACATAGTTACATGTCACTGTTTACGTTGCTTGTTTTAAAAAAAGGAGGGTATATATCTTTAATTACGTCCGAAAAAAACCACAATAATAGAAAAAAATATAATTTTGTTTCGTGAAACGTTAGATATTGATATAATATGCTATTTTCTATAAAAAAAACATTTTGTAAAAATTGCAGTTGTCCGTAATTACTTTGCTGCCATCGACTTATTCTTTTGAATATGAGAGTGTGCTACGAACTTTACTTCTTGAATAGAATTTACTTTTAACAATTGGAAGTTCTATTATACGTAGACCATTAGTTTTGAAAACAATTAATATATCGTTTTTATTTGTTATGGCATAACAAAAAAGTTACAAAAATTGCTAGACCTAACTAAAACCTTATTTAAGTTTTTGCATACTTATTTCAATCATAAACATATTTTTTCACAACCGATCCATGTTCTGTTTAATGTATTTACAATGCGACATCATCAATATTACATGATGCATACCTACGCTTGTAAATGTACTATTTCTTATATTGGATCACACATAAAGAGTCGTCGTATACCAAAAAGAAGTGCATATATGAGAATGCTTATGGATGTGAATAAAGCAATAGACATTTCTCAGCATCGTTCAAAGTAGCGCAGTCTCTGCTTATCGCATTGGAAATGAGTAACATATATGAATATAAAGTCACATTCTTCTTCTTATTACTTCTTATACCTTTTTGAGTGGTCAGTATCTCAGAGCCATAAAATTTCCTTGTTTACATTTCGCATTCGTAATAGTGAGGCCATTTATATAAAATATGACATAATATATGACGACCTCCGTGGCGTGATGTTTTAGTATCTGAACGCTAATCGTGAGGTCCCGAGTTCGATTCCGGTTGGAGGCAGAGTTAAAAAATACAATTAAAATACAATTTTCTTTCGCTTTCGAGACTGGCTTTATATACAGGGTGGCGCATTCAAAACGGTCAGTATGGGAAAGTCTGAAACTATAAGAGATACGAAGATTTGTTCTTAGGAACCATGTCACCGATTTTGATAAAAAGAAAAACTGCATTCATACTTTCTTTAAAAAAACAACTGTATCCAGTACGGGAATCGAACCCGGTTGCTTTGAAAAAATAAATTAGCTATTTTCACTATTTCTCTTTAAATATCAATTGTGTAGGTCTTAAGCTGTAAATGTTTCTATGAAACAGGGTGTCGAAAATGAATAAAATGCATTGTTTTGGCATACTTTAGTTTATCATACTAGGTTTTCTAAGTGACCACCGTTGTTTTCAATACAATATTCAACACATTTAGGTAACGATCTTACTATTGTTTTTTTTTCATGTGGTGAATTTGCGTTACAATAGACTTTATTGCTACTTTTAGGTCTTCAATGGTGACATAGCTTGTTTTGTAAAATTCATCCTTAACGTAATCCCACAAGAAATTTTCTAATATTGTTTAACACGTCATTTAAGTGGACTTTTCAATAGATTGTTAGTTTTTGATTACTGTAGATAACAAAACCTCCTTAAAGGATTAATGCAATGCTAATGACACAATATGATAAGTGTATGTAACAAGTAGGGAAGTACAAAACTACAATCGGCCATAGAGACAATTTTACATGTCTGTTGAATATTGTTACGGTGTATGTAAACTACTATGATAAACTAAAGTATGCCAAAACCATGCATTTTATTCATTTTCAACACCATGTTTCATAGAGACATTTACAGCTTAAGACCTACACAATCGATATTTAAAAAGAAAAAGTGAACAAGTTCAATTTATTTTTTCAAAGCAACCGGGTTCGATTCCCGTACTGGATACAGTTGTTTTTTTAAAGAAAGTATGAATGCAGTTTTTCTTTTTATCAAAATCGGTGACATGGTTCCTAAGAACAAATCTTCGTATCTCTTATAGTTTCAGACTTTCCCATACTGACCGTTTTGAATGCGCCACCCTGTATATACATATTTCTTAATTATACGTTGACCAGTACCCTTAACACAAGTCTTAAATGAACTTACCAAGGGGCTAATTCAATTGTTGTAATAGTGTCCTAAATATTACTATATGTATCTACTCATTCCTGGAATCAATCAGCTGGCTCCTAATTATTCAGTGGAAGATTAAACCTCTGTCGCGTCATCAGGGAGAGTGAATAATTGGACAGAGACTTGGCGCCCACCCAGCAT
This sequence comes from Leucoptera coffeella, assembly GCA_030578115.1. Classification (NCBI taxonomy): domain Eukaryota; kingdom Metazoa; phylum Arthropoda; class Insecta; order Lepidoptera; family Lyonetiidae; genus Leucoptera; species Leucoptera coffeella. The sequence goes on along the minus strand of JAMBLF010000637.1, from coordinate 131,947 downwards.
CATGTCAGGATGCTCTGATTAGGAAATGCCGCTCAATTTGCCCTTTTAGATGTAGTCAACTTCTATAAACTATATCGCTAACTATATATAGGTTGCTGGTAGTGGTTGGCTGAGGGCCACTAGTGATCGTGTTTTATGGCGAAACCTTGGGGAGGCCTACGTCCAGCAGTGGACTGACATAGGCTGATTGATTGATTGATATGACTATATCTAAATGATACGGTACATCTCTTCTTCGATTCTCAATAGATGATACGGTAGTCATTTTTTTCTGATTCTGGCAACTATATTAATGAGTAGGTGATAGATATCAGTACTCCATAATTGGCAAGTAATTTTTAAAGAACTTTTTCCAGTATATCGTTTATTTAAACATATTATATTTAAGGGTGAGCTTTCAGATTCTTGTCAAACCCTAACTAAAACATTTATTTTGCCGGACAATAGCTGAAACTTTTTGCAAAACATACAAAAACGTTCAAGAAATAATGGTTACGTAAAATAAGCGAAGTTGGCGAAAACTCTAATACCCATTTGAAGAAAAAGGCCGTTTTTATAACCACAAAGAAATTGGGAACAATCGACAATCGCAGATTAAAGTTGGGCTCCCAAGTCCCTAAGTTATAATGAGGTTAGTCTGAGAGTTAGCAACTACTGAACTTTGGTTTCGGGACCGAATCGAGATAATATGCGCAAAGGAGTATTTGGATCGTCAATTTATTCATAGTGAAATAGTTCATGCATACATAAGAGGATAATTATAACATCAGGGCAGCCGTGAGGCTTTTTGAGGAAGTTAGTTAATTTAAGAATAAAAATAAAAATTCGTCAAAAAACTACAAGTTATAACATTCAAAATATTAAATATAAACGATGTTACGAATTTCATATTATAGAATGGACAAGAAATTTTATTCCATTGAATCAAATGTCATTTCACATAGGAAATAGTCTTTTTTTAAATCATGTTCTGTCACGTATATTTATTGATTTTGCATATATAAATACACATCACATACCGAAAAAATAATAATAGCTTTCATTAGAGAGTTCTACGATCATCGTAATCTAATATATTAAAGGACAATCCGTTAAAGGTCTATAAAACGAACAAACAATGATGACAAATTGAAAAACAGATTGGAAATCTAATACCAGACTTAGTTCACATTTCCCAGCTTTATTGCTTTCGAATTTCCCACTCTACGCTCATCCATTTAACACGTTGCATGCATCGGCGTATCCGCTGACAATAGGTACCTAATTCATTCCGCACAGGGAGGTTTTTACAAAGGCAATATTTTTGGCTTTCCACTGGATTCCAGGCAAAATTTAGGCTAACTTTCGTCTATTCTCAAAATACATATTTTACAAGTGTTACTTTTGGTGTACTCATAAATTTATATTACGTTTAAGCCATTTAAAATATCAAACAGTATAAATTTGAGTAAATTATATGAAATGTATGTATGAAATAACGTTATATGAATGAAGATGTAGTGACAAAAATAAAGAAAGGTATGTTAAGGTGGTTTAGGCACATGGAGCGGATGGATGAAAGGATACAAAAGCCAAATTGGAAGGTAGAGTTGGACCGGGTAGACCGTGTAGAACTTATACAGATCAAATTGGAAACACTTCTCTCAAGGCGGGTACAGAAGATCACGTATGAGACGGTCAACGGGTGTGAGTGAAGCAAGAGAGATTTGTCAGGATCGTTCCAGGTGGCGAACGATAGTCTTTGCCTATTCCGTCGGGAGCATAGAGACGTAAATATATTTATTTACGATCTGACTGATTGATTAATCTGTAAAATACAGTAACTGTGGTTTGTATTTTTATTTTTGGTATTTTTAATGTTTTACGTACATAAATGTTATTCATACATAAAGTGAACCCACTCCAGTTCAGATCTTCGGAGACATTCGTGTCATCGAGTTAGCTTAGCTAATAGGTTGTAATCATATGACCACTTCGAACCCACGTGTTGACCAGATAGTCAGTACTGAATGAATACCTACATAGTACATAGAAATACTACTTCGCACATCCGAACCTCTGACTACACCGCAAGGTTTAAGGGTCGTGTCAACGTGACTTTTTTACCAGGAATTGACATGGAATATTAGAGTTAGGTAAATAATAGGCTAGCAGCCCATCGTCATATGAATTACATTCCACCTAATATACTTTATTACATAGGTATACAAACTATGAACTTTATCGTGTGAATGTACAACTTATGCCTATCTACATACATAAACATTCACGCCCTTTAATCCCTTTCGGAGACAGGACCTAGGAGACATGAAAACATCTCCTTGGTCACTTATTACCATGTATGTTAAGGGTTAGATGTTATATGGAAAAGTGATGACAGGTTGCTCCCAATTGAATCCATTTACTCTAGTCCCTTAGTCACCTCCTTCGACATGCCGGGAAGAACGCCAGATAGTTACCATTCTTTTTACGCCCAGATAGCACAGGAACTTGTACATATATGTGTATCACAGTATCACATGTATACACAAGCGATTCAATTCATTAGCGTGATACCCAGTTTATTAAAAGCGCTTTCCTGCAAATTAATCATATTAGCATGATGTCGTGGCTGGGCTTACGTGAGCCGTGTTTATGGTCCGAGGTCGACATTTTTCATGTCACAGAGATGATTAGGATTCATTAGGTATGATATTAAAAACAAAGTGAAGGTTACTTTTTAATTCAAGGTGGTATGACGCTTGGCTGAAAATGGTATTGCGTAGTTCTTTAGTAAATATGTATTTTTTTTACTAAAGTATCCATATTTCCTGTAAGTAACAACCTATTCCTATATAAATTCAGTGATGGTTAGGAAAAAGGAGTTAAAAACCACCACACAATTCTACTGATATACGACTAAAATTTTCGTTTGTACAGCGTAGTTATCAGACATTATTAGAGAACGTGGATTATTTTTGTTATGGCAGTAATTCTACAATAATTCTTTTTTATACTTGATTACTACAAATGACTTCAGGGCTTAAATGTTCTACATGCAGAAGACAGCCGACTACAAGATAAATGTACTAAGATATTAAGGTTAAATTAATGAATTAGTCTACTGAACTGAGATTTACAAGATTAGATATAACTCTGTGGGTTCTCGGTATAATTTCCCCAGTGTATATCATTTGTTCAAGGTCATTCATCACTGTCACAATTCACGTTTAGGATACGTCAACCTGCCGGTAATATTAGTTTCATAGAATTTATATAATTAATCTTAAACCTGTCCCTACATAAAGGTGTATCTGTATACGGCGGCATGGTTTACCATCTGTCACATTAAGTACGTACTGATGTTAAAGAAAGAATTAATTTTAAAAGTGTATACAACTTAACCTATACCATATATATAGATAACACAAATAGTTGTAACCCTAATTAAATTTCAATTGCTGTTTCTTCTTTCAGTAATTTGAATGAGATGTAGGATATGCATGCTATTGTAATTCCTATATGACAGTTACATAACGTCTCATCTCAACTCTCAACTGTAATGTTACGGAAGGAATCCAGCATAATATGTCATCCTTACCAGTTTAAGATTATAAAGAATATAATCTATTGGTTGATGACTGGCAGGACATATCTGACGTGATTTTATAAACACATACATATAATGAAAAACCAGATATTTAAGTAGCATTTATTATCTATACAGCTTAATAACATTGTATACACATTAGAAGATTGGAATATAAAGTAAAGAGCCTACCATTAATCGCTGCCCATCTAGCTCATAGCTAATAAGGCGTGTATCCCTAATTGCTTTGGGATTTATTTTATCGGGAAGCAATCTGGATGAGGGCTAATTTGACTGGGCGTCTTTTGATATCGTATCGGGCTACAGGAATTGGCTAGGGCCCAATACTATGTCTAGTGGGGGTTTGTACAATGAAAAAGAGTCATACTTGAATGAATGTGAATTTATCTAAGTTTGATATATGTATAAATTTGTAGTAAACTATGATATATCTATATGTTTGAGAGTGAATACAAAATTTTAATACAAATTGATCCTAAATGACTTTATCAATAAAAAGTTTCTTCATCTCCATGGAATGTCAATAAGGAAAGATTTTTTCAAAAACTGGTTAGATAGCTAAGAAGAACATTTTGATAACTCGATATTTTAAATAAAATTATAAATAGAACATCCAATTTAATTTATTTATTGTAAACGCAGTTATTAATAAATAATAAAAAAAAGTTATATCACTCTTATCGTTATATATATACATATATCACACTATAAATAATTCTATTGTTGTGAATTCGCACAGAGCACAAGAAAAGAGGTTCATCACCTTGGTTGATAATTCAAATGGCACGGGACATCGAATTATTTAATTTAATTCAAAATCAAACCTCTACCAACCATGTAATCTTAACATTTGTGAAGCATATCATAGTAAATGATATACAACGCCACAAAACTAATAAAAAGTAACATATTCTTCCGCCATTACAAAAGATATGTTAGACCGTTTTCCAATAATGATGTCTATTTTTCTGGAAGTGTCAGCCAGGTACGGTCGGCAAGGAATGTGCCCATAAGGTCACGCTTATGACCGCATCATTTCTTCTTGTCAACGCTACTAATAGGAAAATATTTTTCACGGGCGGGCAAGAATACTCAGGATAATGCCTCAGGTAGAACAGATGTGAGTTTAAAGGTAATATTCTTATATGTGAGTCATATACCAGAAAATGTTATTTTTGATAAAAGGGATAATAATATCGAAATACTTATTAAAAATCAAAACTTGCATTACTGGATAAGAATAACAGAATAATTTACATACAGACACATCACGGCCTGTAGAGGGGTAGGCACAGATCACAGATTAATTAACGTCTATCTGACTCATATGTCTAGTTGGTCAGGCCCCTGCGTAACCAATCGAAATTTGTTAGATAATTAATACAGAGTATCTTATGTGAGAAGTAATTTAATTTTCGAAGGTTTTTTGGTCAAGTAAAACTAACAAAGAAATCGTCCACAACTAACCAACGTTTCATTTGTTCCAAAACTCTAATTGAGTCTTGGAGATGATCTCAGAAGTTTCTGGAGATTAAATTCCGACCTTGTTAAGCGATTCTCTTCACCTGAATTTCTAGCAGTTGAAGAAAGTCTGACTCAAATTCGTTTAAAGTGTACTGAACTTGAAGATAGACCTCACCTGAGCCCTTGGCACAAAATGTTGGAAAGGATATTTAAGTTTGTAGTATCTATATATTGTTCTGCGACATCTGCGATCATTGGGCAAGAGATTTTTTACTTTACATTTGCTAGTTATTGAATATTTAAGTAGTCTTAGTATGAAGTTAAGCATTAGCTAAATAATGTGTGTTATATACTTACATAATAATATGTAAATATATTTTTTGGTAATAGTCTTAAGTATACATGTACACGTACTTTTTTATGTTTCTGTACTAGTAGGTACAACATTACGTCAACCTCAAACAGTGTAGTATACATATTGTTTAATTAATTTAATTTTGCGACAGGATCTTGTCAAACACAACTTGAGGTCCCTTGGTACCCTTTTAATATAAACAATGACAGGCGAAAATGGCTCCTAGAAAAACCTCACTCACGGTGCAAATGACAATCTGTCATAAAAGTGTCATTCATTGTTACTTCATCATTTGAAGGGAGATACGTAAGGGATCTATTAAAGTGGAGGGTCAGGATACATAACATGCTTAAGTGTCACAATTTTTGGTGTGTTTCAATTATTTGGAAAATGTACAAATACTTACAGTAAGTGTTACAGCAAATAATACATAAAGTGTATATTGAATGATTAATAACAGTGCTTGTACATAGAGCTAAAGAGAGGAAAAAACATGTATGTAAGAAAGAGATAGTTTAAAATTTCGATCAGCGTATTTCGTTATTATTTTTTATGAACTACAATAGTCGTAGCAACTGTTTGGGTCAAGAATCATTATTAGTAAACCAATTACCTTCTTTTATTATTTACTATTACCACAGATAATATAATACTATACAGTATTACTATTCCTATTCCACTATTACTATTCCACTACTATACTATACTATTTACGGTGCAGAGAAGGCACCTTTGAAATAAATATCTGCCCATATGTTGTGTTAAACCGTAGAAAATAACACTTTTTACGTTTCTAAAAACACAAGTACAGTTTATTAAATTTCAATAGCAGCTACGGAATCGCAGTTCTGTTTTTCGAAGTATTAATTTTTCAAACTTTCGTCTCATTTTGAGCAACGAAACAGTTCAAACTTTTTATTTCGCTTTTAGCTCTAGTTGGAGTTTCGCAAACAAACAAACTTTAGTGCATATAGCGAAGAAGAAAACATGCATTTCACCAAACTAAGTCGCTTTCTTTTATGTCCTGAGCTAGTTTGAGACTCCCATTGAAGGTAATTGCTGTCATTCTTTCAAACATATCATCGTAACAGAAGAAAAAGTCATATAACATACTTTCTTGATCATGTAATGCGGTTTTACATGTTATTGTACTTATAACCGCCGAGTGTATAAGAAGGCGTATATGCGTCAATGAAGCGAAGTAGTTTGTCACGATCGGGACAGATCTCTGCATCCATGATCTCTGCTCACCGCTCTACAGCGAATCAGGCGTGGATATGTATGTCTTTTAGGTACTTCAAAATATTTAGTTTGAAATTTTTTGTTGTACATATACTCGCGATGAATATAAACATACTAACCAATAAGCAATCAGCCAAACGTGAGGCGAGTATAGTTGTTTCCTCTTTAAATTATCAACGGCATATACTTGGTTAAAGCTTGCCAATCAGACTTGAATACGGTGTTAAGAGTTGTACTCAAAATGTATTTGGCTTTGTAAATGTGTTGGTAATAAATGTAGTCAACGTTTTTAATATGTACATGCACTAATATAACTAGATATATTTACAACCAAATAACTAAATATTCAATTTAAAATATAATATTTACCGTTAAATGTGTTTTTCCCTAGTCTTAAATGATCTGAAACAAAAGAGATAAATATTTTACAATACGTAATAATGACTCGTTCGCTATTAGGAATCAATAATGTACATAATGACCTCCAAAAATATATTAATTTACGTATATTTGTGTGAAAGTAAACAATTATGTATATGATTCATTACAAACTATAATAGTTAGTTAAATTTTGTTCGATAGGTTCTTTGGAACCTAACTCTTTTCTTACTTCTCGTTTGCGTGATTATAAGTTACTCTCAATACGTGTTCTATACTTGTACTCAAATTGAATGAAGCCATTAAACAAATTGTGATCATATATTACAATTGTATACTTAAAATGTAAAGTATCTTAATAAATACGTATTTGAAACATATGGTCTGATAACAATCGCTAAATTTGCTTTCTAATAGGTATACAAAGGCAAAATGAGTTCGCCTCGTGTGAAGGTTCAATTAAAGTTTCAGCTGAAATTCTGGAAATACTTCAATGAATCTTGAAGATAGCATCTTTTTGTTACTGGCATAAGCTTTGTTATGAAATTAAAATACGTTTTTGGGTAGAGTGAATTTTCAATTAGTAATGTATCTACATGAGTCTAATTACGTAAAATATTATTATTATAAGTAACTGTTACAGAAAATTGTTAAGTGTACATAATATGAATCTTAATGATTGTATGATAAATAGAGCCGTTTTTATATAAAATATAATTAAAATAGAACTATTTATAAGAGATATATTGAAAAATGGTGATATTAGGAGTACTTATAACCGCCGAGTGTGTATGAGAAGATGTATGAATGTCGACGAAGCGAAAGTGGTCTGTCAGGATCGGGACAAATGAGGATCCGTGATCTCTGCCTACCCATCTGCAGGAAATTAGGCCTGATGTGTATTATATTTTATAAGAGGTATAAATTTTGGTTTTAAGAAGCAGTATAAAAATTTAAGCTTTTTTCAAGTACTACATCAAACCTTGATGTAATCCCTGAATCACTTTGCATAAATTCAGGACTAACCGCTTGCATAGACTACATTTGCATACATTTAGGATGAACCGGAATGCTGGATGATTTTTCATGTAGCATAAAATTATAGCATCGTGTAAAAACATTATACTAGTTTATCTTATTTAGCTACTAAATCTTAAAGGTACTAGTTTAATTTATTCCTTGCAACTAACGTAAGTTCTTGTTGCATCTTTGTAATACATACATAAATAATATTCACACCTCTACGTCTTCAAGGGAGAAACTACAGATCGCCACCTGAAACGAGTACCTTGGTAGTAAATTTGTATATGTATCGTTTAATATTACTGCACAGATATAACAATTCTATATAATTTTTCTTTGAATAAAAAACATCTTTAAATACTTATTTAGTAGATTACATATATTGAAGGTAGAACTTCTTCAAGTAAAATAAAATCTCCTACATTTTATTTACCTTGAGTATTTCTATATCACAAAGTCAGCACAGTACTTTAAAAACTCTATTCTTTGATATCTTCATCTCAAATGTGCTTGTGACTTATCTAAGTAAATCTTTGCGTCCTTCCAGTGATTTGTGATGTTGTTTGTCGCTTTCAGACATTTTATTCCTTTACTATTAGGACACTTAGAGAGATGGCCGGACATTTAGATACTCAAAGATATCTTGTTGTCTTAAGAAAACATTTGTTATCTGAATATAATGCTAGGTTAATTGAAACATTAGGTAGCAGACTACACACATACTTCGCAACCATACCTTGCGAGACCTTAGACGCGTCTTGCAATTTCAGAGCAGTTCGTCAATGATCACATCACACCTATATTTTACCAAATAGCCCTCACCAATAATGACAGTAAGTGCTATCTTATAAAACGTATTTTAATAATAAACAATTATTTTATCAAATCCTTAACCGAACTCATTTAAAGTAATGTAATCATTTCAAAAATCTGAATTTCAGCCTAAATAACGGTTCATTAAACCTCCTGAGGTTCCGGTTTCTGGTTTGTCAATATCTTCACGTCTGGCAAAAGTATCTTTGAAGCGTCTTCAAGGCGACACGCAATTATTTTTGACATTCAAGTATCTGTTTCATTGGGAAAATGTATAGGCTTTTAAGCACGTTAATTGTATGTATAAGTTTTTTACGTATATAGGTAAAAGTACAGAGATTTTTATGTTGAACCACTGTAGTTTTCTAGAGAAAATCCTAGATAAAGGGTTTTATTAGCCTGAAACTTTTGAAAACCATAATCTGTAAAACCCGTATTCCAATTTCTTTCGTACTTAATCTATTACTTAATTTCTACGAAAAACCAGGAAGAATATCATCTAATTACCATTCTAGTTACATTCACGATGGTAAGATTATAAATACGAAATAATATTCCACACTAACACGAGATGATATTATATGAAAAATATAAGTCCTTATTATATATATAGTGTGTATATTGTATTACCAAAGCCTCCTAATCGAAACTACGTGAAGGTATAAGATTAATAATAAAAATGGTTCCTGCGTCCAAATAAACGTATCGCTCCCTTGAGAAATGCGCGGAGTGACGTGGGCGTGCGGCAACAGCTAATCTTTAAAAGATAACACTCCAAGCTTTTCTCAAAATAATTTGGAGATGAAAATTGAATATGACCGATTTATAACACCTGTGGCTTGATAACAAATTTTTGGTTCAATTTTAAGCGTATCTATCGAGTTATTAAACATTTACAAAGTGTTATCTTATCACCCAGATAATTTAATTTATGCTTGTCTCATAGTCGCATCTGTAGATGTGTAAAAAATAAAGACGTTAAGGTTTTTATTTACATCACAAAAGAGCACGTGAAGATAAAGTATCATAAATATTGTAAACAAAAAGTTTTCCTTTATACTGTTGAAACACAAAGTTTAGTTTTCTCGTACAGGGCGTCAGTAAAGCTGTTTTTTATATGCTTCCACCCCATACATCCTCAGTCATTGAATTTGACGAGTGAATCCATCCCGAATAGCAGTGGAAACATCCGCTCGAGTAAATCCAGCTTTGCACACGAATCTAGCTTAATGCTTTGAAAAGATTAGAGCTTATTTGCTGTGAAAAAGGGGTACGGGCCTTGTTCTATGCAAATTTATGACGAAACAGGTTTAATAAATCATTTTACGCTGGCCATAGGGATTTTTCAAGTACTTTACGTGTTCTTTGATGTGAATTTAGTTTCAATAAAAAATCAATATAGCTAATGAAGACATTGCATCTAGTGTTCTTTTTTGTTTTATTATAGCTGTATGTTACCTACACACATATCTGTAATAATCGATTGAAAAAATTATTCTCATGAATTAGGACATTATTAAAGTATTAAAAAATAAAATTAAAATTAGATAAGAAATAAACTTCAGAAATGAGTTATTATGTTATTTAACCTCTTTCCGTAGAAAACCACGCCTAAATCTCAGGCAAGCAAAACCTTTTGAGGTCATGATTCTGTTTCAGCTCTAAACCCACAGACTTTGATAAATCTAGGTAACGCACGAGCTAGGGGTTAAAACCCGCATTCATTTTAGACGACACGTGATAATGACACGCACACACGTGTTAAGGCGGAATGGATAAGGCTTATTGATTTTGGATATCAGATTCCCTGAGGACAGATTAATAATTTATGTCCTGGAATAGGTAGAAAGAAGACAATTGGCTGAATTCTACTTTCAGACCAAGCCTTGATAGAGTATATACTCTCATTTGTAGATCTATATGAACTGGGGCCTATGTGCACTAATGTTTTTTTGCAAAATATAAGTTCGATGTCAGATCACTAATAGAGTGAAGTTGGTAGTGGATTATCAAAAACAAACGAATTTCGGCATTTTTAAAACAAAATTTTACCTACAACTTCACAGTATTGCTGATATGATATTGAACTGTGTTTGTACTAGAACGCATCAGTCGACTTGGGGCTCTGCTTTTGTTACTCTGCCTGCAAAGTGCAAATATTCGAACCTTTCGTTCATTCATGAAGCCTCTATCAGTCTTTGGTAGTGTTTTAACTACGGAAAGTTCGTGATACAGATGTATTCCTAACGTTAATATATTATGTATTTGTTGTTTTGTTTCTTACCAAAATAATCTTCTGATATACATATATCAAAATTACATCATAGCATAAAAGCTAATTCACCTAAAATATTAAAAGTAGCGTATATTAAGAATTTGATATCCCATTTACCAACATATATTATTTTACTCTGTATAAGTGCTATACGTAAATAAAACAAGGACTGTATACAAAAAGTCAAAGTGGCTAAAAAGCGTGGGCCATTCCAATCTGGTTGACGGCATCGTTTTGTTCTCGGGACAGTAATTGCTCAGTTGGGAACAAGCCAGCCTGTGATCGGGTTTGCGCTATCCGATATAGAATTAATCCGATATGAAAATTAAAAATTGTATCTTATCATATTGGAATAAATGTATTCAATCTCTTTAATTTAAACATTGTTCCTTTTGTCGTAACAATATACAAAATATAGCATATCTAATATAATTATTTACATATAATAAATCATATTGTTTTGTTCGACTACTACACTTTGACCTCTCAAACTCTGTTTTCCAAACATAATAGAGTCTGTGGTTGCAATGGCAATACAGGTGACCACCTGTCACATTGAGTACGTACTATCTGGTAAAGGCGTGGATTCGAGGTGGTCCTATAATTATTACCTCCCCAATCACGACCCAGCATGAGACATGAAATCATATGATACTTAAATACAGAATCTCCGAACTAACGGTAGAGTCATAATTGTAAGAGAACAAGTGCCCCTCATAAATATGTATATCTCGAAGTTAAAGGAATGTACTATTACGGACCTTATATCAATTAAAATTATTATGAATAAAAAAAACTGTTAAACAATCGGTTAGTGTAAATCTCAGCCGAGTAAATGGTAGTACGATGATGCACATTCGGCGTGATTCGATGGCGTTGAAAGTGCCAAATAATTTAAAAGAATGTCTGCTTCAAGCACTTACGTGTGGCTTGCGGTTAAAAGTATATAGTGATTTACAGTTTTACTTACATTTATTGTTTTTTAGATACTTATGTTTAAATCTCTTAGTGTGTGTTTTTGCATATCATTGGGCTAGGCTTATAATATATAGCTTATCTGTAAATTAAGAGGCAGTTCAGTAGGGACTAAATTTAACATCTTATATATCTATTTTATTATCAGTTTAATGAGTGTGAGTGAAGTAAGAGAGATTTGGCAGGATCGTTCCAGGTGTCGATCGATAGTCTCTGCCTATCCCGTTTGGGACGTAGAGGCGTGCATATATGTATGTATATTTATCTCCAAACGTAAGGAAAAAGCGAAATTGATTACATTTTATTCACATCAGATTAATGAATAAAATTGTCGTACGATTGTTTCCCTAAAATCTTTTTCTGCATCGGTTATAAACGGTTTTTTTTACATAAGAAGTAACTTGACTTGTCTATGCAAAAACTATGCTAACCATGTAAATACAATAGTCCATTGAAACTATTTTATTGCGAAACTTCTCAAGTGTTACTCGTGCTCAGTCACTATTTTGGGCTGGAAGCAAACGGCCGAATTGAGGGTTGAATATTAAGAAGGGTTCCACTTTTGGAAATGGTCTTAAGCCCTTATAAAGGGTACTATCGTGTATAATATGGAAGATAGAATTTAAACTAATACTACGAACATTAAAGAAATATTTTGAAAGTTCTGCATTCAATATTAAACAGTTATCTTGGAATTTATGCAAAAAGTAATTTATAAGTACATGTAACTTATAAATCCATTATTTTTTAATTGCTAAGGTGAGTTCGCATGTTTAAAAGGATATAAGTACCACATCAACTCTGTCCATCTCTTCTCTGAAGATCGTATTTTGTATGTATTATATTACTCAAGTAAAGCCACAAAAACAAATGTATTCGAGTTGTATTTCCGTCGTGATTCTCTGGTTTTATTGATAACATAAATAGCTCGTTTGTCTTGGAAAATTTGCGCGAATTTTCCCCATTTACACGTTTTGATAGATTGTTTCATGTTGCGTTTACGAGATGTAACAAATTGTCTAGTCCCTTGCTAGTCTGCGATTTATATGGATTGCTACCAGCTGATTTTTTCTTACTGTGTCTTAAGATGCATATTAAAGACGTTGTGTTAATTGTAACATTTTAGAGATGGAAATATTTCAAATTATAGAAGGTAAACTTAACGTACTGAGGTGTTTAATGAGTCCTGGTTCAGACCTAAGGAAAAAGTATTGAGATTTTCATCAAGTCTAGTATTAGATCTAAGATAAATTAAACAGTAAGTTACATCCATCCATAACAAATAACAACCATATATCGGTTACATTTTTATCAGCTTTGCTACAACTTGCGAAATAGCCAAGCGATAGAAAAGTTTGAATAAATACTTGTTCGCAAAGTCTATTACGACATTACTTTTGGGCATAATTTCCTCCACAAATTCTGCATGTTATCCGCAAAAGTTATCGCATACATCACGCTTGATAGATGCTAGGGGAGTAATGGGGTCGTTTGTGGCAAACATCGTGGTGCCGACATACTTGGCGAATGGGACTATTAAATTGACATTACATAAGCCTTATAGGACCAACGATGGGATATGATATGCGGTTGTATCAAAATATTAAAGATTATGTGTTTTTTAAATGGAAGGCAGTGAAATATATTCGTAGTAATCTTAGACCTTTTAAGTCATTTATATTACAATATATCTGGCTGACCTCCGTGACGAGATCCGTAGTTTGATTCTCGATGAACCCAAAATGATCTAGGTTATTATTATGATCTAGTGTTGCGTGCATCTGATGTATGTAATCGCAAAAGTTAATTTAATCGTTAGCTACAACATCTGGACAGAAATGAGGTATTGTTATATTTAACTTTTTTTTTGTAAAAAGGCATAAGTTTTGTCACGTCCCGCCGTCGAAAATTGTAACCACACTTAAATTACGGCTTATTTATCCTAACCATGCCAAACCACTTTAGCCCCAGTGCATCTTTATACACCGTTTACAATTGTTAAACTTCTAAATAATATCCAGAACAAACTAACTCGCTAACTACGTTCTCGACTATAAAAGCGTCGGAAAACATTGTTCAAGTGTACTTTAAGACAAACATTCATCTCGGGAGGAGTTAAAAGTTCCTTTTCTCTAATATTCTCGGATATCCAGACTCTAAAGTATATTTGGTACCAGTTAGCCTTAAGATTCGGCGATTGTTAAAGTAAAATATTTTTTATTACGATCGTAAAAGGGTGGTTTTAGTTTGGATTGGATGATACTCGTAGATAACTGCTACTGAATTAGTTTTGATATTTTCAACACATGCAAGTTCACCCTGAATTAAAAAGTACCCAATACGTCGTTTAAGTACAAAAGAAAATGTTCACAATCGTTATTCTATTTCATACGTCCTGATATAACAAACGTGTCACATTAGGTATCCTCACTCTTGGGTTAAAGTTAGATTCAGTAAATCAATTCTATCTGAAAGCTAACCTATCAATTGCCCTTACTTCCTAGGCGAACTTAAAAGGGATTAAAATTGCATTCTACATGTAGCTTTAAACCATTATAAAATAAACTCTTTGACAGTTTATTTCCTAAGCTCGTCCCGGGCAGTCCCGGCTCAAAGCAACCAGCTTTCTTAGTGTCACGTTGGCTCAAAGTAGCGTTTCCAAGTCCAATAAGCTTTGGGAAAAAGAGACTGCTCTTAGCCTTGGATAAACTAGGACATACACAATAATACTAGCGTCTAAGAAGCCTTTTGTGTAGGTAGAAAATGGTATAGTGCTTGTCTTGTATAGGTTAATTTAATCAGTGAAGTATTGTGAACGAGTTTAAAAGACAACGAGTAAAGAGTCCGATTCCTGTAAAGTAATATTTGCGCTTCACTATCAATCTCAAAACTGTTAAGATATAACTATCTTAACAGGTCTATAATGTAAAACTAATTGAGTTAAAAATTTTTTTTATATCATACATACATCTACCGAACACGCTTGTTTTCGATAGAGGTACTGAGATCACGGTTCCCTATTTGTCTCGATCCCGGCAAACAATTAGCTTCACTGACATTCATAAACACTTGTCAGTACTTTTGGCGTCGCTAACTACATCTTTATTAATAACATAACATGCATTTCAAGAACTTATTATTTGCGTAATAGTAAAATTTTGCGTATCCTTATTGGCAAATTTCAATATATACTCGAATATAGAACTCGGAAAATTCACATCGACATCACCCTACCCCCTGGCCTCGAAGTATTGTCATTACCCAACTTTATCCTGGTGACATATGAGGTTTATTTCTAAGAACGATGCTTTTCCTTGTACTTCAAATAGTTAGTAATAGTTTCTGTTCGATTTGTTAGTACTACGAAGTATGGGTCGGTTTTATATTTGCATTTTGTGCTATCTGAGTACTAGCACAAAATATATCCAGCTTTTAGGTCTGTCGAAAACGTAGTTAAGAGGTATGGTAATGGTTTTTGTGTTAGTGATTTCGTTGACAATCTTTCACTAATAAGCTGGAGTAATCTAAGCATGCCATGAGTGGCTCAGGTTTTTACACAATTCTAACAACATTTTCAAGTATTAAGGAAATAGCCCTCATGGTAATTATTTATTGCGTTATTTGCGTTTGCTATGCTTTCTTTTATATTTGAGAATCATTTTTCAGTATTTATTGATATAATTATTTTATTAATTTCTTTCACAAAATCGAACCAAAGTGGTGGAAACTAAAGTTAACACAACATAATAAAAATCAAAACCAGTAGTACACAAAACAAACAGCGTTGCAGATCAATTTCGTTTCAGCTGTGATTTGGTTCAAAGGAGGGCCTAAAACAACAAGCCTCCGAGATTTTCCGTCTCGTTGAAGCCACAAAGTCAACAGCGGAAACATCAATTGCGAAATATCCTTTGCCTTTTCAAAAGAGACAAAAAGGTTGGTGGGAATTCTAATATCCAATACATACATATATTCAGCCCTCTACGTCCCCAACGTGGTAGGCAAATTCTATCGATCGCCATCTGGAATGAACCTGACAAATCTCTCTTGTTTCACTCACACCCCATATCTAATAATATTTCATACTTAAATCTTATACGGATTTTAAACAATATCGTATAGAATTGCTAGGTTTTTTTTACTTATTATAAAATATCAAAAGAGTTATTAAGCTCAATAAATGTCTAGATAGACTTTTTAGTGTATCATCAAACGCTGATTGATCCTGCACATTCATCCGGATTTTCCAAATTTACGTCTCTATAATTTGTGGGTTTGACAATAAAGAAACAGTCATTACAAACATAAAAAAAACTAATTTAGTAATGCACTATATCAAAAATCATATCTAAAAAAGGAATGATTAAACAATAAATAAAAAGGAATGAGTAAAAAGCGACCTATATTTATTTACACAACAATCAAAGTATATTAAAATGAACAATAGTATCTCCGCATTGTATGTGTGTATGTTTATGTAGGGTATATGAAGCTCCGGATTTCGGTTCTTTCAGAGAATACAGAGCGTTCGTACACAAAGCCACTGCAATGGAATAAAGCCTTACACGTACGCGGATGCAATGAGATACTGTTATTAATACTGTGAGCGACGAAACTCGGGTTTGTTATTGGGATTCTAGTCTGTGCTAATCTTGCAATTTAGTATACAACTTAGATTTGCATGTATTTTCGAAGGTCGTCCTTTAATCCCTTTTGGGATGGACAGAAGCTAAGAGATGAACACATCCTCTTGGTCACTAATAAGTATATTGGGGTTTTGATGTCATGTGGCATATTGGTGAAAGGTTGTGAGCCTATCACCCAATAGATTCCCTATACCCCTATTCGATTATGATGGGAAGAACGGCAGCTAGTTAGCATTCTTTTTACATCCTAGCTAACACAGGACCATTTTTTGGATATAATTATATACAATTAATTTGTCTCGATATATCAACGGATTTGATAAATACGATGCTCCTTTTTAAGTTGATCATAACATACAGGTATGCACATCATGGGGAGGGAATCGGGCCCTGTAGCGGCGTAGGCACGGTCACTGATTACGGTTACCTATTTTTCTTGATCCTAACAAACCAGTTTAGTCACTAATAAACCTCCTCGTGCAGCAGTTACAGGTAAACATATTAACGATAATGATTCTAAGTTGAACACTATCAATGAGCTTTTCATACAACTATTTCTTTGATGGTAAGAGAATAATGAAAAGAATTAAAGAGCTTAATGAAGAGAGATATTCCTTAACATTTTTAGTGTAATTAAAAAATGCGAGGGTTTAACAACCAACTACTCTTTGCATAGAAATTAGCAGCGAACTGAAGAAGATTATTATCTGTAGGAACGCTTAATAAAAGAACCTTACTGGGTGCCATTAATTAAACTTTTCTGCGACAGCTGACAGCTACTTTTTCATTCGCAATACATTCAGTGAGTGAATGAATGAATGAGATGAACCTTTACAAATCAAACTCTTCTTTGATACAAGATTATAGCAGGCTCGTTACTTAAATTTACTACGATAAAAGAAAAATACAAACAGAAATTGAGAATGTAAAATAGACGGTACATACAGTAATTACGACATAGCTTTGTGGGGTGTTCAGAGAGTAACCGCTATTGCATTTTGAAGCTCGTTGACCATTAAAAACACTCGTTTAACTGAATAATGTGAAACCCAGCAAAGCCTGATATAAACAGGTAACAGTCAGTGTTAGTAAATAGCGACACGGCTTACCGTCTGTCACATTGAGTACTGACTATCCGGTCAACTCGGAGGTACGAGGTGGCCATAAAATTACTACCTTTGCAATTGTGTTAATGGTCGTGACAGCGTTGACCTAACATGACGTGTCTTTTATGTCATAAACTCAACTTATCTATGCAATTGTGTATGTTATGTGTTTCCACAGCAGCTCAAAGAGATTGCACCGTAACACTACACGAGCAGTTACTAATGGCCTAATAGCTGCGAAGTGGCTTGATTGACTCCGCATCGAACGCGAGACAATTAGATGAACGATGCCATTCTCGGCTATAGAGAGGGCTTTTGAGTTGACAAGGTGCTATAATTGTCCTAGGTTAGTTCGCGGAACCTACGTACAATATGCACAACAAAGACAAAGAAGCACTTTTATCATTTTCGACGTATAATTCTTTCATAGATATTTCATTGACTCATTTCATAATAAAATGCAAATTTGGAATTTAATCGTATTTCTTAATCCCAAATCGTAAATTTACAAATATTACTTCTCGTATATTCAG
Source organism: Leucoptera coffeella (assembly GCA_030578115.1). Classification (NCBI taxonomy): domain Eukaryota; kingdom Metazoa; phylum Arthropoda; class Insecta; order Lepidoptera; family Lyonetiidae; genus Leucoptera; species Leucoptera coffeella. The sequence goes on along the minus strand of JAMBLF010000637.1, from coordinate 113,548 downwards.
TTCAAAATAGGTAAAATAATGTAGAATAATATAAAACTCTTAGACTAATACAAAATGGCGGAAAGCCTGTAAGAAAGTAAATATATAAACAAGCAAAATATGTAAAAGCTTCAAGCCTAACTTAACCACCCGTTTTATTGTGTAAGTTGGCGTTGAGAAAGTAGACTGTAGACTTCAGCATGTATTTTCTTGGTCACCCAGTTACAAGTAAAAAATTACAAGAGCTTTCACTTACGTTATGATATTCAGTGTAAGAGATTTTTTTCCCATTTTATGATTAGGGCATATCGCTTCTCCACACACTGTACTACTTATATGTATGAGAATGTAAGGGTATTTTGCGTTCCTAATTACATTTTCATGAACAAGTTTATTTTGTACCGTTCTTAGACAGAAATAAAGATTAATACAAAAATAATAAGGTCCATGTTTCTATGTTAACTTGCTAATAGTAAATTAAACTACCGATCTATTACAACCTATCCATTTGTAGTATAAGGCTCCACAATGACTAAGATTGGCATAAAACCACTTTGCACTTAAATCATACGCAAATCTCAGCCAAGGTCCATTCGCCGTAGCGGAATTTATGGGGCTTAAGCACACATACATTTTGCAAAGCTCTTCTCGGCGAATGGAAGGCACAATGTCACGACACAGTTCCATTGTTCCAAGTCGTCAAGTCACTTCCTGACTTCGCTAAATGGGGCACAATTTTATTGTTCCGCGGAACAAACACTGAAACTTGCGGATTGACGAATATGCTACGGATTATGCAACTCTGTTCTTTAGTTTGGCTAGTAGAGTGATGTAGGAGTATGAATATGCATGATGTATGCAACAATGATTTTAAAGCAAATGAAGAGAAGCTTATACGTGCGTATACTACTTTTTTAATTCATATCTTTCGTCATTCGTCCGTTCTTTTATCATGTATTGATAGAGGTTGGTAGCCAATCGCGTATGTGCTAATCTTACCTCATATACGGCGGCAAATAACAGAATTATCTGCAACAAACAAATAGCACACATAAGTTATTCAATATGAGGATCATATAACACTCATTGAGAGTCATTCGAATAAAATATATAATAATAAATTATCCAATCAAACGATTGGTGTGTCGTCATGAAAAGAAATACCGAGAAGTTGATCAAAGCTACTCACATTATTATTCACATTATAATAATATCCCAGCAACAGTACGAATATATGAATCTATCAATAGTTGCAAAAGTAACTAACTAACTAACAATGTTGCGAACAAGAATATCTATTTAAATTGACCAAAAGGGAAGTACAAAACTTTGATGCATGCTCCCTATCGATCCGTTTCGCATTGAAATGGCGTAATTAATCCACGTCATGTATCTGATGAAAACATCAATCTGGGTAAGTCTTTTTTGTATTATCTTATTTTGTGTTTACTACATAGTACTACATATACCAGATTAGACGCAATAGATCTTTAGAATTCTCAATCAAGCTAAAATAATTTTATTTTTAAGTGACGCTCTTGTGTACTACATGTGCTATGTGGAACGTGTAATGTAATATCTCTTTCTTCAATTTTAATTAAATCATATACACACGACATGATCTCGATGATTTTAATTACTACACATGGTTTTCTCATCTGCACTTTTCCCAACGGTACCAAAATTTACTTAAGTACAATTTTATTATTCATTCATATACAAACTACTCTCACTACCATATCATATAACTGAGCTACATACAAAATCCACATTACATCGTCAGAACTAGTAAATCAATCGCCAAAGGCAAAACGCGATAGCATCAGTTAGTTCATAGAATTTACTACTGCTGCGTTTCCGTTTCGGCATTCAGCGGTAGTATTGGTAGTTTGAAGCTGCACCTACCGTTGGATGCAAATGCCGGTCTATGATAAAAGCATCACAAATATCAAGTGGGTTGTTGACAGATTTGGTAAAATGGTTAATTGTTGAGCCAAATTTTTAGACTAAGATTTAGCAACCTGTCATTCTTGTTCTATATGACGTCACAACCTCAAAATTCACCTAGAAGATATTATCGTATTTCCACGGTTCTGTCATTCTCAAAGGGTTTAAAGGATGTCTATGTATATGTCAGTTCTTTTTAGATTCGAATACTGCTGTGGAAAAAATCACGACACCAGCTTCTTATACAGACATAAAAACTGTGCTACTTATTTTATTATTGAGTTTTCGTGACAAAGCGTATTTACTATTGAGACTAATTTTTGTAGTTAATATTAAACAGTTAGTCTCCTTATATGTAATTTTGTTGATGATTGAAGGTAGTAAGCGTAATTCTGTTCAAAGAACGAATAAATTCGAAAAAAACTGAACTAACCAAGGCTCATTTGTAGCGATATTTCACTTAATCGATACACAATAAATTCACATTATAAGTGCATTAATACCTCCCTAACTCGATAAATTTGACCTCTCACCCTCTCTTAATTAGTTAATAGGCTTTTATAGAATCGAAGGGGAGCCAATATTTTGACGGAACAAGTCAAAGATGGATGATCCTTAGATTATCCTTAGGGCAGTGTTTTCTTGACTAAATAATATTTGAGTCTTTGGGTTACTTTAATTAATAGCAAAATACATGAGTTTTACGCCATAGAACAGTTGCTCATTTCTTAGTATATGTAATAATAATAATAGTAGTATATGTAATAATAGTAATATCTGGTAAAAACAAAGTATATGATTGATGAAATTAACGTGGATAATTTTTATGTTTATTCTATTAATTATTGATTAATAATAGATAAATTATTATACAATTAAAGCAGCTAGACACTGTCTCATCCTAATCAGGGACTAAAACTAGACTAGACTAGACTTGAAGGCGACAAATGAACTAGAAATACGACTTGGCTACCTTTACGGTAGTGGTCACATTATTTTGTTTTGATTAGGTGTATTTTGCAAATATTGAACATTAGTCAACTACCGCTTTCCTAATCGGTAGTAGCAGTGGCAGATCGATTTGTGTATGTGCGAGTATGTAGAGCACATTAAGTTGACGAGTTTCGGATCCGGTGCGATTCTGATAACATCGGATGAACAAATAATGCGATTACACAAAGCGCTACTGTGAATGCGGATTTGTATGACGATTTAATAGCTATTTAATTTCTGTAATAATTCGACGTAGCTCAGTTGTTTGGGGCTTGTCTCTGTATCAGTGGGTACAGGGTTCAAATCCCGTTTGAGCATGTACCAATGGAAATGAATTTTAATGAATTTCTATGTACATTTTCGTAATAAAAACACATTTACGAAATGCATCGAATTATACGGTGAGGGAAAACATCGTGAGGAAACCTACCTGTTCGTCGGACAGGTATAGTTAGTGCTTGTAAATGGTGACATGGCTGACCACCTGTCACATTGAGTACTGACTATCTGGTTAACACTGGTTCGAGGTGTCCATAGAATTACTACCTTCGCATTTGCGGAGATGGACACCTGAACCTCTGACTACCCCGCAAGGGTTAATGGTCGTGAATGCGTTAGTTTTGTTTTTGTTGTTAATTTCTGTCCGCCATAGATTGATGAAGAGAAGAATGCTAACTATCTGCCGTTCTTTTAGGCTTGACAAAGGATTTGAGGTCAATATAATCTATTGATCAGTGGGCTAGCCACCTATTACCAAAACATTTTTAATTTCATCATGATATTAATGTTATAAATTTTCTGATTCATCAATGAATTAAAAAAATCTATAACCACCGAGTATATAGTATATATGCAGCGATTAATGGTTGTCAATTAATCGAACGTAGGTAATATCAGGATCGGGTAAAAACTGCGGACACCCTTGATCTTTGTCTACCCCTCTTTACGAATACTGATACGATGTGTATGTACTCCTTACTTTATATACAATAAGCTCAAAACCCTAAAACGAATGCTAATCACCGCATACAATATTACAAAAAAATACTACTTCTTCTTATACTAATCTAATGAAAACAATTCAATGCACATCAAAAATACTGAAATGCACACCAAAATATAGCTTAACGCACAGCAAATATTAGGTTTGGGTTGGAACTGTATTATTTTGGTGTACAATTCAGTATATTTGTAGTGCATTTTCGTATTATCTGATGTTCCTTTAAACACTAACCTTAATCTAATAACTTAGTAACTTTGGCGAACTAATCGCCTCTTACAGGCGCATACTACCTATCTTAGAAACAAATTGTGTAGCTGAGGTGAGATTGAGATTTCCCAAAGGCCATTACCAACGAATATCCTTGAGGAAGGCTGTCTATCAATGTCAGGGCTCATTGCCTATTTAAATATTCATATTATACATTCACGTACATAATTCCAATCGGGATACTGTTGTGGTTTGTAGGTAATAAATATTTAGTTAATTATAATTGGGTTTTTTACATAATGTTATTACGAAATTTCTTTTTATATCTTATAAATCTTTTTATTATTTTCACTTCATCTCATTCAAAACACTAAAACTAAATATGTCCAAATTATAACATAAAAAAAAAACTTTCATCTAACAAAAACTACACATTTACGAAAAAATGTTAAATATTTCTTAACATATGCCATCTTACCTAGATTTGAATCATTATTCTAAGTCATGAGCCAGCAACTAGTCACGAATTTTCCATTACAATACCCTAATATGAAGAATTATTATGTTCCCAGGATCCTGTCAATCCCAAACGCCATACAGTCGTGAGTATATACAATATATATATGTCAAACATTGAAAAAGCTTTCATCCGAGGTCAGATAGCAATCAATCAGTCAGAGTAGAGGCTTGTTAATTGCTGTTACTCCGTTTCGGGAATAGGTCGTGAAAAACGTTTCCATTTTCAATTTGCCCTTTGCGATGACATTCGATCACGGAAAATAGTGTTTTTATGTTCTTAAGTTACAAACTTCATGTAAGTTCTTATACTTAATTTACAGACATTATGTCAGGCCTTAATTAGAGGGGTAGATAAAGATTACAATTCTATAATTCCTGATATAACAATAATACAAACAACTAAGGCTTTTCTGATATTCCATAGGTAGCTAAATAAAAATTGTTTTGTAAATAATATTATAAATATAATAAAATATCACATACCTGCTAATTATTTATTGAATATCTCTTTATTTACAACTGTATTCTCATGAATATATAGATATTTATCTGTTATACTACATTATTTATAAATAAATTAATAATAAAACTGTATAAACAAAATATTTAAGCCATATCACTGCTAGCAGGGAGAGTGCCCAATATGTTAGCAGCATTTCCATTTCTAAAGGACATTCATACACGTACATAATATTTGCATATCCATCTTAACGTTAGTGCAGTAGTGTCTTATAAATATATTAAATCTAATATACACCAATTAACAAACGTGACAGGTGGTTTTCAAAATCCCTGTAGATCGCTCATAATAGTCTATTGAATAATATTGCTATAGTACCTATGTCTAAACAGATAAAACAATTATACTTTAATATACTGTTGATTACCTAGTTGATAATTTTTCTATATTAAAAGACAAACGTGTTTACCACCACTAACCCTTGCGGGTTAGTCAGAGGTTCAGGTTTCCATCTCCGCAATTGCAAAGGTAGTAATTCTATGGCCACTTCGAACCCACTTGACCAGATGTTCAGTACTCAATGTGACAGATGGATGTATTCCTATATTATATATAAAAATATGGAACGAGAAAGTAAATATAAGAACAAATAATTAACTTTGCGAAGCAAATCATAGTTCGCAGCAATACAATGAGAAATTGAATTTCCAAGTTGGATCTTCGTCTAGAGTGGAGAAAACGTTATTAAAACTTGGCTGAAACATTTTAATCTATCCATAAGTTAATCATGTAGCAATAAATTCTATTATTTCTAACAATTGGCTTTTGATAAACTTTTAGATGCATACATACACATCGCGCCTGATTCCCTGTAGAGGGGTAGGCAGAGATCACGGATCCCCATTTGTCCCTAGCATGACAGACCTCATACACATTCGGCGGTAATAGGTACTTCTAACGTCACCTTTTTCAATATGGCGTCTATGTGACTGTCATGTCTTATTGGGTCGGCCTCTACGTAAATATGATTGCTAAAAGTTAAACGCCCAATATTAAAAGTGACCAACGAGGTATCATGTCATCACCCTTAAATGGACTAAAGGGTGTGAATGTACATTATTAAATGTGTTTTTTTATTACAACCGTTGTTAATTTCATTGATTACTCGTAATCCACGTTTCATCAAATACTTATGAAAAATGATTAGTAATTATAACAGATATGGATATTAATTACTAATATTCCAACCATTTTAGAATGGCTCCATAAAAAATATATTATTTCTAAGATGCTAGTTTATACATAATATTATCTGAATTCTATTCACATTAACACAAATACATACATATTAACATTCTTTGATACTTTGCGGGGTGGACAGAACCTGGGGTTGCGAATATTGGGGTTGTGTTGTCATATAAAAACATTGGTGACAGGTCACTACCTCATCGCTCAAAAGATTCTATTTACTCTAAGTCCCTTTGTCGCTTCCTCCAACATGCCAGGAGGAATGGCAGCTTGTTAACCTTTTTTCTATTTTTTGGTCTAGCACTGAAGAACACATAATAACAGAATAGGAAACAAGTTCTTAGTATTCTATATACATTAAGACACATACAGTTGCTTTCAGTATTGAGAACAATGTTACAGTCAAAATAATGTCTTACAGCTGTTCGGGGAAGTAGTTAGCATGAGCATGAGTAAAGGAAATTGTGAACTATTTCAGACAGTTCCGGGTTCGATTCTTGGTAGTGTATTGTCGTATATGTATGGAGCTTGAATATAATGAAGAGGATTTGTAAAGGAATATACGAATAGGTTAGTTATTGGGGTACTTTTGCTGTTTGAAAGATTCTAGATAACGTGATATAATTACTGCGTTATCTGAACATTCTCGTGTGTATAGACGACGACGCTTAAAAGGTAAGCCTTCTTAAGCGACAAATATCAAAATGTTCAGGAGAACTGTTTAAAGTTTTTTTTTAGATAAAACATCATAACTTTTTTACATCCTGGTTTTTTTTTATAATTACGGGTTATAATCTCATGCAGATATTATTAACGAGCTAAATATTGTAATAAGATTGTATGTCCCATGCCCCGAAATAACGTTCATACATACGTATAAGCACGGATTATAATCCATTCTGGGATGGTTAGGACCACCGTGATATTATCATTCCTTTCTATCAATTATCGCATAATATTGGTCATTGCCAAAAGCTTATATTGACCCCCAGACCCTCAGATACCAATAGAATCCTTAGTTACCAGTCCTTTGACAATTAGTAGTCAAAGCATATCTAATAATACAATAATAATACCGTGCTATCTGGGACGTGAAAAGAATGCTAACTAGCTGCTGTTCTTCACGGCATTAGGAGGCGACTTATGGACTTTTTCATGTCTCTAAGGTCCTATCCACTCTAAAAGAGATTAAAGTACATGTATTTTTATGTAAAATAAGTAAATGAAGTAATAAAACTATAGCTAATGCACTTCGAAACATAAATAAAAATACGAAGCAGCCGTTTCAGACGTTTCAGCCAGACATCCAATTAACTATTCTCAAAGGCGCATGTCCGTGTATAATTAACTTAATGCACTGGGTAAATTTAGGTATCATGTGACACAACGAAGTAGCGCTTTTTAGGGTATACAGAGACTTGGGAATTCTTTACCGCAATAAATAAGGGGTTTAGGAAGCATTTATATGAGACCATCTAGACAGATTTTTTTAGGCTTGAAAGGTTGTCAGTCCATTGCTATGCTATCTTACGAATATAAATTATAGGGAAGTGAATATATATGTACGAAATTATGTCATGATAATTATTATAGCACTGACTATTAGGGCAAAAATATATGCGTTATGGCAGTACCTTTATTCCACAATATAAGAGATACCCTAACTTATCCACACCCCCTAATGTATAACAGTCGTGTACATATACTTAAAATACTAATGACTATAGTACACTTTACAGCCACGTGCAATTAGCTTGGCTCAAAGGTATGATCGTGTATAACTAGCTTAATTTGTCGCGTAACGAAGGGACGGCTTTTGTGAAATACGATCTTTAGTTTACTTTTACAATTTGCTACTTTAACGTAAATGAATTACTGAACCTGTAGCTTTTGTATCAGGAGTTAATCACTACATAGTATAAAACAAAGTCGCTTTCTTTGTCCTTATGTCCCTTTGTATGCTTAAATCTTTGAACGGATTTTTATGCGGTTTTTTTTAATAGATAGAGTGATTCAAGAGGAAGGTTTATATGTATAATAACATCCATGAAATAGTGGAGTAGGCTATATATTTTATACCTATGCGAAGCCGGAGCGGGTCGCTAGTTTATATATAAAAGACAAACGTGTTCACGACCATTAACCCTTGCGGGATAGTCAGAGTTTCAGGTGTCTCGCAAAACCCACGAACTCGAACCCACGTGTTTACCAGATAGTCTGTACTCAAATTGACAGATGGTAAGCCATGTACAGTCAGCGCTAAAAGTGCAGTCCCAGTAACTTTTTGTAAGGTTTAAGTTTATAAGAACAAAATACAATATTTTACATTTTAAAACTGGTGCCAATATGTCAAGGCCACTATACGTATACGTTCGCTGCAAAATGAAAATTATGTCTTTTGTTCTTATAAACGTAAACCTTAAAAATGTTACTGGAACTGCAGTTTTAGAGTTGACTGTACATTATATATGAACATATGAATGAATTTATAATGTGCCTACGTATCGCTATAATAAGAGGCTTTGTTTCCCAGATTGATAGACCCAAAAGTTTTGTTTCAAAGCACTTTATGGTCCCTAGCCCTTTCGACTAGCCTCCAAGGTTATATACGAATAATGGATGACACTTGTTTGACAGTTTGTCATTGTACCAATGAGTAGGAACTTTTTGTTTCGTAACCTTTTTTGGAGAGTCTTGAAATTCAGTTTTATAAATTGCTCGATGAAGTTGATAAATATGACAATGACAAGTTAGAAGAATTTTAAGGTACTTTTTATGGAATTAGTATTAATTTGTCGATTTTTAATACTATTTTAGATTATTTATACAGAGATTGGTCTTATGAAATCGAGTTTTCTATAAGGGTAAATGAGGACAAGTAAATACATTGTGATATAACCTGCTATAACTAAGGTATGACCACGGGTATAGTAAGAAATAAATGCCGATATACAGGGTGGCGCATTCAAAACGGTCAGTATGGGAAAGTCTGAAACTATAAGAGATACGAAGATTTGTTCTTAGGAACCATGTCACCGATTTTGATAAAAAGAAAAACTGCATTCATACTTTCTTTGAAAAATCAACTGTATCCAGTACGGGAATCGAACCCGGTTGCTTAGAAAATATAAACTGGCCCTTTTCACTTTTTCTTTTTAAATATCAATTGTGTAGGTCTGATGCTGTAAATGTCTGTATGAAACATGGTGTCGAAAATGAATAAAATGCATTGTTTTGGCATACTTTAGTTTATCATACTTAGTAGGTTTTCTAAGTGACCACCGTTGTTTTTAATACACTATTCAACACGTTTAGGTAACGATCTTACTATTGAATTATGTATTTTCATGTGGTGAATTTGCGTTATAATTGACTTAATTGCTACTTTTAGGTCTTCAATGGTGTCATAGCTTGTTTTGTAAAATTCATTCATAACGTAACCCCACAAGAAATTTTCAAATATGGTTTAACACGTCACTTTAAGTGGACTTTTCAATAGATGTTAGTTTTCGATTACTGTAGATAACAAAACCTCCTTAAAGGATTAATGCAATGCTAATACCACATGATATGGTGTATGTAACAAGTAGAGAAGTACAAAACTACAAACAGCCATACATATCACAGAGAATTTTACATGCATGTTGAATATTGTTACGATGTATGTAAACCACTATGATAAACTAAAGTATGCCAAAACAATGCATTTTATTCATTTTCGACACCATGTTTCATACAGACATTTACAGCTTAAGACCTACACAATCTATATTTAAAAAGAAAAAGTGAAAAGAACCAATTTATTTTTTCCAATCAAGCGGGTTCGATTCCCGTACTGGATACAGTTGATTTTTCAAAGAAAGTATGAATGCAGTTTTTCTTTTTATCAAAATCGGTGACATGGTTCCTAAAAACAAATCTTCGTATCTCTTATAGTTTCAGACTTTCCCATACTGACCGTTTTGAATGCGCCACCCTGTATATGGTTCTAATAGCTGAACAAAATAAAGTTGATTAATAGAAGAAAGTCTCATTTATTATGTTGGAATTTTTTACACGGAAAGTGAAAAAGTGTTCTCCTAATCTCTTGAGCTTCACTTAAGAAAGAAAGTTGGTGAGTTTAAAGTAAGCCCTTTCGCAAACTTAGGAAGTTTTCCTAAAAAACACTGCCTGCCAAGAAAAAATCAATTTAGAACTTTAAAGAGTGTGCCTGAAGTTTGTTTTTGCCTCATAATTTATGATTTGAAAAATATGAGTTTTATTTATACAAAAATATTGCAAAGAATAAGGAACAACTGCAGTTAAAAACAATGAATTACTAAAATGTAGGCTCTTCTACCATAATCAGGTAATATATATTAAATAAGAGCTTTATTGCATAGAATATATTAAAAAGGTATATCACTGAAATACCAAATGTAACTCGAAATTCGTAAGATTACAACCAAGTACAACTCGCTCATTAAATTCTCTTTTTACTTTATACTATCACAATACCAGCAATTTCAAACCAACAAAAACTATTTTATGAAGTAAACAAAACATTGTCGATGCCATACGGAAATCCAATAAACATTTCTCCATGCCTCGCATTCGAGGTGCATCCGCTATTTTATTAACAGGACGTGTCATACACAACTGCACGTGCCATCCAAGCGAGACTCTCTGTATTAGGTTCTGCTTGAACTGTGCAACTTTAATCATTCTTTTACTTTTATAGTCTGTTTGGTTCATGAAGGGTATATTGTTAGTTTAGATAGTGCTGGGCATATTAAAGAAATAAATTATGAATATCATCTTTAATGTGAAAGTGAAATACAAATAATGACTTTACTTATTCCTTGAGGAAGAATTAAAGTATAAAACGAAGGCGACTTGTTGGTTAGATTTAGTGTTAACGAAATAAATTTACGAACTTAAAAACCTTGAAATATTTATGATCACCGAAACCGTTCTGTCTTATGCAAAAATTAGAAATATTCGTTTGTATACTAGAGCTTATAACATAGATTTAATGTAAACAAACACATCGAACTAATGAAAGTTTCGCTTCATTAAAGCGACTACAAAATAGTGATAAGAGGAAGCAAGATCATATCCGTAGCATACAAAGCACAGCTACTACGATCGACCACTTGCGATTGCAATTACTACGAGTTGAAAAGGTTCCGATCGTGCTGAGTGCAGCCTTTGAATTTAAATTATTTCGTTATAGGAACGTTTTCACAATATCTGCTATTTCTGTATTATTTAATTGTTACTGCAATATTACGAGAGTCTATACAAAAAGTTTATTCGTAGCTAGCTAGCTAGCGTCACTTTATATTGCATGTATTTAATTTAAATCTTTATTAGATACACTTTTTTATGTATGATCAAGAACTTCTTATCTGAACATGTAAAATTTCATTGAAATAGACTGCAAAATATATTAAATACACTCGGAATAATTTCTTGTTTACTATTTAAGTCCCAAAAAGAACCAGTCTGACCTATAACAATACAACTATTTGCAAAGTACCTTAAATTTCTCAATGCATTTTATTTTGTTTGTTATTCCTTGTGTACTTCATAAACTAAAACATACCCCATTCAAAAACGATGTCTAAACAAAAATGCACATAGTTAGAACAAAGGCCTTTTTCGTGTTGTTTTTGCATAGATAACAGTTTCCCGTGAGCTGACTGGATGTTGGCTTCTGTTCTGTGGCTCAACGTTTGCACAATATGGTGGCTGTTGTGTGTTTAGACGATACGAGCTGCGGGATTTATCAGGCTAACAACGTTGCAACAGCACGTAGGCTGTGTATCTACTGTTTTGGTGGATGATATCCCTGAGGATAAATTATGACAGTCATATTTGGCTGTGGTTAGAATGGAATTTGTCTGGGGTTTGTTAATAGATTTAAGTTCTTAAGCTCTTAATAGTCTATTAGTTCTAGATACAAACAATTTTGTTTGAATATACGCAGTATCAAATATACATATCTGCTACATCAAATAAAAAAACTGAATGTTTCATTATAAGCAATAAAAACAGCAACAAAGCAGATATTTCTTTAAATAGTTAATACCAATACCTACAAAACACATAATTGAAATCACATAGAATACATTAAACTGGAATGGCTTTCCAAACATACTTGACCAAGTAATAAAAAGCAACGATAGAGGCGACATCTATCTTAAAAGCCGGAAGGCAAGGCGATAGTGGTCGAGGCCCTCAATCGTGTGCAACGTTAGTGTCCTCCCTCCTAATGTAATGGATAGCGGAATGGACACTCATTGCCAGCCACTTCATTGTAAAGTATTGGTTTCACGGTACTGCGACAAGATGGGTAGTGTTCCGTGGAAATGTATGGGTGCTTGTGGTTTTGGAAAGCAATAGATAAACAATAACAAGTATCATGCCTGTTACTTAAAACAAAATCGAAGGTAAATGTATAAGTATCATGATTCTCGAGGTTATTTATAAACACTTTTATTATATTTGAAGAAGTGCAAGAACTAATGCTTGACAAAACTTATTTAAAGCTAAATTACAAAGGACTATATTACGTCAACTTAAGCGACTCTTGAATGTTTTGATTACCCTTAATTAACTCTTAAAAATAATATCAAGGTAAATACAAATATACCCTCATATACCTTAGTAATTAAGGACATCTACAACGGTACTAAGTAAGTATAAAGAATTACAACAAATCTCAGACTGGTAAAAAATGTACATGACATACTATCATAACCTACAAAAATCTTCTGCCAAAGTAGTGACTCGACCAATCTGTCAAATATCCGATGAGCACACTTTTTGTGCCCCTCTAACCTCTAACAAGTGGCGCTGAGCTCGTTAGGCCAATTTATTAGGGTCCACCCCAAGGGACCAAGGTTTAGGTACGCCTACTTCTTTTGTTATTTTACAGTGTCTATGGACATTGTTTAGACGTAATAAAATACGTAACTGAAACAATGTACGTGAAACATAGAACATTGTTAGCATCCTGAATTTATTCAATATTATAGTTAAAATTGACAAAAGTATGTCTCTAAGGTTTCGTCCAGTCAGGAAGGGACTAAAGAACGTAAAATATACCTATACCTACAAAGCTAACATTCTAGATTGTAATCTATCGCTAGTATGTCACCAAATTCTGCGTTATACGACTTACTAGGACGACCCCTGCGTAATTAAGACCCTCATTATGTGATGGCATGTCTCCAATGTCTTGTCTTTTCTTACTTTTATTAACTTACTTTTTAAAATGAAACAAGGAAAGTCCTTGGACCAGAGTTCAATAAATATATCTTGCAAGGTTGCAGAGAATGGCTTTTAGTCCCCACCCCGATTTATTACGGGACACCCCGAGGAATTCATGTTTTGCGGGAAAGATCATTTGCGAAAGTTATGTACCCGGATATAGCTCGTTGGTTGGGACCAGGAATCGTATACTAAAGGTAGGATTTGATACCTATTGGATAAGTTGTTATAGAGTTTTTGTGCATTATTATTTTGATTGTGTATTAATAAGCCTATAATATATACACGTATTATTATATAATACATAAACACACACTTAAGTATTCACTAAGATATACATCACATACACTTTATTAATCCATATCTAGATAATTCTGGTGATTCATATTCATTAAATATAAAGGTGGCTCTATACACATTGCAGTTATATAATGTCACTCTGCTTCTGTATGTTGCTTATCACTTGTCTTACTAGGGTGACCAATACGCCAATCATATAACATGCACCTGAAGAGCACACATACAATTTACAGCAGTTATTGATCAAAGCAGAAGCTATTCACAGCACCATGAAAGGCACCGATTGAGCTGGAATTTCCAGTATAGCGAGGTGCAAGGCGGAGCTAAGATAAAATGCATTGTGCCGTGCTCACTACATTCCACGAATTCAATAGCTGTTTCCCTCGTTGGAATTTCTTAGGTCTCATGCTGAGGCAGATGTAATTTACATGTATAGTCGTACATTGTAATATTCAATTGTGATCACCTATGAATACGTCGAAAGGGATTAAATTCCAATGTCTATACATGTTAAGTAAATCGAAGTTTGGAAACAAAAGGCTGTAGTTCCGATAAGTTTACAATTTAGGGTAAGGTAAAGTATACCTTACTTTACCTTTTTTAGGCTAAAGTAGGTGATGAGAGATTATTAAAATATTCTCAGCATTGTTTTTATTTTGACTTATTTAAGTTTTGACATTCGGTGACTATGAGGTATAAATTACTACACACGTAATACTAAATGTCAAAATTTCAAATAGAGTAATGAGTAATGATATTAATGTACTGCCCAATAAATTAAAGATTAAATACACATAAATATACATATACAATAGGTGAAATGCTAAAGTCTTTACTAGACATAAGTATGATCATAAATCATATATGCACTTAAGCTACAGTATAACATAACGAGTATAACACTTACAGCATACATAAATGTTTAAAGCATAAACATCATGAAACATTTATGGCGGATATTAAAAATACTTACCAAGAAGGACAAACGAAAAAGTATAGAATGTTTGCAATAGTGGTTTATATGTACGGGTGTACGATTGCCAGTAAAATAATAGTGATTACAGTCGTCTATGGTTCGTCAACAAAGTCAGCAACGCAGTGAAAGTTGAAAATACAAATAATTATTTTTGGCTGAATATTTAGTCAATTGTGATGCCAAATTGGCTAAATATGTTTGCTTTGGGATTATATTTGGATCCTCAACTGGAACGAACCGAAGAACAATCAAGAGAAGAATTGCAGCTTCGACTTCGTTTTTCTTCGGTTGTAGCGGCTAGCGGCGTTGGTGTAACCATGGCGACTGAATATCAAGAAATGCAAACGCCATGGCATCAGTGTTTGCATTTCAGCCGACATAACCTTAGTGGTGAATGGCTTAATAAATAAAAAAATTAGTGATTACTTTGAGTAGTATGAAGTTAAATGTACATGAATTGAAGCAACGAAGAATATAAACGCTGAACGTGGTTGGTAACTGGATGAGGGACCATCTGATTGATTAAGTGCATTTGTGCAGATCAAGGACACATCGTGAGAACTGTCCTTATAACTCAGGCCGTGAACCGTGACATAGTCTTTACTATCCGTCACTTTATGTACAAGCTGATTCTGATTGTCCGGAAAGAGTTAAAAGCGTTACATAAACCAGACGTAATGACAGCTGGTAATTCAATCTTAAGTCCCGGATTAGCTTAGGCCCGGTTTAAAGCTTACACATCATAAAATATTTATGGTTATTAAAATGTGTTCTCGTTTCTGGATGGCTCCCAAGCGAGTGTTTATATTAAAGCCTTTTGACGTGGTATTTTAATAAGAGCACGCTTAAAAGAACATACGGATAGTAACTTAATTTGAATTTCGAAATAAAAATACACTTTTACGTATTTCATGAAAAATACTTTCGTTGTATATAACAAAGTTGAGTTTATTCAACAAACACTGAGCTGAAACTTCTGTATCTCTCTACAGTGGAATGGTTAATCACCTGCGACATTGGATACTGATTATCAGGTTAAAAGTACCAACTGATCAAAGATCGTCTCAATGCTCGATTGACATCTTACACACTTCTGTCACGAAAAGAGTTTTACGATCGAGAATTCATAATTTGAGTCTTGACTATGAATTAATTTCTGCTATTCTAATTGGTCAATTGTACTAAAACACACTCTACCATGGAACATAGAGTAATCATAACAATGACTTTATGTATATTATAACAAAAATATACGTATTATACAATAATATATTCATAATATTTCCAACATTCATGCTACAAAATGACCTAGGAGATATTATTGTCTCTCTAAGGTTCTGTCCTCCCCGAACGAGATTAAATGACGTTAATGCACGTGTATGAATGTATTATAAAATATTTAGTAGGCAAGCATTTTATTTATCCATATAAGTATCAACTCTAAAACGAGCCAAGGGTTAAGTCTGTTGTTGGAATAATTCAGATGTACAAACCAACGTGTGCATTATGAATGGCCTACACCCTTTTGTTTTGTACTTAAACAAGCATCAAAAAACGTTCAATTCTCATGAAAATAATTCTATCCTCTGCATTTACATTTAAAAATACATACCGAGATTGTGATACGTATGTTTTTACAGAATTTCTTCTTCTATCATTATCTAACTTTACTTAACTTATTCGATTCAATCACAATATATATTCGAACATCTTATATGTGTATATATATATAGCTATTGCAAAAGGAAAACCTTAATTTTTAATTTTATAACGGAAAGCTGAAACTTGGAATACTATATCGAAAAATTACAGATGTGTAATAATAAAGATAATGCTTCTGAATTCATTTACAGAACTTGAGTCTAGTATTTTATATACTGTAGTGTAATAACTGAGATCTAAAGATAATTGAATACTTTTAAAATAATAACCTGGATAGTCAAATCCTTATTATCTACGAGTATTTTAAATTAATCCTTACATAGCAAAGTTGTATATTCTATTAATAACACTGCCCTCTATTGAAAAAAATACGAACCAATCACACCAATACAGTAAACAGTCTAAACCACCTCAGCCTGTACCTTACTCTGTGTGCATTATAAATTTCTGGTCCGCTTAGGCAAAGGTTTTACAGACTTGCGGTTACGTGCCCGCCTTTGAGTTTCGTTTATTTATTTGTTACAAATTGAGCCTGGAGCGGAGGTAACATGCTTTACATCTTTCAGTAGACAAGCGGAACGCTTAGGGATATTTGATACAACATTTTGTATATATTTGAGGCTTCGGACTAGCTTGGGAATGAAAGTTTGTAATCAGCTGCTTTTGCATGCAATATGTAGGTGAACAAGGTATTTAGGATAGATTTGAGTGTGAAGATGGATTTTCTTGTTTATTATACGTTAGCTACAATTATCCGAATGAATTTATCGAAAGTCGAAGCTGGCTGCGTAATTGTGTATACTATACTAGTGACCCGCTCCGGCTTTGCATGGGTATAAAATATATAGCCTACTCCACTATTTAGGATGTTATTATACATATAAACCTTCCTCTTGAATCACTCTATCTATTAAAAAGATGCATCAAAATCCGTTGCGTAGTTTCAAAGATTTAAGCATACAAAGGGACATAGGGACAGAGAAAGCAACTTTGTTTTATACTATGTAGTGATAGATAATGCACGTTTAACGGTAATGATTACCACAAGTAGGACAGCATTGGGAGACTGATTATATATAGATATTGATTATTTAGCACTATAAGTTGAAACCATCAAATATACTATTTTGGAGATGTTGACTTGTACCTCAGACTACCTCACAAGGGTTAATCATCTTGATTATTTTACTTCGAGTGAAGTTAGAACACAATAAGTGACGGTGGGTATTAGTAGTATTATCATATTTCTAGGCATGTATCACCCTACAAATATAAAACCATTTTACTCCTTGCATTATATGCAATGTCCTTAGATTATATTCAAGCCCTGATCGGCATGTATATTACAACATATAAAATTATCTCCTACCCTGTGAGAGTTTGAGTCATAATATTATGTTATCATTTTATATCTAGAACCTTAATGTAGCATCGATGCCAAACATCTTTCTGAATAATTCATGAGCAATCAATCAGTATGAAAAAACAATTTCCTAGAAAGCAACGTAAACCCACAACATTTATGATCCCAGAGGACTTCTATAGAACCCTTTAGTACATAAATTAAGGCTTTACTCGTTTATTTAGATATTTGGTTTTGTTTCCCGAAAAGGTAATAGTTAGTGCTTGTAAATGGCGACATGGCGTACCACCTGTCACATTAAGTACTGACAATCTGGTCAACGCGTGGATTCGAGGTGGCCATAGAATTACTTACCTTTGCAATTGCGGAGATGGAAACCTGAACCGCTGACTACCCCGAAAGGGTTAATAGTTATGAACGTGTTTGTCTTGCATCGCCAAACGCCATTAACATACATATACATCACGGTCTATTCTCTATATAGGGGTAGGCAGAGATAACATGACCATTGTCTTTCACTTCATTGACCACCTCAAACACACAAAGCGGTTATGGTTACTTCTATGTCATTCTGTTAACACAATCAATTAAGCTACATATATATCTATTTACATCCTTAACATACAAATACATATGTATATTCACGTCCCTTAATTCCTTTCGGAGCGGACAAAACCTTGGATACACGTTAATATCACCTAGTTCACTTTTTAACATGAATATTGAATTGATGGGGATATTCATTGCTATATCATTTGGAACATTGATGACAGGATAGCCCCTCGGTCAATTGATTCCATTCACCCCTAGTCCTTCAGTCGCCTCCTACGACATGCCGGGAAGAACGGCAGCTATTCAGCATTCTTCTTACGTCCCAGCTAACAAGTCATAATGGGACATATATAGCATCAGACTTCTAACCTAAACATCTTTTTACCAATTGATACAATATATGATTGAGGCATGATTAAGTTTGATTAACTTGATTAAGTTTGGTACAGTTTTGAGTGAAGTTCCTTTCAATTTAGCAAAGGAAAAATGAACCGAAATCATTGCCTGGTAATAAGTAGCTGATTTTCCTGTTTACGCGAAAGCAAGCCTATTCAACTTTGAACTTGTTAAAAGAAAAGCCTTTGCATTTTCCTTTCCTCTCGTCAGCTATTTAAATATTTTCGGAAAAGTTGGGATGTAAAAAATAGAATGCTAATATATAAATAGATGCCTTTTTTCCTGGCATGTTATGTCCCTAACAGATTAGGGGTCAATTTACTTATTGAGTGATGGGCTATTCACTTGTGATCAATATTCTATATTTAAGACATATCAGTTCCTATAGTTATTAAAGTTATCTTCTTATTTAAAGTTATTAAAAGCGCCAGATGACATTTGTCGTCAAGGTTCTGTCCACCCCGAAAGATAGTGAAGTATTGTGTATTAAATCATACAATTTCATTAATAGGTTAAATCAGGTTTAAAGTAAGTAATATTGTACTTAATATAATAATATAATATTTTCTTATTATAAATATAGTAATATTTATAATTACTTATAAGTAACATTTACTTATGTAAATATTCTTTAAATTATTTTTGCATAATACATATTACCATATAGATTCCTATTACAAAAGCAACTCTTCTTATACTCATATAATACATTCATACAGAGTTACACGTGACACTCAAGACTACACAACCTATTCATGTTACTAAAACCATGGAAACGAAACTAGTAGCTGTTTTCACGTGGTAGTCATTGTTTTCCAGTGTGGGCGTAGCGTACACGTTTGAGGAGGGAAATAGGGTCCATTAGTGGAAATTTATGACAATTGACAGCTTGCGTATCTTGGTAGTTGGATAGATAGCCGTAGTATAGTTTTAACATAATATACATGTATAAAACTAAAGACTACATGACGACCTCCTAGGCGCGATTGGTTAGCGACCTGAAGGCTATTCGTGAGGGTTCGATTCCGGGTGGAGGTAGAATTAAAAACATCACTTTTCTTCTGCTTTCCGGTCTGGTCGTTGATTATACAGGGTGGCGCATTCAAAACGTGGGAAAGTCTGAAACTATAAGAGATACGAAGATTTCTTCTTAGGAACCATGTCACCGATTTGACCAGTACCCTTAACACAAGTCCTAAATGTAGTAGTACTAGTTAAATTGGTGTAATAGTGACCTACGATATTATTATTATACATTAATAAAAAAAATATTGAACGCAATGTATTGTTGTCTAATTTCTATGTGTGTTATTCATTGCGTAATCATAATAAACACTCAAGATCGTTAACCCTTGTCAGGTAGACAGCTGTTCAAATATCCATCTCAGAAGCCGCGGTACTAGTAATGTTATGGTAATCTTGGATTAACATCCTCAATCAATAGTTAAATTAGGTGCAAACATATACATTGTCATCTTTTAATGCCTTCCGGGGTGGAAAGACTTTGGTCACATATTAGCATAAATATTTGGGTGTGTGGTGTCTCATTTCACATTGATTTCAGTTAGCTAGCCTATCGTCCAATAGACTTCATACACCGCTAGTCCCTACGTCGCCACCTATGACATGCCGGGAAGAACGACAGCTTGTTAGTATCATTTTACGTCATATCTAGCACGGGACTTAAACAAACTAAACGGAATTTAAAGCAGGTGATAATCCTTATATCAAAATAACAATAGATAGGTTTTGTCACACCGTTTTTCTCCACCATAGCAGATCATACATTACTTAATGATCATCAAAAGCACATGAGCTCAAGGAAACCCCTTTCTATGCCGATAGAACCTTAATACCACATTTACGTTCCATAATCGCCTCTTTCGCGGCGTCTTCAGTCGTTACGAGAATTAACTCACGCTTCTAATGTCGTACGGGGCCGTTAGGGTGTAATAATTATCGTTGGATCACATCCCTGAGAGCTTATGAGGTGGAAAATGAATTCATGTAGTGTGAGATTAGATATAGCGTAAGCACCGCTAGAGGTTCAGTTACTACGTCTGAATTTAGACATTTCTGGCTCAAGATTCACGACACGAACGTAATTAAAGGAATTACGTTCTAGGGTAGTCAGAGACTTGATTGACCTCTGTAACTACACAGCTTAGTCTACTCGTATAACCAGCAGGTCGCTGTTAGCTGCTGGTCACAAATACTGAATATTATTAGATAGACTAGTGTCAGATATAGTTATAGTCAGCTTACGAAGTTTTCTCCATCAAATCCAACAGCGTGATTTGGACGGTCACCTATCATATTCAAAACAAACAGCATTTCTTCATTTCAGTGATCTAACAAGAAATGCTCTGTCATCGCAACTACGGTCAACACACATCATTTCTTTACTTCAGTGGCCTAACAAGAACCGCTGTGTCGGGTCATTCTTGGCTTGTACACAACCAGCGCATAAAACATGGCAGGCTAAACTTTTCAGCACAATTTAAACCTTCAACAGAACGAAACAAAGGGGCCGCTTGATTTACAGCCCAGCCTTTGCTCTTGAACAATTAAATTGTTCGGCTATTCATCAAACTGCACGTTAACTTTTACGTTTAATTAAATTTGGATATATTGTTGTTTAAACAAACTTTCGCAATGTGGTTGCAAGCGTCTGACTTGCATGGTAACGATAAAGATCGTGGTATTGTTGTGTGTTTGGTTATTAATTCTCTGTATTGGCTGCTGATATCAAAAGTAACCAGATCATGGTAGCGACGTTTTATTATTAATTCTCTATATTAAGCGCTAATGTTAAATGTTACTAAAGAGATATCAAGTTTTGGAGATCCTTCAACTAAAACGTGTGCAAGGTTCTGTCCGAAAAGACCCGGCCGACAGACCGAAAAGGATTAAAGCATGTGATTATATTTATGTGTAGTAGTTGAGTTGTAAATTCACTAACGGTATGTCCTGCTTATTATTTTGCATCGACGATTTGTCTTCTATAATAAGAGAGTTATTCCCCAAGCATATGTCGCTAGCATCATAAAACAACGGACCCCAATTTTTATGTTAGGACCTTTCCCAGTCATATGCAAGACACCGATAATAAAATAGAGTAATAAAACTCCTTAGAAGGTATTCTCGACGGAGTTTCATGTGTGATAAAAAGACGGAAGTTGTGCGACATGTCCATTTATGGAGTTCCATATTTGGACTTATTTTTCGACGGAACCCACTGTTTATTTGATTATCTTTCTAATGTCACGCAATCTTAATTTTTTTTTGTACCTCTGCTGTTAAATCCATTTTATAGTATAAGTAATGTAACTTTTAAGAATTCTTTTTCTAACAAAGAGGCTTGTTGGTATCCTATTATATCTTTTATATTTTTACGATAGCTACGTAACCAGTTTTCCTCACATCTTTTCCCATAAAGGAAATGTTTTTACTTTCCATCCCTTACGGAAATGTAAACGTGCGTATATATGGTACATATGTGTATAAATAAATAAGTGCTTTTTTAAGTTAATAAATGTTTTTCTTTCTTTCTTTAGTTCTCTTAATTTATAAAAAAAATAGTTACTTACATATTATTCATTAATTCCCATCCCATTCCATTGTTTCTGTACATACCTGAAAAAACAGAAAACATATTTCAAAATGGTTGACAAACGAGCTGCAACGTTCCATAGCCATAAAGACAACTTTAATAGAAATCAAATGAATATAAAGATCCTTCTTTAGCTTCTCGACATACTTTTAAATTAAAACTACAATAATTCAAAACCAAACATATCTAGGGTTCCGTTTATAACTTTTAATATAATATTTGAGTCGACATTAAATTAATACTACCATCTTGGATGTTGGATGATTCAATAAATGCTAATATTAATCTGCCATATTTCAAAGATGCACCGGCAAGATCTATTTCAAAGACAAACTACCTTTCAAAAGTGACTCGAACCGTGAAATGCAAATCTTTCTCGTATCCTTTTAATGGAATATCTGTTTCATGTTAGCCTGGGACGTAAATTCATTTAACAAGCTGCCGTTCTTCCCGTTATGTTTTTGGTGGCGAATAAGGGACTGGGGTTAATAATTTCTATTTGGCGATATCATTCTATTACGAGTACTAATGTTCATTTTCTTGTACCAACAGTAGCGGAAGTATAATAATTGCATATCTTTCGTGACTGCGAGGAATCGAGTTTGTCATTGATTGAATTCCTAGAAAGGACAGTAAATTAAATGGAATGTTCCTGTACAAGACCCTTTGGGGCAAAGTGCTTAAGAGTTTTATTATAGTTCTTAAACATTTTTTTTTATAAAAATTAATTAACGAAATGTGTCGAATACAACGGCGAGGGCAAACATCGTGAGGAAACCTACCTGTTCCCCAAACAGGTAATAGTTAGTGCTTGTAAATGGCGACATGATTTGCCACCTATCACATTGAGTACTAAGTATCTGATCAACACGTGTGTTCGAGGGAGCCATAGAATTACTACCTCTGCGGTTGCGGAAATTGATACTTGAACCTCTGACTACCCCGCATGGGTTAATGGTCGTGAACTTGTTTGTGTGTCTGTAATCCTGTCTAAAGTTTTTATTATATTTATTAATGTTCCATGTTAATATCATCACGAACTTATATTTGTTACTAATGCTAAAAGAGTCCAAGTAAATATTATTTTTTTAAGGTTATGACCACTCGAACGGGGATTAGTGGAGGATATGCATATGTTATTAAGTTATTCGATTACTGTAAGTAATAGCAGTAATTCTTAAAGTAACAATTTATGTCATTATTAGCATACACGTTAAGGATTTGCCCAAAGTATGTAGTTGAAGTTATGTATAAAGTTATATTGTTCTGAATAAGTAAATGTAAAATAACGAAACCCAATACAATTATTTTTTCAAATAACCTATGGTCTCTTTAAATACATACATACTGCCGTGCAAAAGTGCCTCAAAGCAAATATATTCTTTTAATAGAATCTAGAACCTTCTCAAACATTCTCTTTATTTCACTTGTAACTATTCGCATCATATCCGAGAGTGTTTGAGCACACGTTTCATAAATTTGTTGCAAATCAAATACTTGTATGCTGGAACGCTTCGGATTTGACTTTCAAATATCGTATCGTAACCGCATATGAAATTCAGCGCAGCGCATACTTTTGACATTTTGTGCGAAATATAAGGTTATCGATAGGAAGGATAACTATAACCTGGTAACCATAGAGATACTTATGTAAATAATGCTCAAAGAAATAAATTAAATAAGTTGTTTCGACCGTTTATTTATTTTGTACGAGACAAAGTTGTATTACAGTTTTGGAGCAATGAATTTCTAATCATTACAAATACGATAGTAAACCTACCCCAGTATCCAAAAATACCTAAGGAAATCTCTTCTAAACAATAAGCTTACATTATTGACCTTTTAGGTTTTACTTATTACTAAGATATCAAAGAAAGTACAACGTGCAAGCAAAAAGCAATACTATACGGACTAGCACGGCAATATTAAAGATAACGAATAATTTTGAACAAAATAAATGAAATTCCTCTAACAAGTCTAACAGGCATATTATTATTAACACAAATGACAACATGAGAATAAATGGAACATATTATGTAGACGCCTCACAATGTTCTTAAGAAAACAACTCAAACTTTACAGACTGATGTCATTTAGTCAAATAGGCATAACGACATAAGCTGAACAAAGTTTTCAGGGATTGTGTGATTATATCACATTACGAAAATCTTTAGAATTAGCATGTGTTTGTGAAGTCGGTTTGAAAGGTAGGCCTTGCAAAACTCGCCTTCCTTTAACGCTTTCAAAGTACGCATATTTTTGTAACTTACCAGGCTTTTAATTGCATTAATAAATATACTCGTACGTGTTAATTATAGTAGATATATCGCCATTCCCGTAGTCGACAGATAGTAAGTTAGCTAGTTGCAATAGTAAAAATAAACTATTGCATTTCGTGTTTTATATGGCGGGATAAAGTATGGATGTAGTGGCGGAGTAAATCTCCGTAAGTAATTAAGAAACATAATGTTGTAATTATTCTGGAATATTGGTATCAAGTTTTTAATTAATCACGCGTCCGCTCACTAATTTCCAATTCACCACCTAAACCATGCCTAAAGCCAACCCTTACGCAAAGAAAGACACGAATTTATCTACCCACATCACCCCGGAACTTTATACAATTTTCCAACAGCAGTTAGTTGCCACTTTTGAAACCCACAGACAAACTCACTGCACATTATTCCATCTTCTTTAAATCCCTATCTCAAGTACGGCTAGTGTCGAAGCTAGTGTCCGTTTTATTTGCTATTACTTCAGGAAAGAGGTCATAGGGCTCTGGTGCTTGAAAGGATTACTTGGCGACCTAGTTGTGCTTTAAGCTGTCCAAGACAAGACAGTATACTAGTGCATGGAGGCTTTGATTCGTTAAGACTGTGCTGAGTTTGGGATAGAAGGTAAATAGTGTTTATATCTAGCGGGGACCGAGGTATAAAATAAATATTTTGTAATAAATAAGTTCTATCGATGTAGTGTATGTACCTAAATACATAATAATTTAATAATAAAAACCTAAGTATATGTATATAGAAACTTAAACGGCCTCTGAATTAGCACTACGTTAGATATAACTGGTTGTTTTGTTTCTTCGATCTTAATCTCTCTGTTCTTAATTAATTATTTCACATTTAAGAAACATTTATCCAAGATACCAAATTTTACTTTATATTCTAGAATATCCTATATAAATTATCCAAAACGTAAATTGAAAATCGTCGTAAGGATAGAATCTAGTACCTAGCCGAAAAATTATTTGTCACATGTCGCAGACCACATTTGGGTATATTTAATACAAATCACACATAAGCACATGTGTAATATAGCTTAGTATTAATTTATTTATATATTATTCACTATAAGCTAATTCAACTGAAGCTAGGAATAAACAATTGAATTTAGCGTCTCAATATACCGCACACTGAAGCTGCACTCATGCAAATTGGGGATAAGAAAACCACGCCCCTAATTTCAATGAATGAGTATTTTGAAGTCTAGGTAACTCACGACCGTAACTCTTAATAGGAGGGGTATAGTTGCTGATTTACTAATATGCATTACAGGTTTCGGTTAATATAGTTTAGAATAGGATGTAAACTACACATACATATGTATTGTCATGTATTTTTTATCCCTTATGAAGTGGGCAGAACCGCGGAAACAATATATTTTTTGTTTGTGTATGCTTGTTTTTGTTTAATAAAGATTATTATTATCTCATCGATCTCTTAAAGAATAAGAACGGCGTTGCCATTAGCAATGTCATTGAGCATTGATGACATATTACTATACTATAGGGTTTTTAAGTCTATTAACCTTTTCTTGACACCCTTCCTACGCCACAGGAAGAAATATAGCTACTTATCATTCTATTTAGTCCCCTATATACTTTGTAAATATTTATTCTTAAACTTGATTTACTAATGACTTGGATAATAAGTCTGTTTTAAGCCTACAGCTTCGTATTCCTACCGCTTGTACACTGGCACACAAAATGCTAGCCCAACTTTTCGTCGGTCCATTGTGAGCACTTGATAACAATGCCGAGTGATATAAAGCTTAGAGTGCATTCATACGATTTCATTGTTTACTTAATAGTCCAATCTATTTGAGAGTGTAATTGAGGCGTCTACTAATTGTGCATTTCCTACGAATTTTGGGGTTCGAATCTGTCTGGCTCTTAAGTTTTATAGTCAAATATTATTTTGTATTATTTTTATTTTGTAAATCAAAGCACGCACATGCAATTAAAGTGTAAAGATATACTATGTAATATAACATTGCATAATTACGCATATATGGATGAATCTGTCGTTATATTTTTTATTCGAAAAATTAGTTGATTAAATTAAATGAAATACTTAAATTAAAGTAAGAGTTTATAGTTTCAAGACTCATAATTTATAACTAATATTAGGTACTACTGGAATTTGGATGAAATATAAAAAAGCGTAAATAGTGTGATCACAAGAAAAATCACAAAAATAATATCTAAATTCACTTCCGAAGAACAACACTATAAAATACCAACTATCTTGGCAACTCCTATAAAATAATAACTGCTCGTGAGTTGTAAGTCGAAGAAATACCGCTCGAAGTTTGCAAACAATGCTATTTAAACCAGAACATTTATTTTGCTCCTCTGCAACGTTGGGATGTGTTTGGTAAACGTTTGATTGTTTGTTGAATTTTGAGAATTACACTGTTGAGATAAGAGTAACATGCAGGAGGTACAAACAATCAAATTTTATTTTTGTATTTCAATGGCAGAAATAATTAAATGCTAGTAAATATTTGTAGTTAAACGAACATAATTTAATACATGATTAGTTTTTCGACCTCCGTGGCGTGATCTTTTAATCACTTGAACGCTACATTCAAAGAACGGGTTAAATTTCCGTTGGAGGCAGAGTTAAGATCTACGTATTTTCAATGCATGCTATATATTTATTTATCTTAAAAAACATTAATTTCTTAAATTACATTGATTTTTACGCTTAACACAAGTCTTAAATGTACTTATTTTGATGGCGTAATAGTGTTCTACGTTAATATTATATCATGAATACAATTACAACTTACAGCTATCAAACGTGTGCATTTAATTTGTCAAGCATGATTATTTTCAAACTGAGTAAAGCCAGAGGCAGAACTTGTTAACTTGTAAACAAATGAGGTACGTTATTTCACGGTGAAAACCATAAACAAAAATCCAAATTTAGTGATGTACTACGGTATCTGGATTAACCTATATTTCATTCGAGTTCGAGTTGAGGGAAAGATTAATTTGTTCGAAGAGAAAATTACGTAATACGACACCAGTATTAATGAACAATGTTAGGTATGTTTTAGACGCAATTCATTATTTTGTTACGGTGTTTTTTTTGTTAATGTCCTTTCCGGAGGGAATAGAATGACGCGACTAAGTATTAAATACGTCTATATCAAGTGAAGTTTCTTATAACTATTTGTATAATAATTTATTTTATTAGTTTTTTAATTACGAGCTTTTTACCATTCTAATAGGCTTTTAAGTACAATAACACCGGTAGGTAATTTAAACTAAGTAGGTCTTATTAATTAATCATAATTAATAACACAAAAGCTTTCTGTTTGAAATCTTCATTCCTTTGACACGCAAGGTATCACGTGATTTTCAATTGTTTTATTCCAAATTTAAAAGAAACACCTTGCGTGACGTTAGACTTAATTAAAAACGTCTATAACACTAAGTCTAAGTAAACATATGAAAACGTCATAGTTAAACCTAAGATAACAGAGAAATAAAAAAACGTATTATAATAATGTTTAACATTTGAAGTGATTGATAAAATTATGGTTATTTTTATAAATTAATAACCACAATTCGTATATCGCTGTTTTCCCTTTTTACAGTTACATTTTATTAGACAAATCAATCTTTATTATAAATCCAAAGCAGTCAATGAACAAGCAGTCTATAAATACTTTCCCTTTGTAGTGTAATGTACGTCTTACTATTGGAAAATATTATTTCAAACACTGCATCTCCAGCTGCGAGTAAAAGAGGTTGGAAAATGGGAACAGATATTTTCGTGTACGAAATAATGCGTACGAGCATGAGTTTGTTAAACCAAATGAATGATACATGAATATTGAAGAATAGGATTTCACCTAATTCTATTTTTGGTGCACTTAATTAGGGTGTTCTTTACATCGTTGTATACCAATTCATTTAAATAAAGTAGTATTATTATTTTTAAACACATAAGTAGTAGAATCAAGCTGACTATATGATGATATCCTGATATACCACGACGATTAGGAGAATCGGGTAATCGAAAATGAATATCTTTTATGGAACATTATATGTTAAATAAAATTATTAAAATGGTCTGTATAAATATATGGTCGTGTACCCAAATTAGAAAAATCCATACTTCAACAAGCATCTATTTCTTTAAAAATCTGGCATTATGCAGAAGATCATATTCCTAAGCCAAATGGTCAGCCAAATAATAAAAATAACAACAAAATAATTAATCAAAATGCCAAGTGCGATAAAAGGCGGAAGCCCAAAAAGTTTGGTCACCACCTTATCAGATAACTCCTTGCTTACAAGGTTTCCTGTATCCTTAGAAAACGTACTAGTGGTAGTTCGTGTTGCATTTTTAATGTATTTGTCATTGTTCTAGGAATATTAATCACAGGTATTATGATTGATTTCAAGAAATCGAATAATGATACCTTATATAATGTACCAATTATTTTACTTAAACTGTCATATATAAAAATATAATGAACATGTAAATAATTATATTTTAGATCATCACACATTTTACTATAATTTTTATTTATTCAAATCTGAAGAATATACTTTCATAAAAGGCAACTAATGGGCTATGGATTACTAAAGCATTTTTGGGCAACATAACTAATATTCACACAATTTACAAAAGGAAAGTTTACGGGTTACATAGCGTTACCTAGAATATTAATCTGTATGTCGGCGAGTAAGATGTAATACATAGTAGTGTTCTAGATATCTAATATAAGTATATATAATATATAATCTATTATCAACACTCTAAAATACACTAAATAAAGAACATTATGAACAAGAAATAAAAATATTTAAGTAGTTTTAAGTCCCATAATAAGGCGACTAAAACTTTATTTGCCTCTCCTGTAAAATACCGATTAGTGTAGTTACGACAATGTTCTACCAAATGAGCGACATATAGTATATTAGTGTGACACAATTTATTTAAATCCCAAACCCATACTTCTATTATGTACGTATTTAGCAATTCATTGATATCTTCTTTCGCAACTATATGTATATTCTGTATAAGGAAGCGTTATCAATCACTCGCAGGTCGTAAAACATGGCAACACATGACATTGAGAGATTGTGTCACCAACACTTTATATAGCTAGTGGCAGTGTAGGCTCCAAACTTGATTATCACGGTCATTTGGACAAAAGATTAGGTGATAAAAAAATATTGCAGTAGTTAAGGTTAGATATTAGACATAGTACAATCCAGCGTGTGTTTCTTGAAGATGAGGACAGGTTTAAAGGTTACAGAGAGTCTTTCGTCAAATTTAGGCTATAATTGGTTTGTAGTCTCGTGACTTAGCAAATAAAAAAACGTAGGTATTATAATTATGTTTGCAGTATTTTAAAATGTTTTTTTAAATATCTATACTATATAACTAACTATCTATACCAAAACCACTTTGGTCAAAAATACTCTTTGCTTGTATAATGTCTTGTGATTGTTTGTTCTAAATTTGAAATTCAAATGTCACATTCCTTGGCGGTATGTATCCCAGAGGAAACATTTCTCTAGTTCCTTTGCCGCTTATGTGATGACAAATATTATAAAACTAATATTTGTCCAAGTTGCTACTTAAAAGTTCAAGACGGAAAGAGTAAACAAACTTGCTTACACTTGGAAATCAATATCACCTCAGAACGTTCGCAACTCAAACCCTTGCAGAGTAGTCAGAGATTCGAGTATCTATCTCCGTAAATTCTGAAATTAACTCAGTGCCTAAATTGATGAGATAAAAAGCCATATCGCCATCTACAAGCACTGATTATTATTACCTGTTTCGAGTAATAAGTACGTGTTCTCATTATGTTTTCCCTCATCGTAGTTTTTTAAATAGCAAACTTATATCATCAGTCGTCTATGGTGCGTCAACAAAGTCAGCAGCTCAGTGAAAGTTGAAAATATAAATAATTATTTTCGGTTGAATATTTAGTCAATTGTGATGCCAAACTGGCTAAATATGTTCGCTTTGGGATAAGATTTGGATCCTCAACTGGAACGAACCGAAGAACAAGGAAGAGAGCAAGGAATTGGAGCATCAATTTTTTTTCGGTTTTTTTCGTTTTACTTCGGTTGTAGCGGCTAGCGGCGTTGGTGTAACCATGGCGATGAAATAACAAGAAGTTCAAACGCCGTGGCATCAGTGTTTGTACTCACATACATCAGTGCTTCACCCGACATAACCTTAGTGGTGAATGACTTAATAAAGAATTAAAAAAAAAACTTATAAGTATCATCATTAACCAGTATTAAATAATATTAGTGACTTTTTTACGTTCCGCAGAGATCAGCAGCTAGTTACAGTTCTATTTACTATCCAAACTAGCACGGTGCAAACAATAGATGTATTTATGTCACTGCATAAGTATCGATTTGAATACATTATTCGATACATGTTGTAGGACTGTTTATTCACTTAGTTACGCTTGTTCGACGACAGATGACCTTGTGTGCACTTTAAAGTATGCTAATGCTTGGATAGAAATAATGAGATGAATTCTTATCAGTTTGGTAATGGTTAACCGGTAATGAAGGTGTAAGTAGACTATTTACCTTAGATATTAGGTTATCCTCAAAATAATATAATATAATATTTATCGTTATTAAGATATTCTTATTCATACTTATCTTATACAATTTTCTAAGAACATGCATTAAAGTAAATTGGAATGGTAAATGATTTTCGATATTTTTATAATTTACCAATAATTATATAATTTAACTTTACATATTTATTGTATATGATATACATATATTTTTTTAAGATTACCCTACAAAAATACCCATATCCCTAAATGACCTCTTACCACATGACATTAAGGTATTTGAGGTATTGATTGTTTACACACCACACGTGTAATTAAATTTTAAATATTCTTTTAAAAATATACTATTTTATTTAATTATAAGTTTATTTTTAAATATGTTAATTGATAAATAACCTTAAAAACATTACCTGCTATTCAATAATTTGTAGTTACACGTAGTAATTGCCAATTCGTTTTATCTAATCCTTTCAATCCAAAACAAAAACACAACACCAATATTATTGTTTACAATTTACGACAGTCTTTTATTTCACTTATTCCAAACAAAACACAAACCAGTCAACTGAATTCATTTAAAACTATTCCAAATTCAAAATAGGGTTAAAGAAAACGAAAGAAAATATTTACGTAAACATTTGGCGCGCAAACTTCGTACATCTGTGACGTGTTCAACACGTGTTCTCGATTCAAACGTTGCCGTGTTACTGAAGGATGATTCAAAGGAAACCCATATCCAGCGATACACCGATTGTAGTTTCTACACGCCTCATAAACTGTTTGAATTACGTATATAGGTTACCAATGGTTACGGTAATCTTATGGTTTAGAAGATTTAATTTTGTGCATGTATTTGTTTACAAATGTTATATGCATATATATTATGTATATTCTTGTCCTTTAATTCGACGTAGCTCAGTGGGTACAGGGTTCAAATCCCGTTTGAGCATGCACCAATGGAAATGAAGTTTAATGAATTTCTATGTACATTTTCTTACTAAAAACACATTTACGAAATGCATCGAATTATACGGTGAGGGAAAACAACGTGAGGAAACCTACCTGTTCGTCGAACAGGTAATAGTTAGTGCTTGTAAATGGTGACATGGCTGACCACCTGTCACATTGAGTACTGACTATCTGGTCAACACGTGGATACGAGATGTCCATAGAATTACTACCTTCGCAATTGCGGAGATGGAAACCTGAACCTCTGACTACCCCGCAAGGGTTAATGATAGTGAAGCGTTATTCTTTGCCGTTAATCCGAAGGAATGTCTGATACACAAAATGTCCTTGATTTTCTTCCATCCGGCAATTGTAAACGAAACGAAACGTTGTGAATGCTAGCTTATTAGCATCGGAACTACGAATTGTATTTAAATAAATTCTTCATTTCCGTGTTTTTTAGCCATCTGTTAATGATTATATACAGATTACATACATAAATTCATATACATTCACGTCCTTTCATCCCTTTCAAGGTAGACAGAACCTCAGAGATATCTCCTACGTAACTTTTTAGCATGAATATTGGGATTGTGATGTTATGAGAGAACATTGGTTATTAGTTACTAGCCCATCGCCCAATAGTTTTCAGAATCCCAGTCCCGTAGTCACCACCTACGACACGCCGGAAAGAACGGCAGCTAGTTATTATTCTTTTTACGTCCCAGCTAGAACTTGTCGACTTGATTAATAGACGTTTGCATGTGTTACTTAACCTGTGCCTAAATTTTCTAACATAACGTAATAAAGCGATTGCCATTCAGTTGTCGTCCGAGTCAAAATTAATTATAATCCCTCAACCCTTCTCAAATCTTCCAAGGTTGTTATGATTCCATTTCGACCAGAACATTCTGGTAGGACATTGTTATTTTTAAATTTGGAACCTTGAAAAACAGAGAAAATATTCTATTGTTTCGTTTAATTAGCTTTTTATAATCTCTATTATATATAATAATATCTATTGCATTAAGTTTAGCTTATTTTACCTATATAATAAAGGGTTTTTCAATTGGCGCGGGTAGATTTTGGCGGCCCGTGGCGCCCATTTTGTTTTGGTGACAATTGTCAAATCTTTTGCTTATTATTCAGTTGCTTATGCCAAATCACCATGGCAGGTTACACGATTCAACAGCACGTACAAATGATAAAACTTTATTATCAAAATAAGTGTGGAAGAGGATCCCAATTTCGGGCGAAAAATCATCTTTAGCGACGAGGCGCATTTTTTGATGAATGACTTTGTTAACAAACAAAATTGCCGTATATGGGACGACACAAACCCACACGAGGTTCACCAGGTGGTAATGCATCCTCAAAAAGTTACGGTTTGGTGTGGATTTTGGGCCGGCGGCGTCATTGGTCCGTATTTTTTCGAAAACGACGTTGGTGAGGCGGTCACTGTCAACGGCGAGCGCTACAGAACGATGAAAACCAATTTTTTATGGCCCACATTGAACCATATGGACCTAGACGACATGTGGTTTCAGCAGGATGGCGCTACGTGCCACACAGCGGATGCCACGATTGACATTCTGCATGAGCGATTTGAGACTAAGGTTATCTCTCGCAGGGGTGATGTGAATTGGCCACCAAGGTCATGCGATTTAACCCCGCTAGACTTTTTCTTGTGGGGTTTTTTGAAGTCGCAGGTCTATGCAAAGAAACCACAATCCACCGATGCCCTGAAGGCGAACATAAAACATGCCATCGGTCAAATTCAGGAGGATCTATGCGGAAAAGTCATTGAAAATTGGACCACTCGGATCCGTGCCACTGTGAGAAGCCGAGGCGGGCATTTGAATGATGTCATCTTCCATACTTAATGGCATATATGGGCCTTTTAAATAAATAAAAAAAATTGTTGACACCTCATACGCAGCTTGTTTAATTTCGTTTCAAAATCTACCCGCCCTTATTGAAAAACCCTTTATTACTGTTTCTATTACATTTAATAATATTTATTGCACTAAGTTTTGCTAATTTTACCTATATAATATTTGATTCAAACGTATATAATAAACATTTACCATCATCATGATAGATTTGATCAGGAGTTAATATTTATTATAGTTACTTTCAAACAAGAGCCTTTATCCTTTTAAAACTTTATATGCTAACTAACAAACAGGAATAAATGTTACAAAATTTATGAATATGTATGTAAAAGGTTTTATAATATGTATAAGGGCTTATAAACCCTTTTAGTGTACGGACTTACCAATCCTTTCAGAATATAAAATACTTGTTTTGATTACATTTAACTTTGGACACGCTTTCGCCCAAAGTTATATTGTTTTTCAATTACGCTCAGGTTTATTTAAGATTGAATTTTGTATAGTTACAGTAAAATTCAATCGGCTATAACAAGTAACTAACTTATTTGCTATTTAAATTGTAAAAAAGCGTAGAGATTTCGCACGATTATATTTTTTACAATCCTGTTTGATTGCCTTTATTTTAATTATTTCGGAGAGGATGTCCTAATATGATGAACGATGATTAGATTATATGCCTAATGAAAAAGAATAACGTTAGTAGAACTTTTAAATATCAAGTGTATATGATGATGGAAAAAAAACTCTTTTCACCCCTCTGCATACATGTATTACTAAATCTGTATTATTAATAGCATTTTGGGTTAAGCTACCTTTATTCTCTTTACACGAATAATAGCTCCATTATTTCTCCCTTGAGAGTACTGGATTGTCTGTAGCTAATGCGCTTATTTATGACGTGTATCACACATATGCCCATAAATAGATTTACGTCTGTTAACACTTTTAGGATAGTCTGAGGTGTGAGTGGCTAGTTGACATGTCATGAAAAAGTGTTTTTTCCAATATATTTCTATCACTTTACAAGAAAACGGGATTTATCGCGTATATTTTAAAAACAAAGAATTATCTTTGCTTCCTGACGTTTCAGCCATGTTGCAATGGTCATGAACACGGGATATTTCAAATATTATTAAGAGACCACATATTCTTGGAATATTACTGATCTAACATAGTCATATGTATTCCTAGATTCACAACTCATAAATATTAAGTCCCAACGACCTTGAAAGCAGTATCGAAAAGTAACTTTTCGCGCACATACTTTTACCACAAAAACAAGGACATTTATCAGAACTACGCCCTTATAAATCAACTTAATAGTGAACTGTGAATGTCAATGGTCTTCAAAGGGAAAAATATTCGGGTCATAAATATCGGGGCTCAATTGTTTCACTAGAAATAATGTCCATGTTCCATAGTGGCTTTGTTAGAAAAGCTATTTAGGAATCCCCTTTCACTTCTTTGCCTTTTTGGTCTATATTGGTGTGGATACATTTTAAAATGTAACCTCACTGTTTTACTTTTTAGAAAGATCTTACAATACACAGTATCTTCTCGCTGAATTAGGATTTATAAACCCTCGTCATTACTTGATTACTTAAGCATAGGATTATATTTATTTTCCTGAGGAGGGGTAGACAGATATCTTGGATCCCCCTCTGTCCCTATCCTGACAAACCACTTTCTCTTCATTGACACTCATACCCCTCCTCATACACAATCGGTTTAGTATACAACACAATTCTCTTTAGTATATCTCAAATGTACGGCCAAATACATAATGAAAACTAGTTGAACAGATCGTTCCAACACAAACACATAACACTAACCTTAAAATGCATTTACATTAGCAATCCTCAGCTCCTACATAACATAACATACGAACAAAAAACAAAAACAAAGCGTTCGTTTTTCAATCTGAAAAGTTTAACACTAAACAAAAGCCGATGTAATTAAGCCAGTCATCCATCGCTTTTGTCGGCCATTGATTAATTGACGCTGACCCCGGTTGGTTTCCGAATCAGTTCTTTGTATCGCCTTTTCGACTCGCCGCCAGCGATAGTGGCTAACAAATGGTACTTTGTTAGTTATTCAATTCACACGACGAGTGGACACTCAGAAGTTACCGATCTGGGTCTTAAGCCGCGACTATACTGTAAGTGTCGCGGTGATGTCTGTTGGTTAGTCTTGAGTTTGACAGTTAATTATTGCGTAATTTACTTCGATTTTTGTAAACATTATACCATAAAAAGATCGATGTGGTTGTCTTGAAAAGTTGTGTTTGCTAAATACCACGTCGTTCTTGTAAAGAAGCGGTTTTTTTTGCAATGTAGAAATGATGGGATAATGATGTCAATATTAACATTAATTTTTTATTGCAATAATCTATATTTTAAATAACTACACCACTATTTAAACCCATTATCGAACTTTTGAAGGTCTATCATCATCGAAAATCAAGTTACATCCTGATCTTTAGCACCCAGTGTATAATTATAATACCTAGTTTGCGTTCGAAACCAACGGCTTTTGTAATTACACCAAGTGACCAGCACGGTTGATAACGAATCGATATTATCACATCCTCGGAAACCAATCTAAATGCAAATGGCCTCATCGCAATATAACAAAATGACGCCAAATCTTTCCTTTGTTATTGAGCACTAAGAGAGAAATTACGGGGTCAGTAAAATATGCAATGCGCTGTAAAAGAATAGTATACAGGCAACGAACTGATTAAAATATATCTGCATACATATAATTCAAATTGTTTTTTGGTGGTGGTTTGCCAGAATCAATCTAGACAACGGTAATGCTGATGTCTATGAATGCATGAATCGACCCCATATAGTGTTTTGCTGTCCGTAACTAAAGAGATTTATACATTATATTTAAACGACCTCCGTGGCGCGATCGGTTAGACACCTGAACGCTAATCGTGAGGTCCCGGGTTCGATTCCCGGTGGAGGCAGAGTTAAGAACTACGCTTTTCTTCTGCTTTCCAGTCAGTTCGTTGATTATATATGCTACGAGTATATATGTATTTATCTATATATAATATGTACACATTTCTTAAATATACGTTGACTAGTACCCTTAACACAAGTCTTAAATGTACTTACTAAGGGGCTAGTTAAATTTTTGTAATAATGTCCAAATATTAATATAATTAAAAAAAATATTATATCGTACTGAATGATGATAATATTTTATATAAGTAACATAGATTAAAACTTACACAGATAGTCCTGAGATGAAGTCACATGATTCTCTGTCACTTGCGAAAAGATGTTCTAAGTTTAAATTAATGCAACACATGTATTCCCAGAGTCTAAAGTCGGGCTAAAGTATCCTAGTGCCAAGCTCGGAATTAGCTCGACACTTAATGGCTAAAGTTCTTTGAACACCATCTGACTCAAGGTAGAATCTTAACCATGTCTTTAACTGAACTTCAAGTTATTTATCTTGACTTAGAACAAATTGGGACGAGCCGGGATTGATGGGGAATTTCAAAGGCTTGTAACTTAGATTAACTTAATCCTTCCACCTTTATTAGGGGCATTTGGGTTTATTTATCTTTGAGGCGAAAAAAATGAGTTGATGGTTCTGGCTATTTAGTATAGGTATTTGTTTGTATGGTAAAGGTGTTTGTTATGATTAAATGGATTGATTTTCATGCATTTTTTGTTTACATTTGAGATTTAGACAAATACAAAAAGGACAAACGCGTTCACGACCATTAACCCATGCGGGGTAGTCAGAGGTTCAGGTTCCATCTCCACAATCACGGATGTAGCAGTTCTATGGCTACCTCGTACCCACGTGTTAACCAAATAGTACTCAATTTGACAGGCGATAAGCCATGTCACCATTTACAAGCACTAACTATTACCTGTTCGGAGAACAGGTAGGTTTCCTCACGATGTTTTCCCTCACCGAAGTATAGAGAATTAGAGTGATCTAAAATTTGCTTTCACGCATAATTTATTCTACCTAAGGTAAATGGTAACTAGAAAGATTAAGCAACTTATAAATAAATGCGGAAACGTTAATTTTATTTGCACAACAAAAGGGGTTACCAGATGCTTTCACAATGTAAATGTTTGCCAGGAAAAAGAAGGGTAATGCAAGAATCAAGATTTTGCTAAGGTTACTCCTTGTTACCATTCCTTTTTCTTACGTTCATATATTTTGCTTACATGGTTTGCAAGTCGCTTTTATTTACGATTAAGTATACATATAGTGTGGTTAGTATATGTGTAAGTGAGTCCTAAAAATGTATAAATATTCAGATTAGTTCTTATACAATATGTAGCAACATAGTTCACTATCTAAATAAAATATGGTTCAATAATTTCATTACGATTTACAAAACTCTATATCAATCAATTTCCGTAAGCGTAATGTTGTTTATTTTTTTAAATTGTACTAAAATAAAACACACTCAAATACAAACTTAATTCTCAACATACGCAGAGCAATGATTCAATTCTAAGTGTTGACAGATTTACACGACCCGTAACAACATTAAGTGGGACAACACTCATCTCGTGAGCGAGTAACAATAGTAGCAGTTTATTCAAACAATATCAGGGTACGTTGCCATAGAAACGGAAATCGATTCACCACGTATCTAAAACTTCACTAGTAAAAGTAGTATTGAAAAGAATATTAGTCTAAAATTATGACACATTGTTCATGTACATGTTTAGGTACGAGTAAGTGCTATATGGTATGTTTCTTACTCATTTCTGACGTCAGTAAATAGTAATACCCAATATGTCAATCTTTTACCTCACAAACTGGAGTAGAAACTGATTTACAGTAATCCAATCACTGCCTAAACAAGGTATTGTCTCGATTCATAATCTTTTGTAACGAAATAAACGAAAGAAAGACAAAGGTTTATATAACACGAGTCTCATAATTAAGTTTCTTTTATTTTCCATTTAACTATACACTAAAGCAAATAACATCAGCCTTATTAAGTAAGTGAATGAAAATCCAGACGTCGTTTTAGTGGCAATCTACTCAAATCCCTTATCAAGATAGCTATAAAACGTTTTATGATGAATCCCCTTAAAGCTTTAAGCTCATCACACGAACTTATATGAGCTTTAAATTTATCCCTCCCACTTCACATTCCTCTTTTCGCCTCTGAAACCTACATTTCATTCGCAGCTTTTCAATTTAATAAGTCTGGAAACGAAATTGTAGAAAAGGTGCTCGGTTTTAAATATAACCAAGCTAATATGGGACTCAATATACATCTAAGTATTAAACGTAACATGTGAATAATATATACAGCGTCTGTAATACTTGTCAATAAAGCAAATTTCCTTTTTTCTATTATGTGTTGTTCTTTAATCAGATGAGAACCAAAGTAAATTTGATGAATTTCATATAATACAGAACAACATTATGAGAAAACCTACTTTTAGACATTAGCACATTTGATTACCCGCCAAGGTTCTTGATGTGTGTTGGTATGTGTGTGTGCGTGTGTATGTATGAATTAAACAATGACCAATAGCTATGAGGAAATTTTAGTTGTTATTGGGTTGGTAACTTTTCAATAGTTTACATAAACTTGAGCTTGACTAATATGCTAAAGGAAACTTAGAGGTTATACGCCTTCAGGGCGGGATATAAATACATAATTCATGTTGTTACTTTGATTGTGTTTCACAAGTTTGTACGTTACTAGATATTCATCACAACTATCAAGTTTATACATACATATGTTGATGTCATTCAAATTTCAGTGTTCAGTACTTTGTGATCTTGACTTCTTGTAAAGTATTAGTTCATAATATTTAGTAGTTAATGGCTATGTTATTCTATATAGAGACACTGACTATTCGCACGAATTTGTTAATTATCTTGTTAATGATATTTATACTTTTTATTTTATAAGAGAGTTCTAAAGTCTTTTTTTGTGGATTTAACTCACTTGCTAATGGCCCAATTACGATTCTATTTGCAACTTTTCTGACAGACTTGCAGTTGCTCAATATATTCAAATGCCATACAAGCTTTACAAGCTCGGTTAAACTAAAGAAACATAATAAGTCGCCATCGTTTTGGTTATGCTTGCGAGCCGAATTTTCTCTCAACAACCAAACGAAAAGTTTGTTCGTAACTTCAAGAGCGGGATGTTGCTTACCATGGACAAGTTTTTTGTATGTGCGTTTACAAAGACTTTTATTGCTAGGAAAATGGCAGTTACAGGGCCCAAATATTTGTTCGATTCGGTAGACAAGAGGTATTTGGACGGATTTAGCTTCAGTTCAACGGTTTGGCTGCTTTTATTAATGTTTTGTCTTTAAGAAACATGTTAAGACTTTTTTCCGCGACCGCTAATTGTTTTGGTTGTAAAATACATACATATATTTGAGTTATATGAAAGTTCAGGATTGTAAGTCCTGTAAATTTCAAAAGGATCCGAATAACAATGAATACTTTGTGATTAACACCCCATTTTTTTTAACTGAAAGTCAGAATAAAAAGTTTAAACTGATAACAATTTAACGAGAAATATAATACCAATCTTATTTGATATTGTTTTATCGTTAGTAAGTATGTTTAATCTCGTATGTTATGTCGATCGCATATTTCAAATGCGAAAACTCTTCCAACCTTTTCAGATACACTATTAACGCAGTACATTATAGCTAAAACAGACTGCTCTCAAAACATAGGAACTGTTTAGCTATTGAAAACGAACATTGTTTGTGGTATACTCCGCAGAAAGTTATCTTGTTTGCATAATTTATGAAACGAGAAAATGTGCTCTGACAATTTTCCGCGCCGCTGCTTCTGGTACTTGACGCTTGACATTTTAAAAACAAGATGGATACTCCGTGAGCGAAATTTGACGTAAAAAATGCACATTCCCTGAATACTTCAGTTAATTAAGAGGATTGGAATTTGGTATTTACACCTGCTGCCCTGGCTATTTAATGGGATGTCATTATTTCATTTCCCATGAGGGAAACATTAATAGCGTGAACGGGTGTAGCTCAGGTGATAGGATAAATATTTTAAAACCAAAGATTTCAATACATAATAGACCCATTACGTCTACATATTTGATAGAAATTAAATTCAACCAATCGCACCATTATTGCTGAGATTAGGAACCTCCTTAATACATATTTTTTACATATATATACATATACATTTACGTCCTTTAAACCCTTTCGGAGTTGACAGAACCTCGGATGTATAATGGTGACAGGTTGCTAGCCCATCGCCCAATAGATTCTATTTACCCCTAGTGACTTAGTCGCCTCCTACGACATGCCTAAATACATATATCACAAGTTATCACTATTATAACATTCTAAATATTGTACAAAACACATATTATAACGAGCACATACATTATATAGACAAACTTATTTTTCTGCGAGCACAATCGGAACCGTGAACAAAGCCGCGGATTGACTCGGCTGCGGCTCATTTAGCCTTATGCAAATAAGATTCGCACGCCCACCAAAAAGTTCCGCCTCGCAATTTAAGTGAAAAGTGCCTCATTAGGGGAATTGGGCTCTTTGCGGCGCGATAATGGCCCTCTGTCCTTTTTCGGGATGATTTGTGGCCTTGTTACTCTGACTGGGCAAATTTTTACTCCAATATACACGTACGTAGTACGGCAGCAATATGGTGAGTGCTCAGTGCGGTTTTAGGTTGCTTTGAAATGTGGTAGCTATAATAAAATGGCTGCTAGTGTAATGATAACAATTATAATATTTTGACATTACACCAATTGACTATTATTGAAACTAGCCCCTTGGCAAGTTTATTTAAGACTTGTGTTAAGGGTACTACAATGTATATTTAACAATGTGTTTTGTAGGAAATGTACACATATTATATATAGATAAATACATATATAGTATATATAATCAACGATCAGAGTGGAAAGCAGTAGAAAAGCGTAGTTCTTAACTCTGCCTCCACCGGGAATCGAGCCAGGGACCTCACGATTCACGTTCCGGCGGCTAACCGATCGCGACACGGAGGTCGTAATGGTATATTAACTGATTTGTAACTTACTGCTGGATAATAATCAATAACGGATTCGACTTCAGCATTGCATATTTCAAACTTTTTTTTATGAAATATTTCAAACTTAATTTGTCGATGTATAAAAAAAATAATTCACCAGTTTTCTCTGACCAACCCGAAAAATCCGTAGCATTAAAATCTCATACATTTTTGCTTGTTTAGTAATCATTCTATTCTACGCTTTGATAACGTTGAGATGACTCGCACCATTTGTACAAAGCGAAGACCGCTTTTGAAAATAAAGCTCATAAAATATTTATACGTAATAAAAACGCGGCTTTCTGCTTGATGAATCTATGGGAAACAGCTCCTGAATAATTTATTTATGTAAATTCAGACCAGTCTCAATTATTAGACAACAACTTTGCATCGCGGTTGAAATGAAAACCAACTTTGCACATTTATTTTTACTTAGGATAAAGAAAAGCTACAAAGTGGTCTGACATAATAAATAATACATACAACTTTCAACCAATCAAGTAGCTGAAAATCCTCTGAAAATTGGCTCTCCTATCTCTCAATTACAAATAGCTAAATAGAAATTATACATAGAATGAATCATGAGCGCAAATTTCAATGTTTGTAACGTCTCTAATATAAATGTGAAACTATTGTGTCAATTGTGACACAAAGGTTTTCTGCTTCAAGATTTTTTATGTCTTCATAAAGAGTTATTGTTTTCAGGAAACTGAACACATGGTACGGAATATAAAGATCAACAATCAACTATTCGTAAAATAAATCCATTTGTTATCAAGGGAATTGTATTTGACAGAAAAGTAATTTCTCTTTCTCATATAAATGTATCCTGTCAAGACGAGATGAGAACATACCAAACCACTTAATATATTTTTATGGAAGAATAACATTTATTATTCCTTGGCTTCAGAATGATACTAAGAATTTTCTAATTTCTCAACTGCCTGGTGCAACGTTGGTTTTGAAGCTAAAAACCTTCATTATCGGAGCAAAAATGCAAGTCACTTAGGGTTCTCACTACCTCAACATTCATAACAGTTTTGATGCTTACACATTACACTTACACTTAATAACTATAAACTTAGCCAAACCTAAGCTATGAGAGTAAATGTTCAATTACATCTCTTTCGGGTCACCATTGTTAGCGCTTTAATTTTTATGGACCAATCAATGCCCAATTTCACTAAAATATCACGCAAAGTGACAATTGACGAGTTTTACACCATTTAATGACACAAATTTATACATCATGTTATATAGTAGCATCGTATACAGTATAAT
Source organism: Leucoptera coffeella (assembly GCA_030578115.1). Classification (NCBI taxonomy): domain Eukaryota; kingdom Metazoa; phylum Arthropoda; class Insecta; order Lepidoptera; family Lyonetiidae; genus Leucoptera; species Leucoptera coffeella. The sequence continues at coordinate 70,032 of JAMBLF010000637.1, read as the reverse complement.
AGATATGTTGCTTCACAAATTTTCCACACGTGTGTTTTACACAGGATCATGCTAAACAAACAACCTTAAACAATCATACTCGTATGTCGTTGGGCAAACTTTGTAAGCGCTTTTGGCAACTTTTCTTTTAGCGAAAACGATGGGTGCCTGATTTATTTCTTGATAAGACAAAGTATGGAAGACTCGATATTGAAATATAAAGTGGTTGGTACAACTTTCCCCACAAAACTTTCCAGTATTAGCATACTTGGGAATATTACCCACTATTTTTGTCTGCGCCATTTATACAGAACAACTTTTTGCAATGAGATACTGTGAAACGTACTTAAAATGTAATAGTTATAACTTTTCAGTATTATTTCAGATGCCACTATAACAAATATTATTTTTATTTTAATAGCTCCTTCTTTTTTACTTCATATAATAGCGTAAATATTGACAAAATATTCGCTTTATTATTTTATTATGTATTTTTATTAATATCATTATTAAGCTAGGTGCAATTTATTTGCTATATCATTTATTTATGTTTTAACTATATAGCTTCTAGCGTTATATACGTATACTAAGTCCCTTGCATCATTTTGTTGTAAAAATTAAAGTGAATCACAAAAAAAATTTATAATCATTCTTAGCACTTCTACAATATCACTAGAATATAATCCACTGTATTACATAGTATCCATACATCCCACTTTTATAACTAACGTCTACATCAAGGAAACATTCATACATACATTCATTTGGCTGTGTTAAATGGCAGCGTTTGTGAGTAGCCATTTCGGTTTGTATTGAGCAAAGTGGGCGATTACCTTAACGAGCTACTTTCATTCAAATTCCAAAGCGGAACTTTCCTTCCCGATGAATGCTCTTACTTCGATGGGAGATAGAGGGAATGATGCACGATTTGGGATTAGCTGGGGAATGGTTCTTGTGATTACAATGTTTCTTTAAATGCCTGGTAGGATTTTAATAACAGTAATTGTACGATATTTAAGTGTTTAAATGATTTATACATACATATATTTAAGTCCTTCTATATTTACAGGTGGATAGTATTTGAAAGGAACAACATTTCGGGCACGGTTGTATTTACATCAGTTTGAGATATTACTTACAGATCTTAGTCGTTAGTAGTTACTAGTGTAGGCTGTATCCTTCTCGTATAAATTCCATTCACTTCCTACAATTGCCAAAAAAGGGAGCTTCAAAGAATTACGAGTGTATCCACGTCCCAGCTAGCATGGAAAAATTGATATGTTTGTATTAAGTTTACGACTACTAAGAAAATCTAACGTAGTTTTTCTTTATTTCATTCTCAGAAAAGTGTATAAACTGGAAAATATCATGCTGCGCGTTCTATTAAAGCTCTTGTCATAAGCAGGTAAGCCATCTATCGATCGCAAATAAATTTGTAATCAACTCAAAGCTGGAGCTAATTACGAGATCTTTCCGGAGATTAAATAGCTATTGGAAGGACGGGTTCTCGTTTTAAAATTATTAATAGCAAAATTAATTTCCAAAGGAGTCGGTTTTGACTTTATTTTTTCTCTCAATTTGTTAATGATCGCGTATGGTGATTTAGAATGCTTCGGATTTAAAGTTAGTAGGTTTAGAATTACGGTAATTAACATTTTAAAATTGGGCAATGAATATTTTTACATATTCCATCAAATCGTAGTATACTTCGTTGAGTCTCTATACTACGAACAATGCCATCAATTCTATGATAAGGGAAAACATCGTATAAAAACCCAGTGCTAATGAGTAGGTAATATTGAGTACCTCTTCCCTTAAAAATAGAAAAGCACCTGTTAGATTACATGGTGACAATCTGGAAAAACTAGTTCAATTTAGTCATAGTTGCAATGGTGAAAATTGCGAGCCTTTCACAACCCCGCAAAGGAGTATATGTACTATAAATATAGTATGTTTGGAAGTGTATTTCCGACAGATAGTTTCACCAAACTGTGTGCGAACACAATAAAAGAGAAACGTAAAACTAGGAATTCATCCTGGGAGACAACCACGCAAATCTTGTTACGAGAGACGAACTTTTGACCCGAGTTTATTCTTTGCGTAGTGGGATATATTTTTATTATGTTACCTAACTTTGGGGATCTTTGCGGAACCCAAATGAAATAGAAATCAGATACAATGTAATGCCATCTTTTATTCAGTACGGTGTATGCTGATTCGGTTCCTTTGATAGAATGTATGAATAGAGTGGAATGAACTCAATACATCCTAGACTAGAATGTATTTTTTTAGGACATATTGAAAATCAATACAGATTGGTTGTATGACAGTTATTCACTTATATTGTTGGTAATTTGCTATGTTCCAAAAACGACACTGTTCCTAAATTAAATGGTTCACTCGCATGCCATAAAAACACTTTTTGTAAGTTTTGACGACCTCCGTGGCGCGATCGGTTAGACATGAACGCTATTCGTGGGGTCCCGGGTTCGATTCCCGGTGGAGGCAGAGTTAAGAACTACGCTTTTCTACTGCTTTCCAGTCTGGTCGTTGATGATATATGCTATATATGTATTTATCTATATATAATATGTATACATTTCTTAAATATACGTTGACTAGTACCCTTAACACAAGTCTTAAATGTACTTACCGAGGGGCTAGTTCAATTTGTGTAATAATGTCCAAATATTATTATTATTAAGTTAAATGAGTCACTTAATCTTAAGTACAATCTATCTTAGAACAAACATTTTATGCTTCACTAATGTTTGTTCGGGAACTGTTCAATTATGCCATGTAACTATTAGGGTATCCGTGCTTAAGTCCCTAATATCAGTTCTTAGTTCAAGGAACCTTACAATAGCGAGAGCTTGTTATTGATCGCACATAAATTTGCATACATTTCCCTTTCACTGATTATGGAGGCTTATCGGGGATTATCTTACTGAACAAGCAAAGAGTCTTCCCGATAAAAGGACTAGAATTTCCAATAATACATGTAGAGAGTGTTAAGCTCCTAATTTCAAAGTAAGTACTAGAAGAGCATATTTAGTTGACACGTTTTCTCCAATAGTTAAAAAAGTTTAATAACTAGTGCCTGTATACGGCGATACTGTTTACACACAACATATCTCATCGTGCTGTCTATCTAAAAAAAAGCGATTTTGGAGTGGTTCATACCTAACATGCCTTCGAAATGAACAATTCAAGTCTCTGACAACTACGACACAATTAAAAAGAGAAATGAGCATACACAAATAATTGTGAAGCGTATGTTATGTTTTCACCAAAACTAACGTAACTGAATATTTCTACTGTTCCAGTATTTAAATAAGTTCAAACAACTGTAAACAAACGGGTATGTTCAGCATTGCGGTATAAAATCTATAATTGAGCATAGCTGAAGTTATTAAATATATTAAACGCAATTAACTTAAATGGCCCCCATACGATACGAGAGAACCATATTCTCCCATGGAGTCATGTGGTATTTATTACAGAGTTAGATTGTTAAAGGGTTATATATTAAAGGATAACGAAAGGTGTGATGAAGTAAAGATTTATATTACAAAATTAAATTTCCTTAGTGTAATATAAAAAAACAAAAATTTCACGACCGTTTTACCTTTGCAGATTAGTTAAAGCTCTGGTGTCCATCTCGGCAATTACGGAAGAAGTAATTCTATGGCCACCTTGAACCCTCGTGTTAACTAAATAGTCTGCGCTCGATTTGACAGGTGGTAAGCCGTGTCGCTAACCTGACGTAATACTAAGTAGCAATGAAATTTTATGTTAACACCGTCGCGTGAACCATTTCTATAAATCTCACAATCTGCATTAGCGAAATTGAAATAGTTTTGAAATAAAGGAACTTTATAGGTGAATGTAAAATTTTATGATATTTCTAAATGCTTACATTTTGCACTTATTTTGATCACTAAAGAACAATTTCATTTCCAATAACATTTTACAGCGTTCGTTATTGCTTCATAGGTTTTCGACACATATCATGTCTATCAAGCAGATGGTTTGCATTTTTAATGGATCCATTTTAATTCAACCTGTTATTTTTTCTACCTTTACTTAGCATTACATTGTGAACATAACACGATATGGTGTATAAATTGCCGATTGTACATATTACTTTAACAAGCCATAGGAACTATAAACATACAGTTCTAGCCCGTTAAAGAATACTCAGGAAGACAGATATCAAATAGAAGAGTACGTATGAGAAGGTACATAGGTGCCAAGGAAGCAAGAGTGATTTATCAGGATCGAGACAAATTGGGAAATAATTTGTTGCGTCAAGAAGCATTAAATACATATAACAATGGAGTTGTTATTTTTAGTTACGTTGTATTTTATTACACTGTTAAAATATTGTACACAATAGTCAATTTATATTACATACAACTTGCATCATATCTCAATTCCAGTTTGTACCATGTATGTTAACAATCTATTAGTTTAGGTAGGTACTCAAACACAGAATTCCATTTAGCACATACCTAGTTGTGCATTAGCATTACCGTGACAGGGAAATTAAATTTACTGCGGTTGATACATCAAACGTGGCTGGATTTGCTACGGGTAATGTTAGAAGCATGTCAACAGCAAATCAGACGCCATTTGCATATTACCATTAACTTGTAGTTGCCAATATGAGTTACATGAGAACATAGCTATGTGAAATAGTATCTTCAAGAGGACGACGTAAAGACAATCAAAGTAATACACACTAGAACGTCCTTAATTCTTTATTCTTATTATTAGGTGTTTCAAACAAGACTTGCTCTTTCATCTTTTATACAACCAAACTCTAAGCTACCCGAAAAGCGTTAGAAATCAAGATTCGCATAGCTCTATACTTAGTTACGTTCCATTACTTTTTAAACGATTGGACGGACATAAGATTCATCAGAATAAGCCTATTATTGAAAAACAATGTGTAAGGTTATATTTAATAAAAAAAAAGACCAACGACAACAGAAACAAAACGAACGACGACATATAGTTGCCATCATGCCATCCATAAAACATAACCACTTCCTTACTCTTAAAGCAGAATCTTCTTAAAGCAGCTGGTTTCAATATAGTCTAGCCCCAAAACGCACGGGACATTTGATCTGTTATCAAATGTAAATATGTCCCTGAAAATTGACTACACACTTGATACAATTGTATATTCGCCCTCACAACGTGTTCTTTCCCATCGCATAGTAAATAGGAGAAGGTTCACATTGGAATTCAGAGCGGAATACCTTGAGAACCTTTTTTATCAAGAACCTATTTATAACCATTATCCTTGAAAGGGGTGACAACTTGATGTTTTTTCACATTGAATACTATTTAGATAACCCTATCTAGATGTTTCGTGGAGATGTTACAAAGGAAGAAAGGCGTATATATGAGCTGTGAATCAATGATAGCATCTTTTCGACTGTGTGAAAGATATAAGGCTTCATCAAGAAAAGTGATATAATAATACGAAAAATCTTGTAATATATGATACATTCTAAAATGGTCAAAATAATAATAATATTGTAATATATATTTTACGTCTGGTATTATTTAAAATTAAGGATGATATTCATAGTAGTTAATGGTTAATAAACTACTACGAATACAACTCATACATACATACACATCACGCCTGATTCACTGTAGAGGGGTAGGCAGAGATCACGGATCCCCATTTGTCCCGATCCTGATAGACCACTTTCGCTTCATTGATATTCATACATCCTCTCATACACTCTCGGCGGTTATAGGTACTCCTAACGTCACCTTTTTTCAATACAGCGTCTATCTGACTGTTATATGTCTTATTAATAAGAATACAACTCCTTGGTTTCTAAATCATATTTCCTTAATATTCATAGCTGTTTCTAGTGCAAGTTTTCTCCAATAATACCTATTGCAGTTTCAATAAATATCTAAACTGTTCCACTCGACTGTTAAAAGCACGTGGCGTTGTCACGGAGCCAAATTAATGAAACCGTTTTGCTCTGAAAGAAAGTGCTATGATTTAGTTTAACTACTCTTTCTGAAGGCTTTAAGAGGGATATTTTGTTAATAATTTGATTAGTGGTTTAATCTAATTAATGAAAATATGTAAATATATTATACCATTCTTCACGCATTAATTAATTGATAAGATGAAAAAGATTAATTTTCTCGGCTTTTATCTATTTAATACACCTTGAATAATCGTCTTTATCTGGATTTAAATGTTGAAACTTTTTAAACTTATGATATTTGTTTGAAATTCTTACTCATTCTAATAGACTTTCTTTGGAATAAGACTTAAAATATAGTTTCAAAACTGAGGCCAGCTTTGTCGGTATAAAATCCTCTTTTTGTCCCACTCAAAGCCTCGTTCCGTTGGTTTGGAATCTTGATGAAAATGCTGAAAAAGCCTCCGTTCTGCATGCAAAGAAGCCTCAACTTGATGGAGATTCCCAAACTTGCTCACTAAGTGCGATATTAAAGTGAATTCGCCAAAAGCATGAATAGCTGCGAACGACCACTTTTTATCAAGCGCTTGTCTACTGGGAACTGAGAAGAAAGACCTATAAAAGAAAGCTTAATTTATAAGAAAGGCTTTTTGACTCTGAAATTTAAAAATATCAAGAACCTAGTATGTATTACTATTACGGACGAGGAATTGTTCTAGCTTGTTGTCTATGTGTGCTGTGAATAAACTTTTTTCTTCTAAATTTAATACTGTTATAACTATTAACAAATAGCTAGTAAAGGGAGATGTTATAGAACATTGTGACTCATGTATTCTCATTGACTGTCATATGATCAGTTAAGACTAAGAATATTACACTAATTTCTAACATCATACCATAAATATATTAATCTCTAGATTATATGTTATCTCTCACTCGGCCAGTCATCAAAATAAAGGCTCTAATCAAAGTACGGAATATCAGTGAGGATAAAACGGCGGATTATTTTCGATTCCCGAATACAACGGAGTGGAAAGTTGAGAATGTAATAAAAAATTCCGAGAAACGAATGTACAGTAGCTCGGGTACCGACAACTTTGTTTCTTGTCCTAACAAGATTTGCATGGAAGTCTCCAAGGACGGATGAGAAGTATCTTTGAACTTTTCCTTTATTTATACGACAAGCAATACATAATAATACATACGACGATGCTAATCGTGAGGTCCCGGGCTCGATTCATGCGGAGTTAAGAACTTCGCTTTTCTTCTGCTTTCCAGTCTGGTCGTTGATTATATATGCTATATACATATGTATTTAAATGTATAATCAGTATATATTTACAACTCTTTAATGTACTTAGCAAGGGGCTAGTTCATTTGGTGCAATAATATGTCATACAATATTATTATTGTTAGTAGTTTTTTTATTATATAACTTGTATGATGTCGCTGTATTTCAACATATTGTAAAAGGGTGATATTAAAGGTATAAGGAGATGTATAGATGACAATGAATGTGTTGCTAGGATAGATGGAAATTAGTATCCGCGATCTCTTCCTTATCTTGTCTTTTTTATATAGATGAGCTTGATATGCATGTATGTAAGATGATGTATGTAGATTTTAGAGTTATAACAAGTTATATACAATTTATAGTTAAAATCTTGCACTAGTTCAGCTTCAGTTATGTAGAATGATACTTATATAGTATCATTGTTATTAGACGTTGTCTATCATCAATTCAATTGTTGTAACAATTTCATTATTTAGGACAATGCACGTCAATTGAATAAAACTCTCTTTAACATCACTTTACCAATGGATCTACCGTGATGTACTGAATAAGAGAATCACATAGAATACATACGTAAATACACAATAATACACAATAATGTCGGGTTTTTGCTCTGGATATTCGATTATTACTACCTACATGTCATATGCCCTACGGCTTCATACATGTAACTACACGAAATATGTTCATGCAATAATAATTACATTATGATTATTTTAGGGTTGATCAACTACTGAGTAAATAACGTTAGTATGGTTTCGAGATGTGGCCTGCTATAATTGAATTTACCTTGGGCATGTACGTTATTTGGTTATTTATTACCAATAATATTCCTGAAGCTTAGCTACATACATACATATTATACATTTATTTATTTACTTAGTAAGGAAACAATACATAAAATAAATATAACAAGGATACATAAGAAAATAGATGCGCTCATTTCCGTAAACATGTCTCACAAAGAGAACACAAAATGATAATGTGAAAAAACTAAATTGTTAATAATATTTGACAGATGATAAATACTTGCTAAAATACCAATTGATTAACTATTATGTGTGTTATATGTGTATTCAGTAGCTATAAAATACCCATTCTCAGAATATACATATACATTTTCAGAACCTTAAGCATAAATAATAAATTTTGGGCTTGTAATGTCATATCGAACATTTGTGACATGCTGCTAGCTCATCGCCCAATAAATTCCATTTACCCCTAGTCCCTTATACGTTCCTGACTAACAAAGGACGAAGCTGATGAAGCACCAATACTTGGTAGCTGTCTTAAAACTTATATGTAATTCCAATTATAACTTTCTTTGCGTAACGTTAATACATACATACTTCTTATCACATTAGTCGTATGTTATACTAAAATCCTAAGGCAGGTTGTTCCCAAAGCCTTCCAAATTGCACGCCCTAATTATTCCAACAAAAAGCCCGACTAATTACAACACCTTTGTGCCCGTGTTAGCAAAAATGTGGCCATCATCATAAAAAGGTAATTCAAGGGTACAAAATGGGTAATTTTGGGTGAAGCCTCTTCAGATTTTTGTACACGTTGGGAATGTCAAAAGAATTTAATATAATGGCGTCTGCTAGATTGGGGTCTTAATAGAATTTTATTATTGGGCCTTAGTTTAAGGTACGGCTTAAAGGGTGACGGTATTTAATGGTTCAATGCCTTGTGTTTACCTGCAATGTTATCTACATACGTATAAGCCCGTTTCCCTGTAGAGTGGTTGGCAGAGTCGTGGTCTCCCAGCTTTCCGATCCTGACAAAACATTTTCACTGTATTGTCTCTCAGACACACTCAAATAACGAATTAACGAAACTTCAGGTTACTTCTCAATAGTTTTGAGAGTAACCCATAGAGTTATGATAACATAAATATGGAATGTTAATAACAGTTTGCAAGTCCATAGCGTCCCATATATTACATTTAACCAGACCCTTATGAAATGAAAATATTTTCATCAAAGAACAATGTTTTACACATAGAAACAAGGTTTTGAGCCTTCCTTATAACCTTCCTAGATGTTTGTGGCAGGAAGACCCGATTCTCTTACAATGTAATAATACATATGTATTTATCTACTTACTTTCGAAAATAACACATATAACACGGAATTGACATCACGTATATTTTGTTATGTTATGTGTGACATATTACAAATAAAAGCAGCTAGACACATTCTTTCACTCTTACATCACATTTGGTTTATATTCGGGATATATTTGAGTCATTCATATTGGGAAAAATATCGGGAATTCTATAAGAAATTTCACATAATCCTATTTCTAAGGGTCCATTTCTTTAATCCCGGACGATACCGAATTAATTTTTATAATTCTGAATGATACACAAAAATGTGTGCTTTAATATAAAATATTGGTCACACGTATTTAATCCTTGCTGAAAAATTTATAATAATAAATTTCATTTCAATATAGTCAGAAGCTTGACAAAGCTTAATTGTAATATCGAAAAACTAACATCACTTAATGTCCATATATTTTATATCCAATACAATGTTCAACAGGACCCAGAATATCGTGATAAATCCAGCGCCACAGTCCTAAGATACATACTATATACCTTTACAAAGAGATAAATAGTTTAACATAAACGATGTTTAATTAGCAAAGTGGTACCTTAAACGCCTTAGAAAGGGGCTCAAGGAAATTCTATTAAGTATTATACACACACCCTTTAAAACTGGGTTAATGGTAATCACGTTGCTCCAGATTAGACGGCATCTTCAGTCTAGTCTGCGGAGAGCTTTGCAAATGCTAATGAGTTGACGACGAGGCGTTAGTAATTAAAAAAGTACTCGAAACATGTATAAAACACGCAAGTTTTATAATTATGTCTCCACTGAATTCTAAAAGTACAGATACGTACAGGTAGATATAACACGCATGTTACTTTAAAGATACTACAGAATATTATAGGCATACAGGCACTGTCGTAGTCTGACTAATGTTTCGTTTAACCTATGACCTATTTGTTAAATTAACTAACTACTTTTAACTAGAACTTCATAATACGATTAAGATGGCTAATTATGTTAACTTTTGTCTGTTACAAATATTCGATTACATAAATAATTTATGATTGAATCACAATACTTAACTAAATGCAATACTGGCTCAGCAAAAAAAATTAATATGTTATCGCGTAGTTAATATTTTCATATTATTCACAGTACAAAGTAATATATCCCTAATGTATTTATTATATTTAATAAGTTTATTGAGATGGAAAAGGCAATCAGTGCTCTATACTATAGAGATATATAGACCTTAGAGTTTACAGTATCTCAAATCATTAAAATGGTTTTGAAAGAGTTAAGCAATTCTTCTGCATAGCTTCTAGGAATATGGGACTGTGACTCTTTGAGGATAAGAGGATTTAATAAATATGTATACATCACTTACTCTTCAGTAGGTATGCAATCCAAACCAAACAATTGACATCACTTTTATCGTAATTCGCGAAATTTGACAGCAATCGAATGAAATGAAAACCATGCACTGAAATGTCCATTCATGCATAATGCATGGCTTGTAGTCGGAAAATAGCACAGCTGCGAGCATGTAATTCCCACCAATTATCAGAGAACACCCACTATTAGTACATTTTGAACCAACCAGTCTTCCAAATTATCGTGTACTAGCGACCCGCTCCGGCTTCGCACGGGTATAAAATATATAGCCTACTCCACTATTTAATGGATGTTATTATACATATAAACCTTCCTCTTGAATCACTCTATCTATTAAAAAAAACCGCATCACCGCACCGTCAGACTAAAACTATAAATCAATACAACGTTGATCCCGTACTAGCTGGGACGTAAATATAATGATAACTAGCTACCTTTCTTCCCATAATGTCGTAGCAGACGACTGTGGAATTAGGTGGATAAAAAATTTATTCATTTGTTTCACTTAGGCATAAAGCGAAGATTTACGAGCCCATCACCTAATTATAGCTGAATTAGATCTCATAATTCAGAAAAACTATATCCATCCCATTTAAATACGAGCCTAGTACTATTCGGGTACTGACGAAGGACCAGCGCTGGCCGCAGCAGATGTAGTACACTTTCTCTGCACGATACTAATTCTGTTTGTCGTCTATGTGAGAAGTGAATAATATTGTTCTTTTCTTTCTTTCATAGCTCAGCTCAAAGGCAAGGTAATATTACTACCTGTTCCCCTAATATGCCGAATACAATTAAAAATAAGTTCAGCTCATTGGCAGATAGTTACTACATTATATTTTTGATGTAATTCGATAGTATTCTGAAATGGGTTAATGTTTATTTGCCAATTAGGGTTAAGCATAGTTTACTTTGCAAATTGTATTGACACTATTTGACCCATTTTATACCTAGAAACTATTTTCCAATAAAACTTGGCTGTAACGTTATGTACGTGGTTTTGTTATTACAGAATTCATAATTCAAGTAATTAGCTTACGAGTAGCTAAAATAAACTTTGATGATAGGCCTCCGATAGGTCCGAAAATGTTGAGGTTTAACTATATTGATAAGCTTAAACCACTTTTGTAATATAATTATGAATAGTATGCGTATATATGTAGAGTTATGCGTATAATGGCCACTATTTTTAACGGAGCGTTCAGGACTCTGTATAGCAGACCATATAAAAATAAATCTTCTAGTACAGTGAACTACATAAACCAAATACTAAATAAACAGCCAAAGTTCATTATTTGAAAAGGTTCACAGATACCATAAACCCATGTCTTCGAAATGTCAATCCACAATTACTTATTTAATCCCTCTGTCGACTTGGACATATTGCTTGCAGCCAAAATCGGGTCATTCGGTTGAACCACGAAGGTTGTCTGCTGACAGGGGTCGAATGCCAAATGACAACCCTGTATTGCCTCTGTGCATACTAAATAGATTTAGTGGGGATTTGTGCATGTGTCGGTTGCTCTGTGATTCGATCGTTGGTTATTACTTCCGAAGGTTGGAGAGGAAATTGGTGTGAGATTTGGAAGGATTTTTGTGTGTGGTATAGAAATAATATGTAAAGAACGAATGAAAAGAATATCAAGTGAAATGAAAGAAAAGAAAATAGTTTATTCACTGCATATACAAACATTACAATTTACATTACAATACAGAACAAACATTCAAATAAAATGAAAACCGTGTAACCTTGAATAGTGGGTTTTAGATTTAGGTTGAAATTTTCGGCATTTGAATTTAAAAAATTAACCTAAAATAAAGTTAAGTCTGTAAAACACAAGCTTCAGATTGTAAAATATTCAGTTTAATAATTAAAAATTTTCTATGTAGTATATGTTTAAAGATATAATAGTATTGACAAAAACCATAGATATAAGGAAATAGAATCGTAACCTAAAAACAAACACAAATGAGATGCATTTTCCTAGTCATTAAATGATGTATATCATTCAACACCAATTTTTATATGGAGACAGTATTGAACAAAAGTAGTAGTAGTTTAGTAGGTCGGAGCTAAATTATTTTAGTAATGTCATCTTCAAAGCAACGAGATAAGCTAAAAACTAAAGCATTTTCAATAGGATACACATTTGTTGCCCTATTGGACAAGACGCTTTAATTAAGTAACTTTTCAAAACTATTACAAAGGGAAAAATTAAGGAACTTTGACAAATTAAGGTATAAGGCAAAAAAGTAAATGTACGTATTATTGAATAAGCATGTACTAATGGAAACGAAGATTAATAAATTTCTTAGAACATTTGTATAATAAAAATACATTTCCGAAATTAACCGAATACTACGTGGAGGGAAAACATCGTGAGAAAAACTACCTGTACCCCGAACAGGTAATAGATAGTGTTCGTAATCGCTATTTAGCGACATGGCTTACCACCTGTTTCATTGAGTACTGACTATCTGGTCAACATGTGGATTCAAGGTGACCATATAATTACTACCTCGGACTACGGAGATGGAAACCTGAACCTTTGACTACCACGCAAGGGCGTGCAAGGAACTTGAATGTGTTTGTTCGTCTTTTTACCCAAAACTTAATTAATACGTGGAACTTTAAACTAAGTAAGAGTAATTTTCAAAGCTCTTAGAAATTAAGCTTTCTTTTATAAGTCTTTCTTCTTAGTTCCCAGTAGCCAAGCGCTTGATAAAAAGTGGTCGTTCGTAGCTATTCACGCTTTTGGCGAATTCACTTTAATATCGCACTTAGTGAGGAAGTTTGGGAATCTCCATCAAGTTGAGGCTCCTTTGCATGCAGAATGGAGGCTTTTTCAGCATTTTCATCAAGATTCCAAACCAACGGAACGAGGCTTTGAGTGGGACAAAAAGAGGATTTTATACCGACAAAACTGAGCCTCAGTTTTGAATGAAACTATAATTTAAGTAATTTACACAGGAACTAAATTCCTTTGTATTTTCCTATATGGACAGCAGTCTTGTTATTGAAGATTAATTAATCATCGTATGGTAGTCTACTGCTGCACACAGACCTCTCCAAAGAACAGTATGATACATCAAAATGATTTGAATTCTATTGTGCTTTTACAGATTTTACAACAAATGCTGGAAACGGTATATATTGGATGTTTGCTTTAAAGGACATTTAAATCATTGTCGTATTATTTCATATTGTCGAAAAGTACTTTGGTAAAATCATACAATTAGGTATGAATATATCATTGAAGCTAATTAACCCAACATTCTACTCGTCCACAAGTAGTAATAATAAAAGACGTAAATCACGTACATAATGAAAGCAATAGCTCCTGTGATAGCTCACTTAAAGCCGAAGAAAGAGTAATTAAACTAAATCAGAGCACTTTCTTTCTGTGCAAAACGGTTTCATTAATTTGGCTCCGTGACAACGCCACGTGGGTTTAAATGTTCTACTATTTATTGAAAGTAGAATACTTTTCAATTTAAATTAGTTTAATTACTATATATTATATATAGTAATTATACTATATATATACAGGGTGGCGCATTCAAAACGGTCAGTATGGGAAAGTCTGAAACTATAAGAGATACGAAGATATGTTCTTAGGAACCATGTCACTGATTTTGATAAAAAGAAAAACTGCATTCATACTTTCTCTGAAAAAACAACTGTATCCAGTACGGGAATCGAACCCGGTTGCTTTGAAAAAATAAATTGGCCCTTTTCACTGTTTCTTTTTAAATATCGATTGTGTAGGTCTTAAGCTGTAAATGTCTCTATGAAACATGGTGTCGAAAATGAATAAAATGCATTGTTTTGGCATACTTTAGGTTATCATAGTAGTTTACATATACCCGTAACAATATTCAACAGACATGTAAAATTGTCTCTATGGCTGTTTGTAGTTTTGTACTTCCATACTTGTTACATACACAATATCATGTGGCATTAGCATTGCATTAATCTTTTAAGAAGGTTTTGTTATCTACAGTAATAAAAAACTAACAATCTATTGAAAAGTCCACTTAAAGTGACGTGTTAAACCATATCAGAAATTTTTTTGTGGGATTACGTTAAGGATGAATTTTACAAAACAAACTATGACACCATTGAAGACCTAAAAGTAGCAATAAAGTCAATTGTAACGCAAATTCACCACATCAAAATACAAAATTCAATAGTAAGATCGTAACCTAAACGTGTTGAATATTGTATTGAAAACAACGGTGGTCACTTAGAAAACCTACTATGATAAACTAAAGTATGCCAAAACAATGCATTTTATTCATTTTCGACACCATATTTCATAGAGACATTTACAACTTAAGACCTACACGATATTTAAAAAGAAAAAGTGAAAAGGACCAATTTATTTTTTCAAAGCAACCGGGTTCGATTCCCGTACTGGATACAGTTGTTTTTTCAGAGAAAGTATGAATGCAGTTTTTCTTTTTATCGAAATTGGTGACATGGTTCCTAAGAACATATCTTCGTATCTCTTATAGTTCCAGACTTTCCCATACTGACCGTTTTGAATGCGCCACCCTTGTATATTAATATACAGGGTGGCGCATTCAAAACGGTCAGTATGGGAAAGTCTGAAACTATAAGAGATACGAAGATTTGTTCTTAGGAACCATGTCACCGATTTTGATAAAAATAAAAATTGCATTCATACTTTTTTAAAAAAAACAACTGTAACTAGTACGGGAATCGAACCCGGTTTCTTTGAAAAAATAAAATTGCTTTTTACACTTTTTCTTTTTAAATATCGATTGTTTGGGTCTTAAGCTGTAAATGTCTCTATGAAACATGATGTCCAAAATAAATAAAATGCATTGTTTTGGCATACTTTAATTTATCATAGTAGGTGTTCTAAGTGACCACCGTTGTTTTCAATACAATATTCAACACGTTTAGGTAACGATCTTACTATCGAATTTGCGTGAAAATTAACTCTATTGCTACTTTTAGGTCTTCAACGGTGTCATAGCTTGTTTTGTAAAATTCATTCTTAACGCAACCCCACAAGAAATTTTCAAATATGGTTTAACACGTCATTTTAAGTAGACTTTTCAATAGATTGTTAGTATTGAATTACTGTAGATAACAAAACTTTCTAAACGGATTAATGCAATGCTAATGCCACATGATATGGTGTATGATAATGGTGTATGTAACAAGTAGAGAGGTACAAAACTACAAACAGCCATAGAGGCAATTTTACATGTCTGAACTTTTTGAGTATTGTAACGGTGTATGTAAACTACTATGATAAACTAAAGTATGCCAAAACAATGCATTTTATTCATTTTGGACATCATGTTTCATAGAGACATTTACAGCTTAAGACCTACACAATCGATATTTAAAAAGAAAAAGTGTAAAAAGCAATTTAATTTTTTCAAAGAAACCGGGTTCGATTCCCGTACTGGTTACAGTTGTTTTTTCTAAGAAAGTATGAATGCAGTTTTTATTTTTATCAAAATCGGTGACATGGTTCCTAAGAACAAATCTTCATATCTCTTATAGTTTCAGACTTTCCCATACTGACCGTTTTGAATGCGCCACCCTGTATAGGAATACGCTTCATGACCGCTATCTCTTTTAAGGTTGTCAGAGAATACCACGTTACGTTACGTTTAGTGTATTGGTATACTAAATTTAATTTTCACTACTCAGAAGTTTTAAAGTACTGAGATGTATCGAGGCACTAAACTAGGCTTTCTAATATGTTCTTGTGATCCCCAGAAGTGAAATTTACGTACAGTTAAAGAACAGTATTTATTATTTTAAGTATACTTAAAATGATTTCGTAATTCGTTTCATTTCATTATGAGAAAAGAGTAATAAACATTGTCGTTTGCAAAGAGGTAATATCAATTTCTCTTTGAAATGAAAGCTTTGAAATGTTCACTCCTTTTCGTGTTTACTGGAAATCCCTAAATGAATTCTGTATCACACTGAGTAATTAATTTCGTTAACAGATGCCGTAGTCTGTTAAAGAATTTAGGTATAATATTAAATTAAATATTTAAATACATATTTTATTGTGTTCTTAGATTGGAACATATATAAATATATTATGAAAAGTATTCCTCATGCAATAGTCAAACGTTGGAGCGTCTATCTTTGTAATTAGGTAAGAGATAAATTTATTGAGCACGCTTTACTTAGACTATCAAAGAAATAGGAACCAAAATAAATTGAATAATTTCATCAACGTATGTATACTCGTACATGTATTCCATCGTATAGTCACTTTATAGCAACATAAAAATTCAATGGACGTTTTGAACCATTCAATCAATTTCTGCATTGTTAACAAAGCCCGTGTGTATAATGCAATACCATTAAGGTTTGTATTGGTGGTTTGAAATTTCGGCTCTTTTAGTGTTCCTTTAGGTTTAAAATATGTTATCTCTCCTGTATAATAGTTACATGACCTGATTAGATTACAATATACCTTTTACTTTCAATTTAGTTTTCCCGTGCTAGTATATAAAATTATACACGTTATATACTAGTATACACGTTTTATTTAGTTTCGGCGTATGGTTAGAGATTTATAAAAATATTATGAACAATGGCCGAGAAATTTGTCATCAGAAATATATTCAATTTCTACAACAACCTCCTAAGTTATATAAAAGCAAACGAAAAGATAATACAAATAATAATAAATATCTAAGATTCGATTCATCACCACAGGTTTGTCTGTATCTAAGTAAACAAATGTTATGTGTATAGCTCCTACTAGTTTGTTTTTATTAAATACTACTCCTATATTCTAAATAAACCGAAGCCTCCAGGATCGATATCCCTATCTCGTATAAACGTTTGCTTCGGAAATTTCGGTCCGCTTTGAGCGTTGTTTGCAAATTGACTTTTATATGGCAGTGAGAAAAAAGATGGCGACGAATATTCGGGATATTGAATCGAAGCGATGTACGTAACATTTTTGGGTGGAATTTGATTTGGCGCGCTCGAACAAAAGACTATCAAAACCAACAGGTCAAATTGAATGATTGGCGCTTTTGTGGCAGTTTGTGTTGAACGGGTTATAAACGTTCCCGTTCAATACATAGTTATTGAACGCTGAAATGCCTTTTATTTAGGATCGATCTTAATTGAAATAGTCATAACTGTGGTGTAGATCAGTTTAATATAGATCTCTAGTCAAAGCGATTAAAAAACATTATGTTTTATGTGATAATTTAAGACAAGGTGTTTTTTTTTTAAAGTATAATAAAAAATGACAAGAATCAAACCTCAGTATAATAGTCATTATTTAACGCTATCTAGAGATTTTTAAAGTGTATTTTTACCCATTATGTATGTATGTAAGTGTATGTTAGTATGTATATAGGCTAAGTAATACCAAAACAAAAAGTAGCACCTAATAAGGAAAAGTAAATTGGATCAATAGGCTTAGGGAATGTGGTTAGCGCGATTGCGAAATGAGAATTTATTAACACTCGACATACAGCCTAGAAACTAGCTATTCTAGATTGTAGTAGCACTTTTTATTACCTATATAGTACACAGTTATGTGTATTTGCAATATTTAATCTCTTATCGGAAACCTTTTGAATATGTAGCTTTTGAAAGAAAGAAAAATCTTTATTCACTAACATACAAAAACACAAACATGGAAAAAAAAATATGCAAAGAACACCGTTGATGCAAAGAAAAGGTGCTGCCTCAGTATACGATGTAGCTAGGCTACATCACTGGTCCTCCGGCAGCACCCGATTCGGAAATTGATTTTGATGGCATTGATAAGAAATATTGCTTGATTATCGATATGTAGTCATTGATATTAAATATTGGGTACATGTCGGTTGAATTTCACCTACTTAATAGGATTAAAGTTCGTCGTGTCATTCTTCTTGGTAATAGTTAGGTGATTAATTAAGAGGTATGATTTTAATCCCATCTTCAAATGATGATCATTGAATCTTTATTTACGTACCTATTAATGATAAAAAAAACCTTAAAGATTAAGAGCATGATGTTTATACAATTGATAAACAATGTTCTACATTATTGCAATTAATCTCATATTTAATTACGTTTAAGAGTATATATGTAATCTATTAACAAGAAAGAAGAAAATGTACGAGTATATGGTAGTATCATAAAGGAAATAGAAAAGAATATTGTCCTTTACACAAAAGAGAAGAGGAAAAATGAATCATCTAATATAATGCGATATATTCATTACAATAATTAAGAAAATACAATCCAGAGAAATTATTTATACGGACTAATATAAATAAATTAAAAGATTATTGGAAGAAATAGGCATAAAATAAAATTTGGTAACTTTTTTCCCCGAAATCGTTTGAAAGGATAGAATAATGACTGTTGAAAAATTGCCAGGGGTACGTTATTTGTGCATGCCCGTAAATCGACTTTTTATAACATTTAATGAAAGAGTTTGAGGAGGGTTCCCATTTGGCAGAAAAGCTATTTTGTATGGAAATAGTACAAGGTTTTTCACTACTTTTAATCAAGCTCCCGGGCGAAACACAAAAGGCGGGGAACAAATGAAAAAAGCAATTCGTGCCAAAGTGATTTTGGATCATTGCACACATTATGAATACTAGAATATAAGTAAAAAGAATAAGTATAGGAATAATAAGTAGGTAGATGTTAATTAAAACGTAAGGTATTGTGTAATAAGGTTTCTATATTTTACGAACCTACACATATATCAGAGAATTCTATGAATGTTTTATGAATAACAAACAATAAGAATCATTTTCCAACTTCCGACCCGTATCGGTTTGTAATTCTAGTTTTAAGAGATTCGCGATTTATACTCATGATTTATATAATAAAGGTAACTTTATTATATAAAAACATACGCGATAAGTCCCGCTAGCTATTAATCAATCATTTTCCAGTAAGCAAATATAATCAGATAAATTAAATACATATTCATTTCCAAGCGGCAATGAAATCGTTATGTGCAATTAACAAATATTTGCAATTAATATCATTAATACATATTACTCCAAACGCATTCCCGTATAATATTTTAAGTGCTTCCATTTCAAACATTTATCAATCCTTAATTACCGATTGCTATTACCAAACCAGGGGTTTGAACTATTTGTTAAAACTACAGTTTGGGACTTGACTCTGTATAAGTGGGTACAGGGTTCAAATCCCACTACAGCATGCGCCAATGGAAATGAAGTTTATTGAATTTCTATATTTTCATATTTACGAAATGCGTCGAACACTATGGTGAGGGTAAACATCATGAGGAAACCTATCTGTTCCCCGAACAGGTAATAGTTAGTGCTTGTAAATGGCGACATGGCTTGCCACCTGTCAGATTGAAGACTAACTCTCTCAGCACTTGGGTTCGAAGTGGCCATAAAATTTGCAACGAGATGGACACCTGATCCTCTGACTACCCCGTAAGGGTCAATGGTCATGAACGCGTTTGTCTTTTTCTGAACGAAGAAAATGAGTATATATGGATGATACTCATTAAAGTCGTAGAATCTTCGGAATCTATCGTCACTCTTCGTCTTGTATAGAATGTTATGAAAAGGGAGAATTATATATTCTAGAATACTCCAGGTACATGTATATAAGATAGTAATTATCCAGTATAACCCTAGATCGTGTACAGAAGGCTTTGTCAGGTGCGGCTAATTGATCTAACGAGCTCTCGACGCTTGTTAGCACGCGACGGGGACACGTAGTAATTGCTCCAGTTACCGATATGTTCTGACTATCCTTGTTTTTCTGTGGCCCTGGTAGTTTAGAACGTCAAAATAAGGTAAATAACTCCGTAGTTCTTTTTAAACACTCCCGATTTACACTCATTTTATTTACTACATGAGACCGGATTGTATCACGATAAATTAATAAATATATAGATACGTTCAACGTCTTCCTGCGACCACGGCCTGTGCAACTGGGTCGAACGTCGGGTGATATAAATATCTCTCTTAATTTATCGTGATACGACCCGGTCTCATATAGTAAATAAAATAAGCAATTCCCATTTTTGCTGTGTTGTAAGAGGTGGGTAAAGGATGTGGGATAAATGAAACTTTTTGACAATGAAAGTGTAAGTGTGTGTGTGAGTGTGTATTAATTATTTTATGTTCAATTTGTCAATATCTTTATTTACTATCCCACAGGTTACCTCACCAAAGCGAAGATATTATGAATCCTCGGATATTATGAATACTCTTCACTGTGAAAAGGATATGTATTTATATATATGCCTGGTTTAAAAATTCTCTAAACCTACGACCTATCTTAAATACAAAATCTTACAGTTTATCTTCTCTTACAGAGGTCCTTCAAATACAATAATTCAAACAAAGAATATTCCGTCCAATGCCACTATGATTTTAATTAATATGGTCCAGTTACACAATCAGATATAATCTGATATCAAGAAATACATGTATCCTACCTACGCAACTCATATATGATATAATGCTCCTCTCACTCATTAGAAACTCGTTAGTTATCGTGTGTGAGATGTGAAAATATTCAGAGACGATAAGATATTTAAGGTTTTCCAGTATACGGCCACTGATGGTATAAAGGCAATGGTCGTGTGATTATGAGAAATAGTCAGTTTATTTATAAAGCAATAAGTTTTTTACACTTTGGATACATCATATCACAGTAAAGAGAGTATAGATGATCGCTCTTTGACACAATTAATTACTTAAAGTTGTATTTACGAAATATTGCAGACGTCTATCAATTTTAATAGGCTAGCTTAAGGATTTATATTTTATATAATTATTATCATCCATTGGATAAGACTTCAATTTTAGTCCATATACATATAATATTTTCATTATTTTTTCTCCAACAGCTCATAGCATTGTAAAAACGTGTTAGAAACAAAACAATAGCGACGACCGTTTGAATAATTTGACTGTTTGCTTTAATTACAGTCTGGGTCAAGCAATAATTCGACTCCTTTGTTCAAAACATAATAGTAAGCAGAAACAATTAATACAACCAATTTGTACGCTATTGTGAACTTGTTTGTGTTATGACTGAGATTTTAATTTTGTACGGTGTTGCTTGGGATATGAATAATGATTTATTATGTTAACTGATAATATTATTTTTATTTATTGGTACTAGAGATACTCAGTAGCACCGTTTGCCACCTATCACAAAGCATTCTGATCACCAAGTAAAAAGTGTGTTTTCAGTAGCCAGACACCACCACAATGTTTAGCTGTTGGACAATCAACGTCCGATTACCTCGTAAGGATTTACGATCATGCTTTGATATGTATATAGGTGGATATGGGTGTATTTTTTCCATTAAGTATAGCGAAAAATCTTTATTGGTTTGTTTAATTGACTGTTCCTGTTTGACAAATCATGCTTAAGTGAGTTCGAGAAACAGTCAAATCATTGCGCATTATGTTCTTTTATTTGTAAGACTCGTTGATTTAGGACTTATTATATAAGCACTAGCCTAGAGAATTATCCCTAACAAGAGTCTTAATCTGTCAAAATGTTCTGTGGAAAAATTCTGTCCACCTCATTGAAAAATACACGTGAGTGTGTATAGTTAAAACGTTTACCCAATCTACAAAGTTTTCCAAAATAAGTCCAACATTAAAACAAGGTTCGGATTTCACTAAGGAATTTCCATTAATCCTAAAACAACTGACTGCCCACCAAGCTAGTGCTCATGTAGATTAGAAAACCAACTTAGTTGCCCACACTTAGAGTTCAAAATACATTGTTTTCGGAGTTTACGGTGAACACAATGTAATGTGTTTGTGGTAAAACAAAGCGAGCTATTTATAATTTTTATCGTTTATGCATTATTCGATATGGGTAAAAGGTATGGCGGAGTAGAGTGGGCATGAGTTACAGTACTATATTAATTCGATATATAAAGAATAAAATATTATGTAAATTAATCATCATTAGTGACTTAGCAGCCTTTTGGAAATCACAGATATTTGCATGTTTTTTATTCTCATATCTGTGTTTAGTGTAAATATATCTGAAGATGGGTTAAATTCTGAATATGAACAAACCTGTTAGAAATAAATTCAATTAAATAATTAATTAAAATATTAAAATCATTATTATTTATTATAAATAAAAATAATTATTTTTATATAAAATATTAATTTATCGAATTATCTTAATAAATTGAATGAGTGAAACTGGTTGTCTTAAAACTATGACTTTACCGTTGGTTCGGAAGCCCTAGCTTTGACAAGAACCAATAAGAATCTCCAACCTCAAGATAGTCTTAATTATTTAGTGCCACTTTGATGCAATACATACATATACTTCATCCATCCTTCCAACATCACTCATTTATAATCACTAAACCACTTATCATTGCATAAATTCACGCTGAGTTTAGTTGCTAGATAAGTGATTACGTTTTGTAACGTACACTTGGGGAGACCTATATCCAGCAGTAGCCTGAAGCGGCCTGATTGATACACAGTAGTAATTGCTTGCTTATAAGCTTAAAAGTAGTTTTTTGCTGTCTGTACAAGGCACGTGTTCGGTAATTTTATGGTTATTGATGCCTAAATATAGAATCAATGACCATAAATCTCCTTCTAAATATAGAAAATACGTGCACTTGTTTTCACTTCTTTATTCACTACAAGGGTAGGTAGAACTCTAGAGTTATAAAAGTTCAATTCCGAAATATTACACCAAATGTCTGCTGGTAAAATTTTGCTCTAAAAACCATTTAGAAAGATAACGTAGCTGGTTATTCTATTAAAATCTGAGACCAATACAAAAATCTTACTTAATCATTCTTGCAGACATAATTAATCAAAATTATAGTACAAAGCGTGAAATACGCAGTAAAAACTAAAGTCAGAATAGAAAGGAAGCTATGTTATACACAGCATAATATACTCGTTTTAATTCCTTGATATCCATTGATTATAGAGAGTCAGCAACATTCCCATATTATATAATAAAAAACCAAGAGTATGTACATAGTGAATTGAACGAGGTTTATAAATAGCCTGACCTCTTGTACTTCATTAGCTAATGCTAGGCTTCAAAGGGTCCCTGCTAATTCATTAGTACCTTTTTGGCACCTTACTTAAATTGAGCTTCACCACAGTATGTATATATCTATAGCGTTAATATATGTATTATATCATTATTTTGATAAAAATTTGTTAAACATGTAGATACATACACATGTGTTTTTTTTGAGAAGTGGAAGGGGTGTATTATATTGTTGTTATTATTATTATATTATCAGTAGAAAATGTGTATGTGTAATGTGTGAATAAGAAAGTGTGATGGTGATGGACTTACTATCTGTCACGTTGGGTATGTATTCTGGTGAATGTGAGCTTTAGGTGTTGAGTGTTCTAATATCTTTATGATATCTGCGATAGTGACCTATCCGACTAAGCGTCCTCCTCGAAAAGTAGTAATGCGTAAACGTGGTTTAAGTGTGGACAATGGTTTTAAAAATGGTTACTATATAAACTAAAGTGTTGGGAATACTTAGATTATTAGAACTTATTTCAATACGTAAAAGTTAAGCAATAACTCCCAAATTACTAAGGACTATCCATCTTAACAACTATTCAACAACAAGTAATACATAATATATATCTTATACCGAACAAGTAATATAATATAACTTTACCTAACTACTTACGTGAAGTACGTACTTACTTACTATTTATACCTCAATTTCTGACCGAACCAATGTGGACATCAACGTGAGTACATAATACAATAATACGACAGTTCATTTCCTAGCAAAGTGAGAATTTCGAGCAGTCGTAAAAAGAACTGTCATAAAATATCCGGGCAGATTCTTTATAAGTGAAATGTCTTGTTGGACTAAAAGACAGGATCGTGGTTCCACGGAATGATGTTGGATGAAGAATTTTTATCTTAATTCGTGGTTTCTTTCTGTGCTAGTCTGTGACGTAAAAGGAACGCTAACTAACTGCCGTTCTACCTGGTATGTCTTAGGAGACTAAAGGACTGGGGGTCAATGGAAGCTATGGGAAGATGTGCTAGCAACCTGTTACCAATGTTAGATATAACATCATAACTCCAATATTCATGCTAAAATGAATTATGCGATATAATCGTCTATATAAGGTTCTATCCACCCTGAAAGGGTTAAAGGAAGTTAATGTATATGTAATCCATGGTTATATTGGAGTGTTTCTTAGAATTTATATTCTTTATGGTATCTTGGGTTCTTATCTCTTGCTTAAAAGTTCGAAAGTCAAAAGAGATAGGGAGAGAATATCCTTAAGTGGGATTTATTGATAGATATACTCATTTGGTTATCACCATTCATTCTATATATCATTTACAATACTCACATGCTATCCTGTTAAATAAGATAATAAAAACTAATCACCCATTCATTCGTTTTTTTATATATTTATCGATAACAATCCAAAAATAACCCAATCCTTATTTATTAGTTTGTTTTTTACAGATACAATCTTCGCATCAATCCATTCATAACACTGACCATAAATCAATCAATCCGCTCATGACATAAAGAACCCTATTAACGCATAAAACACGCATTTAGTCAATTCGATTATTTATAGAAGCACTGTGTACCTAAAGCGTTTAGCGGTTTATATGACGACAGACTACCGACCTTGTACTCTCGATAGATATAAAGTACGTATAGACATCGCCCGCTTTGTTTATATTTACATCGCGTTAGGTAACTAACAGTTTGGTGTCTTGAATACAGATTAAATAGCGTAATATAACATGTATTAGTAGTCTTAGTAATGATAGATTCAAGAGGATTTATTTATTTATAAAACAAGAAAATGTTATCAAGAGGAATCTAACCCAGAACTTGAAGAGAAGAATTAATACAAATATAGCTTGCGCTACTGTGATTGACATTACTAATACCGTAAGAGATAGTAATAGGCTTGAGTTATTATTATTCAAAAATGTTGGAAACTCCAATTCAAACATCTTAATCAGCAATAATGTGGATGTTAGTTAGCGCATTACCATTTAGAGACATTCATAAATAGTGATACAACATAAAAGATATACGTAATACTTATTTGCTAACTCCAGAAATAAAAACTAGTTCTCGTTTGCTTTTATGAGAATTCCAATTTCCGGAATTATAAAAATAATAAGAAACATACATCATACCTTGAATTAAACTGTCACCCGAATTGCTTAAGATCAAAATCCAAAACTGTTTATTCACAACACCGATTTTTTTCAATTTCACTGAAAACAACACGAAAATCCTTTAGAAACGTCACACTCATAAAACTTTCATCAACGTTTTATCCTAAATCAATTACATACACACAAAACAATATTGTATCGATTATTTAATCACAACTATAGTTTAACAATTCGATGCAATCACTAACTCGTTTTGGCGCTAAAACATCGATGTTTCGATTCGATATTCACAGTAAATCCGTGACACAACCTATTCGTTTGAGCGTCGCCGCCCAACTGAACCGATCTTGAACTTTAGCCGCGGTTTGAGATGAGATGAGATGGATATAGCTACTTATACATAAATGGACATCTCACCAGACGTAAAAGATAAAGTTATGTTGATAAGAACCATGCTTCTGTTGATAATTTGTACTAATTTTGTAACAACTATAATGGTCGCAGTCACGACTGTTTAATGTTTTGAAGTAGACACCGTTTGGAATCAATTTTAAAGCCAAGTCTTTTCCTGAAAGATTGAATGCACTAAAATGATTTAAAGAAGCAATTCGTTTTCAATTTTATCATGTCTAAAATTAATTTGTAAATAACTGACTACCCAAAACAATACTTAATATTATTAATTAACAATACTTAAGTTATTAAGTTAATAACATATGTATGAAAGCTGCATACACATTATTATTGAGAATAGAGTCATAAAGAAACGTACACAACAATATAATCTCCTCAAAACAGTATTGCGAATACTATCATTTTCAAAGTTCTAATGGGCCCAATTACAAAGCAGTTACACGGCAGTTCACACGTTGTTTCCAATACAAGCATTAGTAAACCTCACGTTTAGTCCTGAGGGCTTAACAATTTGCATTCATACAATGTTGTGTTGGTACGGGAAAATATTGTAAGGGAACTTGTAAGTCCCTTTGGTTAGATATGAACATGTATTGTTTGTTGATCAAATGTTAGGGTTGTTTGTTAATACTTGTCCGGGATATTTAGATTCTAGGTTCTATTCCTGACACGTTTTAACTTAACCTCAAAACCTAGATTAATATAGTAATTTTTTTTCAGGTCTTTTTGTAATTATAAGCCTAGTTAGGAATATAAGAGCATAGTAGTAGATTTGCGTTAAAATAGCAATGGCGCGGTGCGGCGTTGTTCAGTGCATTCGACCTTTGTAATGTAGATATAACAAACACAGAGGTGTTAGGTTCTATAGTGTACTTAGGTATTGAATAGCCAATAAAATTGTGAGTGGCTACATGTGGTCTTTACGGTCAAGTACAGTGGTTATTACAAATAGGTAGTGATACTAAAAATGTTAAGAGTATTCAGAATCGTTTTAAGTAAACTATAATAAACTATAAATAATAAAAATGGAAGAATACTAAAAATTTCAAAACTGCAAGTATTTTTCACGATTTGTCACGTACACCTTAGGTACTCTATGAACAAATTTAGTTAAAACCTTCCGCGTTTAAACAAAGGCTGTAAAAATGACGCCATGGCAGGTTCCAATAAGCCTGGCGTAGGCGGCCACCTGGAATTCCAGTCACGTGATGTTTTTGGCAGGCGAGCGTAATTCGCTCCCGTTTTCTACTAAAATTCTATTAAGAGGTTCCGCGGAGGCTTTGGGTGTCACGCATTCTTGAACGATATTTTTGCTAAATTTAGCACGCAGAGCATAAAGGTTTATGTATACGCAATTTTTTTTGTTGTTGAGTTACACGTGTGATTTTTACTCAGAAATTTATTACACGTTCTTGCGTAAACGGATAATCGTATCGTAGTATCGATATCTTTCCGTTATATTTGGCATGTGACTTAAAGTTAATTTATAAATAATTTCTACGACTACGGAAAAATTATATAAATGTTTCCTCTTTCATTAAAATAAATAAAAATAAAACAGTTCTTAGATTTACCAGCTCGTCACCCAGTTCAACAAATTTAATAACATTAAACATTCTCAATAGCGTAAAACTGTTTATGTTATGTTTTGTAAAGTTTTTACTTTAATTTCATAAAATTGTGTACCTATATTACATTTACAATGTCATAAAAAACTTACACCTTCTCATTATTTCATCAAGCGCAGCGCCACAGCAATGTGCACTGAAACGTTTCACAATAAATCCTCTTTAATATTAAATCATAAAAGAGCGGTCTTTTTGAAAAGGGAACTTCATCAAGCAACTTAATGAAAATTCCGATTTCCCTTTTCCCAACAAGGACCGCTTTTGACTGGCAATCTGTAGCAAATGTGTTCAGCGTATAATAAAATATACATAATCAACCTATCTCATCCTTTTGCTGGATTTATTTTCATATTACCGACTTAGCAAAGTCACGAAACCCGAAAATATGTTACGAAGACTACTAAAATAAACAAGTTTTTTAACTTTTGTATTCATTTTATGGTACTGATGTCTTAACACAAAAAGTCTTATACCTACTAGCATTGAAAAGAAGAACAGAGCTTTATTTCAAGAGCAAAATTTACATTGCTGTTCAACCGATATTCTCTTTATATAAAGGAATTCTGTTTCATCCAATATTTTAGCTGCTTCATTAGTATGTTCTTATGTAGTTTTGAATATTGTACCATCCACCAATATCACTATACTTAATTTTCTAATACCCTTATCCTAAACAATACCTCAAAACATACTTGGATGTAAATTCTAATATCTATATACCTAAGGTAGCCCAATCAACAACCGTCACTTTCACACACATCCAATTAACCACAAATAGCGTATGTACTAGAGCATCAAAAACAATTTCCATCCCTTCACGGCGTCTACAAAACCCTTTGTTACATCAACGGACTTTGTGCTAAGATACGCTCGTACAGCTTTGTAAACAACTTTGATCTTGTGACGTATATTTGTGTAAACATCGTATCAGTCTTTGTGGTCGTGTACATGACTTATTATAAGTGTAAGATATGTCTAACATGCTTACGTGAAATTATTGTCGTGAGGATTTTCTTGATATACCCTATGATAAACTTTAGCTCTAATTTTGTATATGAAAATTCAGTTCTTGTAAAATTTATAATTGTTAAGAAAATAACATCAATAAAATCTTTTTTATGTACTTAATTTGTTTAAAATATGGATACTAATATTATCTGTGTAACTATTGTACCAATTATATTAATGTCATTTAAGTTAATTCTCCACGAGTTTTGTCAAGAAATAAAATTAATATATCATTCATATGGAAGAATAAGGGAAGTTTATTTTAAAAGTAACTTACAACTATCCCTTTTTCCCCCAAACTAGAAAGAAAGATAGACCACAAAAGTCCATCTAGAAACCCTGAACAGAAGCAATAAACTCTACCAGTTAACTGAACCTGCATCCGAGATCTATTAGTTCCACTTGGACTCACCCACAGATGTGTACAAGACTAGACAACGACGTTATAGTCAATGCCTGTAAGTAAATGTAAGTGTTAAACTTACATATAGTCATGTCCTACTATCTCTTACAAAAGATTCATCTCATATCTTATTCTCTTGCCATGTCTCATAAGTCACTTTTTGCGTAACTAATAAGAAGGGACATGATGAGGGGGGGGTCCATATTAAAGTCTATTAAACATAGTTACAGGTATTAAGGGCAGGTTTTCATCCCAAGTAGTTTGGTCTAAGGAGAAAGGCAACAAGAACTATTTAAGTCAACGTCTAGCACAGATTACTGGTTTTACATTAAAATATACATAAGAAGCAATCGTGAATAAATATACTTAGAATAAGCACCTTGACAAATTAATACCTGAATGTAATCGCGAAAGAAAGCACGTTAACAATCGCGTTACGTATGTTGTCCAATATAGAGATATTTGTAAGTCTATGGTTTGACTTTGCTTCGGAAGACTGAGCTGATACTCGGTCGATTTTCATCTAAACTCTAGTGTTCTAGTGTAATCAGTGAGCAGTTTTTTGTATAAATAGGTTTTCCACTAAGTAAAATTGTTTGTACATTATAGATAATATTTTACAAAACAAACAAACAAACGCATTCACGACCATTAACCCTTGCGGGGTAGTCAGAGGTTCAGGTGTCCATCTCCGCAATTGCGAAGGTAGTAATTCTATGGACACCTCGAACCCACGTGTTAACCAGATAGTCAGTACTCAATGTGACAGGTGGTCAGCCATGTCGCCATTAACAAGCACTTACTATTACCTGTTCGACGAACAGGTAGGTTTCCTCACGATGTTTTCCCTCACCGTATAATTCAACGCATTTCGTAAATGTGTTTTTATTACGAAAATGTACATAGAAATTCATTAAACTTCATTTCCATTGGTACATGCTCAAACGGGATTTGAACCCTGTACCCACTGATACAGAGCCAAGCCCCAAATATAATTTGCTAGGGCGTTAGGCTAGTAACCTGTCACCAGTTCATTCTTCAAAGTACGTAGGATATACTATGATAATCTCTCCAAGGTTTGGTCCACCCGGAAAGGGATTATAGGACGTGATGTATATGTTAGATGTGCTGATAACCTTTTCGTTTATAGTTGAATATAACGATGAACCATTACTTATTTAATGTTGAACCATTACCGAGGTGCTAACTTATATAATGTTAAACTTAATCAAACTGTTAAATATATTTCTCGCTTTGGTCATTTAGCTTTAAATATGTTGTATAACTACCCCATCATACACTCTCTAAAAGGGAATCTAATGGGCATATAAATAGAACAACTACTTTTTTACATATTTCCAGGCTAACAGAAACTTATATTCACTTGACAGGGTCAAGATGGTTGTAGAATAATAAATGGTGACACAATTAATATCCTAATTACCGATTTACACTTCATCCTTCAGTCGCATCCCAATTCTAGACAAAAATTAAGTAATGGACGTAAAGGGTAACGTAGTTTTCAACGTAAGTCTCCCATTACAGAGGATATTAAAACGATCGAACTTAGATCAATACACGTGGGCCAGTGGCAAGTTAGTAAGTAAATCAGGCACTGAAATGCCAGCCCATCTTGAAACGGGGTCTAATTGACCACCACTGCAGTTGAGAAACTTCGAAGCGCTTACTTCATTCGATACTATTCAAGTTTGAATGGAATTCCGAAATGGTCTGTATTTAATCTAAAATTTGCATTATAGTACTTATTATACGGAATATTCTACGATATTTGATTAGGTACCAAAGTCTGTAGGTGATTGTGTTTTACTTAAGATTGCAATTGAAAGATTAAAAATAATTTAGTGCCGGTGATACTCCTGTGAATACGAGTCTTAGTAGTACTACGTGGAATGACATTGGCATACATTGATGACAATCATAAATTTTGGAATATTTATGCAACGTCATATTATAAACCGATAGTACTTTCCATCGGTATATAATGCTTTTATAGAGCCCATCAATTGCCACTGACAGATTCAAACAAATATGCCTTGCCCCATAGATATCGAGTGTTTTCACATGCATTCCATTTGTTCAACTAAATACTCTGCCTTAAAATTTTAATTTGATCCCTTTGTAAATAAATAAAACCTTATATCATTTCAATGAAACAATCCGTAAGCAAGGGTGATTAAGGCCAAAAGAAAACCTCCATTCCGGTAGTCTCATTAACTCTAGACTACTTCAACTTTTGTTTGCTAGTTATCATGCTCTTTGATTGTACAAACTTGTTCAACGAATGCCTAAGTTCTCTCCATAAATAATTTGAACAACGTGACTCTATAACCAGCTTCGTAGATCACGTCTGTAACTCATTATTCTTTGGCTTAATGTGGTTTAAATCTTTATGCACGTTAGCTTAATATAAATAGAGGTCATAAGACCCTTTTTGGGAACTGGCAGTATTATAGTAACTGGAAACTTCATTTTTATGTTGGATAATAATGTAACAGGTGATGTTCTAATATGTTACTTTAGAACCACGACTGTTATTGGGCATTTTAAGCGGGAATCTTATAACCATCACTTATATTATTTTGTAGTATACTGTTTTACTGTATGTTGTCCCCGGATTTTCTTCTTGGTTCTTTTCACGAACTAGGGCTTGCGAACTAATGGTAGAATGTTATGTAACCAGTGTCGAACAAATGTTGTGACTTTCAATGCATTGTACTTGTGTTGAATAAAAACATTTTAGTTATTGAATTTTAAAAGGACTTTTTAAATTTGTGTTCAATCCATCATCAATCAGTTGTTCAATTTATATTTGTTATAAACATCGGACCACAAAAGACCGCGTAATACGTTACCAGCCGCAGTAAAGTTTCATTTAAGAGTGCAATATTTCAGGCGAATATTGCAGTTTGCGTGAAAGGCAATTTCAAAACAAATGGCCGCAATAAAAGTGACAAATTTTCGACTTCCGCAGCTTTTAGGGGCCTTTGTTTAACATTTTTCACAAATTTCGTTTGCTCTGCGCCCATTTTTATGCTTAGTAAGTCTGTATCCGTACCGAACGGGTGCAGGATTTGAATAGAATTTGGAAAGCCGGTTTATAAAATATTTTGACGCTCCGTGAGCGGTATTTTAAAATATTTTTTTGCAAATTTCTCTTAAATTGGACCGTTTATTGTACGTATTGATTTTGAAGTCTTAAATAAATGTAACTCGTAGTTGTAAGTTTTGAAATGCTTCCTCTGACACCATTAATTACATTATACCTACTCGTAAATTTTGTGCATTTTTAATATTATAAATTCTATTTTCTTTCATCTAGAACATTAACAACGTAATAAGTCATACTTCATCATAAAATAAATCTTTCTTTTCTATCATATCTATTATAAGGGTGAGTAGAATATGATGTATTTCGACTATCCTTGTGAATACATTACACAATTTCTATAGAATAACATTATCCCACCATTCTTCATTATAACGTTAGAATACTTGGAAAATCATGAAAGACTTCTTAGAGATTTCTCAGAACTACTCTTGTTTGTTAATGTCTCTTCATAGAGTAAAAGCAGGATTGTTGTCGTCTAAGCTTAAGATGTTTATATATACTTATAAACGTTACGAATGTGAGCGTTTTAAGTATAGTCATTTTGAATTTATTATTAGAAACCCTATCGTAGAATTTATT
This sequence comes from Leucoptera coffeella, assembly GCA_030578115.1. Classification (NCBI taxonomy): domain Eukaryota; kingdom Metazoa; phylum Arthropoda; class Insecta; order Lepidoptera; family Lyonetiidae; genus Leucoptera; species Leucoptera coffeella. Next base: position 37,007 of record JAMBLF010000637.1, on the reverse strand, counting down.
TAAAAAACTTTAAACTAACAGTAACACATTTTTTTGTTGTTGAACAAAACTTTCGGGGTGGGCAGAAGCTTAGAGACACGTTAATATCACCTTGTGATGAGAAATGGAACAATGCGGACAGGTTTCTAGCCCATCGTCCAATAGATTCCATTTACCTTATTTGCCTCAAACGACATATCAGCTAGAACGACAGCTAATTAGTATTTAATTTACGTCTAAGACTAGCACGGGATAATTTCTATCCCGAAGCCCAATAAAGTCCAAACGTATTTCAACTAACCCATTAGAACATAAATTGGGAATAGGTCAGGAGAGATTAGCCCTTTGTCAATCAGGTCTAATGGCTAGAAAGGTAGCATTCGTCTTACAAACCCTATTTTAAGCATTGATGGATTTAGTAAATGATAAATTTAAATTGCTTTACGAAGGTAAACGAATTGCTTAGAAAGGGATATTCTCATTCTATACTAATGCATTCTTACATACACTATTCTTTACGATTTAATAATTTTGAGGGTATTATTATTAAACTAAAAATAAATATCCTAAGATTATGTAGTATAAAATTAGACAGCTATAATCCAATTTGAATCCATTCTAACATTTTCTTCTCGGCAATTCATTAGAGGCTTTTAATACACCAGAGGTTAATAGAATCTATCTGGTAGTAATACTTAGGTAAGAAAAAGACAAAAAAAGACACACGCATTCACGATCATTAACCCTTGCAGGGTAGTCAGAGGTTCAGGTTTGCATCTCCGCAATTGCGAAGGTAGTAATTCTATAGCCACTTCGAACCCACGTGTTGACCAGATAGTCAGTACTCAATGTGACAGGTGCAAGCGCTAACTTTTACCTGTTCGACGAACAGGTGGGTTTCCTCACGATGTTTTCCCTCACCGTATAATTTGATGTATTTCGTAAATGTAACAAATGAGATATTATTTCTCAAAGGTTCGATCCATCACGAAAGTAACAGAACGTGAGTATATACCAGTATATCAGTGAAGCACGTAGCTTTTACTCATCCTCTAAAACGGAATTAGCTGCAGTCCGCTCTCGTAGCGTTTTATAAATATCTCGTAGCACGTACGTGAATGGAGTTGAACTCAAACGACGTGCGGAATTGAAGTTCTGGAAGCTTCTAGAAATTTTAAAATGGTTAAAACATGTGAATAAGTTATCCATCGTAACCCCAAGTCATAACATCACATAACGACTTGTGCATACATACTCCCTTTTTTATTATAACGGCTGTAGCCCAGTGGGTAAGGGTTCTAACTTCTTATGAAAAAAAATTCTAGGTTCGAATCCCCGAGTCATTCGATAAATTATAATTTGTACCGTTAATTGTATGTGCTTATATTACTACAATTTATTTATTTCACATAACATAACAAACATACGCTTCACGACTTGTGTATACACACTGCCTTTTTTTTATTATGGCGAGGTAGTCAGAGGCTTGAGTACCCATCTTCGAAATTTCGAAGGCATGTTAGGTATGGGTCACTCGAAGCCCGCGTTTCACTTGATAGATAGCACCCAACGTGATAAGTAGTGAACCGTATCGCCGTATATAGGCACTGGCTATTACCTATCCCGAGGGATAGGCAGATTTCCTCACGATGTTTTCCCTCACCGTTAGCGACTGTAAATTATGTACGTAAATTATTATTATTTAATTTTTGTCGTATTTGTCTCTAATAGAGGAAGAAAGAAGTATCTCAGATCTATCGAATCTCCACAAGTTGTATTCAAAAGCATCTTATTTTCATGTTTTTAAGGATATAATACTTATCTGTTTTTAATATCTGCATTTCTAAAGGAAATGTTTCAAGAGTAATAAGAAATATTAAAATTCAAAACACGGAGCTAAAGCCCAATGTTACACACCTGAGTTTGTACTTTTAGTATTTAGTTCCCAACCAAATGTTGCGATTCACAGCATGAATTCGTTTGCCTGAAAATGGCAGACAGAGATCAAGTATCTGCATTCCTTGTGGTATTTTTAGTAAAAATTTTTGTGTGGGCATAGCATTTTAATGTGCTCTTAATATAAATGACAAAAAAAATCTTAAAAATTTTTCAATCCATACTTTAAGTTTGCAAAACGGACATTCGGTGATAAGCGTGACGACTGTATATCTTTTGGAGGTAGCCAGAGGTTTCAAAAATCCCTTGATTAGAACTACAATAACGCTGATGATTTCATTACATAGAACACTCTTTAACATCGGAGAATTCTTGACATTTAAAGATACATACCCACATACACATCACGCCTAATTCCCTGTAGAGGTATAGGCAGAGATAATAATATTTGTACATTATTACACCAATTAAACTAGCCCCTTGGTAAGATCATTAAATACTTGTGTTAAGGGTACTAGTCAACGTATATTTAATAAATGTATACATATTATACATAGATAAATTCATATATGGAATATATAATCAACGACCAGACTGGTAAGCAGTAGAAAAGCGTAGTTCTCAACTCTGCCTCCACCGGGAATCGAACCCGGGACCTCACGATTAGCGTTCCGAAGGCAAACCGATGGCGCCACGGAGGTCGTCAATCACGGATCCCCATTTGTCCCGATCCTGACAGACCACTTTCGCTTCATCGACATTCATACATCTTTTCATACACTCTTAGCGGTTATAGGTACTCCTAACGACACCTAAAGATATTAATATAATAAAGATTTCGATAGACTCCATTTCAGCTAAACTGAAACTTATGTTAAGACTCCAAAGATTTCCCTGGACCCTTCAGAAATTTGTTGAACGACATTAACCCTTCGCTGACCGGACCAAGATATGTGCACGTTTGTAATAGCTCAAAGGGTTGGCCCTTAATGAAAAGGGATTGAGCTGGGATTGAATAGAAATTGCTTATGAAATTACTTTGATACAATTTACTAGATGTTACAAATGAGATATGGTAGTGATGGATGTATTTATGGTATTATTGGGAAGTATTTTTGACTTTAGACGCAATTAGTAATGGTAAAAAAACTACCTTAGAAAACCTGTGTTCATTATTAAATTCTACCAGCAGGTAGATAGGTAATAAGCAAATTAAGAAATAACGAAAGCTTTCAGTGAGATAAGATTTTTTTTCAGAATTTTTCAGAAAGATTTTTAATCGCTATGGCCACTTAATTGTCAATTAATATAAACTCACCACCGTTTGGAACTATCTAGTTAACCAAAAAAAAATTGCACATAAATAACAAATTACTAAGAAACGGTTAACAGTCCCTATGTAACTAAAACACAAGCAACATCAAGCATAGCACTGTTTCATATCTCTGCGCACAGATGTCGTTAATCTGCGTTTACTCACCATGAAGGATGGCATAGGCGACAGTCTGTCAAACACGACAGGATGTTTGAATAGACAGAGGTATTTCATTAGCATCTTGACTATCTCACTAAGAAAAGGGGTTGAATATAATCATGACTCAGTTACTCTATGCTTGGGTAGAGTTCTCTTTCGAGAGGTTTCAATTCGAGCGTGAAGCAATTAAAAAATCTGTAAAATTATGTACATACATACACTCATTTTTGGTGTTTCTGATACCACTTTCGCTTCTATCTAAAGTTGTATAGGTATAGTCTTTTATCCATATAAGTATAGCAATGGCAGTACTCTGCACCTTTACTTAACTGTCAGGTAGTTAAGGTTTTATCTATCATTAGGGAATTCGAAAAGTATAATACCGTAATATAGAATATTAAGTATTAGATAATCTTTATGTTAAGTACTGTAATTATGTCGAATCGATACTATTTAAACGACACATCGATAATAATGAAAACTTGCGTATACATCTCTATTCTTACATTTTTCAGACTATCGATAATCTAGGTATTACTCAGCCATCCGTTGAGATAAATCCAACAGAACGCAAACAATAAATAGGGCATGAAGTGTGACAGTCCCAGCGAATCTTTTCAGGCCGAATGACAAACGACCTTTTTCACGAGGGACTACTTTTAGGATAAATAGCGAGTGAAATCAAAAGAGATTGCTCAAAACTTGGTACAATATTATGTGTGTATGTTACGTGAAAACGTAGTGTGTATTTAACCAAGGTCAATATAGGTGGGCTAAAGATAAAAAGGTCTAACCCCTTAATTGTAGAACTTAATCGTGAGAAGAAAATATTTATAAATTTTTAGCATGCACGAACATTTGAATGTAAGTTCGTGAAAAGAGATTTTGTAAGATATCAACACAGTTCAAGGTGATGATAGTAACTACGTATTCTACTGTGAGCTAGATTCCGAGACTGAGACTAATACTAATTCCTTTAATGAAAAGACACTTTTACTTGAAAGTAACATTATACAAAGGAAAAACAAACCTCCAAACACATAAGACCAGCACAGGCCTACATAACTGGAAAATTGACATCTGGGAAGGCTGTAGAATAATTATCGTTAGCCTCCTCACTCCCATTGAGGAGATAACGAGCCGAAGGGATTCACAAAGGAGTCCCACAAAGACCAACTTGATCGCGGCTCAATTAACTTTCGAATACTGGCCTGATAATAGAACGGTGAACGTGCTATGGTGTTATAAGTATGTGTTTTAGATAGAGACCAGAAGCTTAAGAGTGTTAGTTAGTGCAAAAATGACAGGCACCATAAATAATACTGATTATTTTTGCATGATTTAAATTTTCTACCCAATATAAGTATGTATGATAACTACGGTGAGGAAAAACATTGTGAGGACAGCTACCTATTCCTTTGACCAGGTATTCAGTGCTTCTAAATAGTCAGATTCAGTACTGATAATTTGGTTAATATGTAAGTACGAGATGGCCATAGAATTACAAACTTCGTAATTGTGGATATGGATACTAGAACCTCTGTCTGCTTCTTAATGTCTGTTAATGGTCGTAAAAATGTTTGTTTTGTTTGTAAAATAACTGTTTTAATCAATTTAAAGTACTGGGTGAAAATATTTCATGAAAATAGTCAATAAATAGAATAAACTCAGACTAACAAATCCTAGAACTATACTCTTCTATCTATCTAGGTACATTTTACAAGCGCTAACTCTGAAACTGGCTGAATTATGTGCATTCCATGACCCAAATGGTAAATAGTTGCATTGACTTTGGACGTGACCCAACATAATAAGTCATATTCAACTTCAAACTTGTCAGAAGTTAGGAACCGACTATCATGACTATTTTCTTATAGAGTTTATCTTAAATTTATTTAAGAGTATAATCAATGTTGTTAGCTGATGGAATGTTTTCGTTAATTTATTTTTCAGGTTTCATTACAATTTTCAGACTATGATGAAATGTAATTTCAGGGGTTTTGAAATTTCTGGTGGCTTTTTTAGACTCTACTTTAATGTGTCGAGTCTATATAACATTTTAATCTAAAAAAAAAATGATGAAGAAGTAAATCAAAAAAATTTGCTTGTTTGACTCACGAATCCCAACACAACACGGGAATCAAATAAAATAACGTATTTTTTTGTTTAATTTATTACTTTACATACAAAATGTACAAATTTAAACACATGCGTGCTTGAAACATGTTAGTTCACTGTAGGCTCTCGACGACCGGACTTAGAGCTTCTGTTCACCCCCTCATCTTACTTCGGAGTTTGTCTTTGGGCTATTACGCTGATGCTGAAAGTACAAAGATCATCTTTGAAAATCTACATACAAAGGCTTATACATCATAAGCATCTCTGTATCATTAACATCATTAATTTTTTGCATAGAATTGTGGTAAAGCTAAATTATTTCTGCAATCAATGACGTGCCTTGTAAGTAATGTCCATTTTAAAACTACAATAAAGTTTACTGTTTTTGTTTTGTTTTCAATACATCTTATATAACTTGATACGTGAACAAATTACCAGACAGACGGCTTTATCAGAATATAAGAATGTAGCTGTTTGTGATCAATCATAGTATTTAGTATGTATATAAAAGCATTATAATTTTGAGGGCAGCATTCTCAAGGTGTACACAGTGTAGAACAGAAGAGCATTTATGAGAAATTCAACAGGTGTGTGTGAAGCAAGGGAGATTTGTCGGGATCTTTCCAGGTGGCGATCGATAGTCTCTGTCTATCCCGTTGGGGACGTAGACGTAAATATATGTAAACACCCTTACCTTCAACGGCGGGAGCGGCGGCGGGCGGTGCTTCGGGGGCTGGCGCGGGGGCCGGGGCTGGTGCTGGAGCTGCCTCCGCCGCCGGCGCAGCTGCTGCAAGAAAACACCAGAAACACCAGTAAGTGCTGGGACTTAAAGAGCTTGGAACAAGTGACCTTCTTGTGGGCCTGGTACAAGGTAGTTTTGCATCAACAAACACCACCAATATGCTTATGATAACTTGGTCAACAACTACTGGATAAGTGTTATGAAAGATGTTTGAGAATCGTTTGTCTATTCGATTACGTTGTTGTGTACTATTATTAATAATAAAGAATATGTGCTAAAAAATTAGCCACTTTTCCGAAAAGGGAAACAGTCAGTCTAAGTTCACGGTGACATAGCCTGTCACTATCAAATTGGTCTGCCATTACTTAAAGGATTACTTGTAGTCCTGATCCGCATGTATGTACTAGCACACACTATCTCAAAGTACGAGTCTGAAAGCCTCGGTTTCCAACCAAACAACAGCTAAAGCATCTTTGAAGTTTCTTCCACTAGAAACTCATTAAAAGCAGAACTTTAAGCTCATTGTCGAGCAACGCAATAGTTTTAACAAGCTTGTTAAAGCCTCGGCTTTCACTTCGTTTTCGAAATAATCCGGTGGAACTATGAAATAATCCTGTTTAGAAATAATAAGTGGAGCGGGATAATGTTTGTGATTTCTGTTTTGTAAGTAGAATTTTCATCGCAAATTATAAAAGCAAATGTAGGCATTCCACTCACAATTCGAGAAATGTACATGGATTTTTTTCTTTACTAAAAATGCTTTACCGTGATGAACCCAAGTTGAACTCAAGTGGCTTACAAATCCTGAAATAATATTGAACTTTGGCGCGCCATTGCTCGATAGCATTCTCACCTTCAGCCGGAGGCGCCGCGGGGGCTCCCTCTGCTGGAGGCGCTGGGGCTGCAGCTGGAGCTCCTGCAGTCACAATAGTCATACAGTATACGATATTTATACGAACACTTGAAATCAAAGAACAAGAGGGATTCTTCGGAATCAAGCTCGTTGTTGTACAAAATTAAGGTTCTTACCATTTGAAAATAGTCTAATATTTGACTCAACTTCCTTTCTTACTTTAAGTGTTAATTTCCATTACATACATCATCAAAAATAAAACATAAACTGTCCCTGTCATTGCAGTACAGACTGCATTACATTGCACTAACTTTCGTGAGAGAGTCCTCTAAAACCTTTACATCAACATTACCATAAGGTATGTTACCTTCCGCAGGCGCTGGTGCAGGTGCCGGGGCGCCCTCTGCTGGTGGTGCCGCGGGCGCTCCTTCTGCTGGAGCCGGCGCCCCTTCCGCTGGTGGGGCTGCACCTAGTGACGAAGAAGGGGATCAATTAATGACGAATGAAAAAAGTTCAAAACAATGAAACGCTAGATGGTGAAATCTAGTGTGTGCAAATTTTGGGTGATGCAATATTTTTTGCGACACAGCTCAAAAACACGTTTCGTCTATCGTGTGGTCCGTTGTTGTTTTAGTACTTAACTAATATGAGTTGACTAGCTACCATAAATTCTTACATCCATGACATGCCCATAACAGACTTCATATGGCAAATCATTGTTCATTAATTTTTGGTTAACCATTTTTTTAACTTGATCAAAAATTCTATAGATGTCGCTTTACCTTCCGCAGGAGGCGCGGGGGCTCCCTCTGCCGGTGGGGCCGCGGGGGCTCCTTCTGCGGGGGCTGCGCCTTCCGCGGGTGGAGCGCCCCCTTCCGGGGCTGGAGCTCCCTCCGCTGGAGGTCCTCCTTCTGTGGGAACCTCCCCACCTTCCTGTTGGAGAGGAACTGGTATGAGGAATAGAGATAGAAGAGGAAAAGAAGAGTTTGGTTCCAAATGCCATAAGCGTGATGGTGGTGAGTGTGGTTGGTTTGAACAGCACAACGAATCAAATATGATGTAATAAATATTTGTCCAATTATAATAACTGAAGTGGTAAAATGTGAAATATGAAAGATGACAAGAGTTTATTTACCAATTTCAAAGTGTTGGTGTGAATTAATAAATTATGTGACAAAAAAATTTCTTATCTGTTTCCGCTCAGTTTCAAAATAAATGAACTAATAATACATAGGTAGACAATGCGAAAAGACTTATTTTAACAATTAAATTGTCATTTAGAGTTTACTCTTATTACTATTGTAATATTAAACATAAAGAAATATTTATAATCTATCAGTGTTTCAAAAACGTTCTGCCAAATAAAGTTGCTATTGTTGAAACCAACCATTACAGTGTTACTATGGCGTATGAGGAAGCGTTAATGGACTCCAACGCAGCAGTAGAATGAAAAGCGCAAAATAAGTTAGGAGCGCAACTGAATGATCGTGAAAGAAGTTAACTTAGCCAGCAGCAGAGAAAAACGGATAAAGTTAAATATCTTTCCTTGATTAAAGTCGTAGCAAAAAGTTGGACAGAGCGTAACTAATCGCTCTTCAGCTCGCATCAAGTACCACACAAGTATTTTTAACCTTTATGGAAGTTCCAATAAATCTAGATGACCAACGGGATTTCTTATAACTGACTTTTGTTCAATGCTCATTTGAGAAAATAGTTTATTATTTAACCGTCGACTTTGGTTTGAATTTTCTGAAAAACCTTTTTAAACAGTTTTTGAGTGGATCGATTGATTGTGACATATACACTTATAAAATTACTTGTTTTTGTGTGTGATGTACTATGCATGGTACGCCCTCTTACGACATTCTGAGAAGAACGGCAGTTAGTTAGCAATCTATGTTTGCCCTAGTCTCTATGAGAACCTAGTACGGGTCATGATTTATTGATTTTGTTTATTAAAAACAACCACAATTACAGTAAATATACTTTCATACCATGCGTTCGTAATAAGTGTGACATTCATACTTACTAGTAACTCAATATTATTTTCATTTAGAATTCTTTTATGTTCAGGTTATCTTACCGTTGTCGTGAGGTAAGACATCAGTGCACTATGTATTACTAATGGTTTAAATATACTGAGCAATGCTCTGGATGATAGTTAAATAATTAACCTTGTGTTGTAGTGCAGAAATGCTTTTTAGATATGTTTGAACAGTGAATATTCCTTAATTCTTATAATATCTCTTCTAACAACAGGTTTGGATATTATAAACATGAGTGTATGTGTTTAATGTACTACTGAATAATGCAATTTAATATTTAAATTCTGAATGTACTGATCATTTAAACCGATACATGCTTACTAATGAAGTACATATACCATATTGCGTGACTCTGTTCTATCATATGCATCCAAATAACGTTTATAAATCTCTTGATTTACGAAATAAAATCGTTATCAAAATGCATGGACTATAAAAGTTTCATACAAGTTCTGAAATACAATAACAATAACAACAATCGATTATTTTAAAAAAATTACAATAAACATATGAATAATTAACGGAAGTTAAGGTACAATTACATATATTTTGAGCGGAGGAAGGACTTATGTGCTGGTCAAGGGCTTTAAAGATTGTAAATAGTAATAACTGGGGATGGTTGGAACAGCGAATATAAGTCTTTCTTCTCCGCATATTCCAAAGACTTAAGGGTATAGGATTATATTTAGATTTAATAAGGTGACGGATGGTAATCTCGCCATATTCTTTATACCAAACGTGACTCAAGGGTTTGGTCTATTGAAATTCTTGTTCTTTTAGACCATTAGGACCGTGCACACATATATGTAGGTAAACACTAGATTATAAATAATCTTCAGAACTAAAATGAAACTTTCATTTTCCATGCATTTATATAGGATGGAATTCAGGTGATAATTAAACACAAGGTAGGTAAGGGAAAGGGTAGGTACGAATAAACGATCAACATTTTCAAATTACATTAGGCAAGTTTTTTTTTATTAAACATATTATCTTACAAAAACATATTAATAAAACGTATTAATGACGATTTACATAAATTATGGCTTAGACACTGGAAATATTGCCAACGAACACCTTCGAAAAGATGTCGGATGTGGTGGTACGAATGGGGATTATCTGATGAAGAGATTCATGGCAATAGTCGTCTGTACAAAGGTCGTTGGGAAAGGGTGGAGAACACTTCATGCCTCAACCTCTTCCTCCTTTACCTTCTGATCGCCGGGCTTCCCCTTGGACCAGTCGGGCTTTTTCTGCAAAACAAACAAACACCATTAACCCACAAGAAGTCTACAAGACACGAATGAAGCGTTTACTAAGGGAAAATCTAGCAACAATCTTCACTATACTACTACTGTATGTATGTTTTTTTATAATATACAGTGTTCTCCGGCAAAATGGACTGGCACATGCTCGTGCATGTAATAATTTTATGATCATAAGCTTAGTTTCCGATATTGGAATGCCATTTCTCAGTACAGCAGTTAAACTAGAAATATTTCGCTCAGTCGAAGTTACCAGATTTGAATAAATGTTCTTCGTTCGAAAACAAACGATCGTTCTCAGAATCGAAATGGGAATAGATGCGCTTCCGGAGACAAATTTGCCAATAGCCGATTCCAAAACAATCATTCTGCGAACGAGATCGTAAACTTAATCTACAGTACACAATAAACCGTATCTGTTTTTGCAAAAGCACGAAATCAACAGCAACTTGTGCAAGTGTCTCCTTGCCTTGTGAAAGCATTTAGCAGGTGTCCTACACATATAAAAGGTGGCAATTCCCCGAATAATCGCACCAAGCAGAACCAGGTACCCTCTGAGTGGACTAATCCTGGTCCAAAGCACACATGTCTACTACAAGGGTTCGTGTGTCCGAAGCGGTGCGCCACATGCCGTGTCCTGTGCGCATTCGAAACGATCGTGTAGCAACACGTGAAACAAAATAGAATAACAAAATATGTGAACTACGTTTCTGCATCAAAATTACCTTTGCCCCGGCACCGCCCTGTGAAATATCATGTTAAATCAAACTTCTACAAATGATCACAAATGGCGTCGGGATCAAATGAGGTATTGTTGAGTATATAGTGTTATTTTAAGTGTTTTAGAGGTTCTGATGTGGCGACATAGGAATGTGACGCGGGGCTGATTGTAAGCAGAAAGCCTTGGCTTAAACAACAAACACTGGGTCCATTAAGCCGTTTGATCGGGTATTAGCAAGAAAGGGAATCTTTTCATTGAGAATCCGAGAGTCAAAAGCATTGGAGGACACAAATTGAATAGAGTCTATTTAGTCATTGAATTACTCGCATGGGTCTAACCGCTGACGGCCGGAGTTATTCACAAATTGAAAGGAACTAAGGATAAAAGCGATTCACGCATTGTGGGCTCACCTTATTCGCAAACTGAGGCAGTTTACGAGACAAGAAAATATCGCTTTAATAATTTAAGGGTTTTATTTTAAAAATAAAATTAAAATATAAATGTGATGCGTTTGTGTAATCTGAACTGTTGTTTACTTCTGCCAATCAGCTTTCTCCGCCTTTTTAGCCTGTTGAACGGTGAATATAATGAAGTTGGAAGGTTAGAGAAGTAAGTGTTTAAAATAGAAAAATATAGTATTACACAATTATAAATAGAATAAGTAAGACAGATAGATTTTAAAGATGTAATATAATAAAGAAAAGAAAAAAGATTCGAGATGAAAAAAGTAAATGAGGATATTTTACTGTTTAATAAGCTTGTAATATCACGTCTAGATATTGATCTAGAGTGATAAACAAACTGTTCTAGAGGGAAGAAGAATGCTAGTATTATCAAACTTCTTTTTACCTCTTTGTCTTCTTCGTCCAGAGTAAACTCCTTCTTCTTAACAACCTTAAGTTGGTTACGGAAGTTAAATTCGGCAGCCTTCTTCTGCAGTTTGGCGAATTTGTTCTCGTATTTGGACACCTTCTTGAGGGTTGGCTTAACGCTAAACAAGTAAATTAGGTCTTTATAGTATTTATAGATATACTATTCTCTAGTATTAGAGTCACTTTAATCCAAGTTTATACACGGTTATTTTCAATTAACAAATTTTAAACAACGTTTGTTTTGGAATATTGTGATTAGATACATTTTAACGTATTTAAGCACTTGAAGTACTTATAATTATCAGAGGAAGTCAGTACAAAACAATATAGGTTAGATAATTCCACTTGGTTTCATAACTAGTAGTAGTTTATTCCCCTAATTATCTAAATATTAAAGTATAAGTACAAGTTGATGTCATTTGAAATATATTTAATAGAATTTCAGGAAGGCAATCCAAAAGTCATCAAGATTAAATCAATACTAAAAGTGGATTTAAGGCAATCATTGTCAATGTTTGCAAAAACTTTGAAAGGACTTCCTCCGAAACAACATTATCATCTACAAAGCAATAGAGCCTAACGATCCGAGAAAAGTTAAAAGCTTTGAAGAGAATTTCTTTCGTAAAAAAGAAACCTTTAGTGTAGGCTCTTAAAAATTGGAATATAGGGTAGCAAAGTATAGTTGATTACAAGTATCATTGGCAATTATTTTTATAATTAGTATGTATGTTTTAATGTTTAACAAAGATAGCTACTTTGATTACAAGTATCAGTAGAAAATATATTAAAATGGCTGTATGTTTTAATGTATTGAACTAAGATACTTACAATTTGCCTCTGAGGTCGTTCACTTGAGAGTTGAGGTCTGAGATCTAGGAAAATAAAAGTTTTTAGTAAACATGTTCTCTCTTTGAAGTTGCGTTGTTATTAACGGTCCAACAGAACTACTAGATTTGAATAAAATGTTTGTTAAACAAGAAACAGCAAATTGGAACGATTATGAAAGAATGGGTAACAAAGAACAAATAGTATAATCAGTGATCTCAATTGATAATACAAAGTTTAATGTCAATTTAGAGGAACCAGATGAATTGAAAATTTTGGTACTAGAAACGCCATGCAAGTACAAACTGAAAAACGACACTCAAAGCAGAAATTACAGAAAAATAAAGCAGAACAAGTACAGACAAGAAAGCACAGAGCCTCAGCGCATATTAGGCAGGATTACAGGCGAGTCTCTTTGATCGTATAGTTTATAGATTAGTTACTAAACAGATAAAGTGTTTCAGTTTTCAAGTATCAGTTTTTCTTTTCACTACGCTTTTCTACTGTGCTCTTTGACTCTTCTAGTCTACTTGTGGTCTACAAAGTCTAAGGTGCAACATCTCAAAGTTGGTGCAGAGGTTCACCCTTCGTGCCTTGCATTGGCTGGTCACAGACAGCGCACCTAATTCAACACTTGGATCTAAGTGCAGGGTATTTACATGTGTTTCGGGTTCATCGCTTACAAATATGTACCTTTCGATTACTTTTTATAGAACCAAAATTAAAACACGCTAATCGAACAGGCAACATAGTTGAGCGTCACACTCATTCTCTTGTGCAAGGATATTTGCTATGTAATTAAACAGAGGTAGGTATTTATTAGAGAGCACTATCATCTCACAAACATACGCATACAGAGACTGTATGAGTAGAGCGTCACGTAAGGAATGTTGAATGGAGTGTCGGTGCAAAATCGATTCATCTTGCGGTGGTGGGTATGCCGATCGCTCGGTGGGGATGAGTCAGTGAGCAGTGGCGGTGTGTGGCGCAGCGCCTCGGAGGCACTGGCAGCATGGCACTTCCGTCTGTCGCACTCGTGTCTCGGGTGGGCAAGGTATTGGGGCACATCTCAGCAACCGAACACAAACTGATACGCGCGGATGTGACGGCACATACATGAATAGTTGGAGATTTGGAACATAAAGTTTCAGTTACACGGTGCACTTGCGTGTGCCAATAATGGAACCCGTCCAACGTTCCAACAACGGTCCATCGTCAACATATATTATCACAAACAGAATCATCGTTATGGCCAGAAGCTCGCCATCACACATGAAGCATTAAGTATAATGGCTGATGCTCGGGTTCAACATAATTAATACTGTAGCTCTGGTCACAATGACTGAAGATATTAAAGTGCCATACTACATCGGGGAGGTTAATGGGCTGATGGGTTGCTCGTGTTACGATGACGATGGCGACGCATGCAGGGCGGAGGGGCGGAGGGGCGGGAGGGCGCGGGAGGAGGCTGAGCGACGGCATGCGCGACAGCTGTCAGTGGTGAGTGCAGTGTGGTTACGGCGATGTTACTCGTTAGTGTATTATTCGTTATTAGCTTTAAGCTCCATGTCGGATGACTCTCGCCGCGACTGACCTATCGATTTTGCACCGCTCGCCCCGCCCACCGCGTTATTCACATTGCAGCTAAACAACAAACAAACCCCACAAGTGACAAGCGTTATCGTCGTCAAATGAGAACACGACCGTCACACGCGAACGCAGCTGTTACGTCAATCGATGACTGTGATATTCACAATGGATATAAAGTATTGGCCAATACCTCGTAATCTCTTTTCCTGACTTCATGTTCCAAATCCCACTTCTGGCCCTCACACACATACATGCGGTCATAATACTCCTGAATAATTCTCTTGAGCATCGCTATAGGAAAAGGAAACAAGAACATTATTGAGGCGGCTGAGGAATGTCGAGCCGTTGCCCGCCGTGGCGCGAGGTCGGGCCAGTGCATGTGTGCGCCGAGCCGAAACTATCATGTCGTGTCGCAACAACTAAACCAAAATCATTTCATACACATTCCCAATCCTAGTGACAGGTGTTTACCTCCATTTTTCTTATTGCAAGCGCTCGTTCTAAGTCATATTTATCCCCTTCGAGGTTGTATATTCTGTGCCAGTACATTTGACAAATAGTCTGGAGTTCCGCTAAAGAAAAACAATTAAAGGTTGTTTGATTAGAGATCGCTACGTGTCTGTGTGGGCTCGTTGAGGGGCCAAAGCGAAGCGAAGCCATCGCGTACGCCACAATGGGTGTGTACTTAATGCTGCAACTCCACCTTCCTTGCATGTTATTTACGACTCTATTAAATCCAACTAAAACTATCTAAACGCAGTACTGGCGCCACTACATCGTTATTTAGCATTTTGTCAATTACATTGGTTATCACATTAGTTGTGTAAATGTAATCATATTTAGCTCGAGCGGTCATCGCTGACCGCGGCAAACGTAAAACAGTTGGCTAGACGCGACTAAGGGCTCGCCCGTCAGACCTCCATCTCTTTGCGGGCCACCTCCACCTCGCGGTCGTACTTCTCTTCTTCCAGCCGGATGATACGCTGGTGGTACCCGGTTATGATACTGGTCAGAGCCGCTACAACATCAACAGAGGTTACTTTGCGCGCCTAACTCTCGGTTCCGATATTGGGGGCGAGGTTAAATTTGTCAGTTTAGGAGAGAAATTTAATTATTCAGAGCAGGAAATTGAAGAAATAGCTTAGAATTTTGGTAGTATGTCGTTTCATGGAGCTTCAGAAGTGAATAGTGAACAGTCGCATTAGAAAAAACAAGACCGGCACGCATGTGAGCCGGTCAGCACAATCAAAGGTAGCGTTTACTCGTTTGTTAAACCAGATCAAGTAGAAACAACACGGCAGTTTGACAAATCACATGAAGTCGTTAAGTGAGATATTATTGAAGAAGAAGCTTTTGTGAGTTCGTCATCAAAAGAGGCAGCGATCCGGCGCAGCCTGTTTACTACCTCCATATCTTTCCTCTTAACGACGTACTCCAAATCAAACTTTTGGTCTTCGAGCTCTGCGATGCGTTCGTGGTAGTCTTTGCAAATCCTCCTAACTGTATCTATAAGGCGACACATTTCATGTTAGATTCAATAGAACAATGAACATAACTGTGATGGGACCGCTATGTGTCGTGGTGATTTGCTCTTTACAACTAGTGATGTTTCATATGATCTAGATACTTGTGGTAAGCGAGTATTTACCTTCGTTGGCGTCGTCGATGTTCTTGGGTTTACCACACCTCTCCTCGATGATGCGCCTCCTCTCGGCGGCCTTGCGCTCCTGCTCCTTCTTGAGCTCTTCGGCGGCCTTCTTACGCAGCAACAACTGGACAGCACCAAACACAGTTACAGATTCATCCACCCCCATTTTAACACTACTTTATATCTTACGTTACTAATAGGTAAACTCTATAAGACCCAATTTCACATGAAAACTAAACTAAATTCAAATGCCATGTCATGAAAAGCCTAACAGTTGACATCTTGACTCACACGTAGTATTGATTAAACCTAAAATTTCGACAAAACATTGTCCTTTTCTAAACTAAAACTTGATCAGTACTCATCCAATATATTATAAGAAATACTCTCTCTTGATGAGTAAGAGACTAATCACATCTAGTATAAGAAATACTCTATACAGAAAATAGGAGTAACATATGTTGTTTACTCACCCTGAGCTTCTTCTTCCTCTCAGGGGTCATGAAACCCTTCTTAGCCTTCTTGGCCTTGGAGGCCTCCTCCATGCGCTTGCGCACCTCGGCACGCTTGCGGTCGATCTCCGCCTGTTTCGCCTTCTTGGCCTGTGCAACGCATCATGCTAGTAATAAAGAGGTTATGGACCCTGCCTACTATAGAGTATAGTGGTTTTGTGTATGTTTGGTATAGATTGGAAATTAGTTTTCTAAAAAAGTTATTTCTATTGAGTAGATAATTAATATGATGCTTATGATCATCAAAGTAGGTAATTTAATGTGGGTTCTAAAATATGATTTTATAACCAAACAATAACGTGAGTTCGTACTTGTTTTAAGAAGTTTATTTATTGGTATGATTGTTCATTAATTAAATATTTGTATCTGTACAATATTTTAAATTTAATGACCAATTGTGAATCAATGAATCTTATAATTAGGTATGTAAGTATATGTGCAGTTGATAAAATATAATGTGTAGTGAATGTTTGGTGTGCCTGTTTCACGTTACCTCCTCGAGACGTTTTTTCTGAAAACAGAAATGCAATAGATTAATCATACAGCCATCAACATATATATATAGACAAGAATCATAAAGAACATTTAGACATAAAAGAACAAGAAACGAATAAACAAGATCAAATAGATTATTCATTAAACAAACGGATAATTTTACATAAATTATTAAGACAGTGCGTAGAAACAAGATATTTTAGAACTACAAATACTTAAAACTAAGTGTTAATATTACGTGTGTTATCTAATAGGTGATCTACAGTGTGATTATCTACGACAGTAATGCTAGTACTAATGTTGTGCTTGTGTTATGTGCTGGTGTGACTGATATTTTTTATTAAATAATGTTATTGAGAATTTTTATCCTGAGGTAACTTATTTGTTCAAAACCTGAGGTAACGGATTTTTTTGCATTTTTTTTCTAACAAAAATATCAGTCACAAGTGTAAATTTGTAATTTCACAGGGTATAAGGGAACATGAATATGGTAATAACATAAACCAACCACATGTAGATTTTACATACATTTTTTTAAGTTAAATGTGAGGTTCAAGATACTCATATTGGCTGCTCTAAAGTAGCAAAATGTTATAAGTGTTTCTACGTTTTATTATGTTATTAAAGCAGCGTTCTAAGTTATTTCCTGTGAAACCTCACACTGAACTGTGTCACTTACGACCTTCTGTCATCAATAAAATGTCAAATAAAAGTTAGGTACTGGCTGTAACAGAAAATTTGATATGCGCGTCATAAAAAGTTATCCTGTTCAACCTTGTTTTGCAATTTCCTCTTTATTTGTTTCAGCGTCGTGTGACAAAAGAGAAGCTTTGCTTTCCATTTTCAAACGCCGCTTTTGTCGAGTGAAAAGAGGTGAAATCACTTCTGTCTGTCACTGGCAACCATCGAATTGAGGTAAAAAAAAAGAAACGACTTTTTGTTTTCGCTTAGCCCGTCAATCATTTGTTTTTCAGCTATATGAAGTCGGAGTGTTTTGTTGTGAAATGTGTCGGTGAGGTGTTAAAAACAAAGTTAGTAATTACCTCGAGGATATGCATTTATCCAGTATACTGTAGGCATCCAGTAGAAATTGCAGGGCAGGGTTGAAGTTCCACACGATGATGCAATCCAAAGTGAAGATCGGCGAAGAAATGGAAATAAAAGTATTTGTTTAATCACGACTTATAAAAACATTTATTATTGAATATTTGTGTAAAGTTGTTTTGGGATAGAAACACGAATTTCTTTTACAATAGCAAATATATTATGAGTATGAATTCACTCATTGTGTTCAAAGAAGGTTAAATTTCTGCTAATCTTGGATTCTGGGATACATTTTAGCAACATCCTTAGTAGAGCTAATTTTTTAGGGGTTACTAATATCTTTTACTTAAATTTCTGCCTTAATATCGTAAGATTTTTCATAATCTCTACAACCGTCTACTTTTATGTGTGATTGGGTCGTGATTAGGTATGTATGTATATACTTCTTGGTTGTAAATACAAACCTTTTGTAAATTTCTGTAGACACAGAGGGATAGTTAGAATCACCCCCTGTGTATTCTTTCACTTAAAACTACAAATCCATTTTACTAAAAATAGATGAATGACTCGATCAACATTGTGTTAAAAGTTTTTTATAATACTATTCATGTCTACACTTTGGTAATCAAACTATTCATAGGTCTTAAGTGGGTGATAGACGCACGTACTTAGAGTACGCGGTTTTTAAGATCGCGAACTTACTCGGCTCGACGTAGTGACATATTATTACCCATAACAAATTATCTCAGGCAAAAGCCTATAGTAAAAAGATAATTCTGTATTGAGTGTTTATCATACCTTACTTCATCGTCCGCCATTTTGTTTGTGTTGGTCTAGATGTCCTGAAACAGAAGATATTTTTATTAATAATCTTATAATGGATCAATCAAGGTCACTAACAAGATTATACATGTCACGATGTCCCTGCTCCTATCCCTATATGTTTATTTAGGTATAGACGTATTAATTACAAAATCAGATATTTTGACCAAGTTGTTAGCCGGATTAATTTTGTAAAATACATTACATGTTTTTATTAAAATAGTCGGTATCTATGTGCTGTGTGTGATGCTGTGGTAAAAGCTATTTTTTTGTTTTTTACGCATAGAAAATTTCTACGAAAGTAGAGTTAAATTATTAAAATCATGTTAACGTGAGTTACGCACAGCAAATTCCAATAAAATTTGAAACAAGGTATTATTTATATTCTTATTACTAAACTTATAATCAGAGCTTATACGGCTAATCTGTAATGATTCGGGTACTTTTTGTATTTCTTTAATACTAGTTACAAATAACTGCAGTTTAATGTACAAATAATCATTTAACCATACCAGGCCTAATATGTATCGATCCGTATAATAGAGAGATATTTGCGACGTTTTATTTGACCTAATCACATGTATTTCAGGGACCATAAGTGTGTCTTTTAATTCCAGAAGCAACTAATAAATTACATCAAACTAGCTAATCAATAAGCGTAAAATCGCGCGATTGGCCATTTTTATAAACGCTTACATGTCATGCGAGTCTTTTTGGTTATCTGCCAAAAGCAAGATTCTCATGGATTTATTTTCTTTTCCTTCGCAGACTGTGATACATGATATTCAGACAGTATGCCAGATTTTGCATAGAATTTGGCACAATGTGCAAGCTCCTGTTTAATGTTTATTTTATTTGTAGATGGACCTTCAATGATATTTATCTGTGCATCATAATTCTAAAATTACAAAAAATATTATTTTATACATCAATTTTAATGTTTGTAACCATTAGTTAAAACTGTTTTTCAATATCGATAATTAGTTTATTTCTTGTCTGAAATGTTGAAGGTCTGAAGGTATTCCAAAAATGATTACGCTTTCCTACTAAACACAGGTAAGTAGGTAAAATTCGTAGTCACCACATTTCTTCATTTGTAGTTATTTGTTGCAAAGCTTTATACAGTATATTTGAAAGGGCATCCATATCTTCCATATATAGCAAAGATCACAATAGAATTATTTGTATTTGAAAACTTAACCCTTCGATATACGTAAGCCCCTTAAACCTACTACGAGTTTATTCTTATAACCACCAATAACTCTACAAAAAAAACAACGATTTAAATCATTCTTAATAACGATCATATAAACAATATCCCATCATAAATCTGACACCTGCTTCTTCAAAGCAAAAAAAACCCTCTCAATAATGAGTCAGGGCTCGTTAAGTAATCCCTTAAACGCATAACACGATATGACGTCACACATTGCAACAACTGGAATATCCACAATTAGACTATCTTCGTGAGTGGTCGGGCAGATTCGGCAGCTACGCGCTCGACTGAAAATAGGTGCGCTGTACCCGATCCTAATTTGGGTCTGGTCCGAGCGACTTCGGTTACATGTAACGCCATTCCGCCTCCGCATCTCGAGGTGGATGGACGTCTTGGTGTTTGAATGAATGAGTACGCGTCATATTGCGTGACGGCAGCGAACTTTTTTGTATTTAAAAAGAGTAATCAATTATGTTTTTAAAGAAAGTATTTAGTAGTACAAGAAAAGGTTTAGTTTTGATAATTATTTTTATTGTTTTATGTTATAGTCGTATGTATAAAGTTGCGAAAGCATGGTTTACTGTATTTGGTTTCAAGCCAAATTTAATGTTTATTTGCAATAGAGAATATATTCATGCATAAAACATGTAGACGCAATTTAACATATACCTACCAAGTTGCGTACTAAATAAGTTTTAATGGATGTTATCGGACTCTATTTAGTTGAAGGTTTAAGTGAAAAGTTTGCACGTCAAAGTTTAAGTAGATACCTACTTTTAAAGCACTTCCAATGAAACTATTTTGGGTCAGAGAGCAACGAATCAAAAATAAATGTGGAGGTGGTTTTATTATATCCTAGTTCAAGGCCTTAATATTTGTAGTTAAGCTTTTTCTTTTATATATTTGAACTTTTTATTTTAAGTGAACTTATATACTTTCATTTTTATGCAGACACAAATCGCTTCCGCACTTGATTTTTGGCACGTCACAATCCCTGTGTAACACGATACGCGAGTCTACACGCAGCACATTTACGTCGGTTAGAAGTTTTAATACAATTCCAACTCCTGCCCAGGATTCGAGGATATAGGAACACTGCACGGCACTTTTATTAAAGCTGTTAATATAACACTGGGAACTCACCTACGAAAAGAAAAAAGAAGATGGCCGATCAGATGGATTAGCCAACACGAGCCACTGCTGATGACTGGCGCTGGCGAAGCGAGGCGCTTGCGGTGGTGAGCCCCCCCGCGCCCCGCACCCGCGGGCTATTCCTAGCGCACGATTTTGACACCATCTCACAGAAATAACACATCCACCCGAGCGCTCGGATTCCACGGCGAAATTCACATCTGGCACCGATTCTGAAACAATGGGTGACGCAACCCTCCGCCCTGGGCGGGAGCAATCAAAGCGCGGAACACATCAAATAGATATTGACCCCTCTTAGGGCGCCTTTTGCGAAGACAAGTGTGCTTCCCATGAAGTAGCGGAATTGGTACTGGCCTATATTTTATTCCGAGGTCAAGTCCTTTGATTAAATGCTAATTTACATTGTCACTGTGTATATTGTAACGAAATTACGCTTTCATTAAGAATGCCTTTTCTTTGAGGTCATATTATTAAGTTACATTGCTATTAAACAGATATCATTGCTAGATTTATTCAGCGTTTCCTCGATGATAGATATAGAAACCATAAGGAACGTGTAACACATTTGTTACAGGTCGTATGACTATTATGGTAATGAGGTAATATAACATTGATGTGCAGGATTCCCCAGGTATGATCTGTATATAGTTCACAGATGGTAGCCTGTCACCAAATAGCATCAGTCAGCAGTAGCCTTTATAGCAATATCAATTACTTATTAAACTCTAGACAGCATACGCTTCGTAGCTATTAAAATAAAGTGCGGAACATCTGTTCAATCAGGGACCCAAGTTCACTAATGTTTTTTTCAAAATATTATTCCAATGTCACTTCAGTAACGGTGTGAAGTAGTTAAAATAGCAAATGTGACAATTGAGCCATTTTAATGGCGAAATTGGATACGTTTGCTGTCATCCATGGTAATATTTAACACATTTGCTAATCCACTCCCACTCTTACAGAAATGATATAGAAACGATTGTGTTAAAACGCTATAGTAGACTTGGGCCCCAGTATTCCTAATACTAAGTACACAACCAACATAGAACTAACACTACGTGAAATAGTCGGTTTCCCGCTTAGTGGATAAACTCCACACATTATTCAGGCGAGCGCACCCTGCTCCCAAGAACGCTACTTGAGTCCACCCACCATACAATGGAAGAGATTAATTGCTGAGCACAGACTCTAATGTATGTGGTACATACTGTGCAGTTACAATATCGTGGGCAATATGTGTCTAGTAGGGTGTATAAATAATGTAGACAGAACGTACTTAGGTTGTTTTAGTTTAGAGTGATCCTACTTTGGTAGATATTAAAAAGATGAAAGAGAATAGAATTAATTATGTTATATGGTTTGTGAGTAGTATTATAGTGGCAAAAAATGAAAGTTCAGGTTAGGTTAGTCAACGGTATACCGAACCAATAAATAAGTTTAATATTAACTTCGTGATATCTTTATATTTCTACGTCTATATATTCTGCAAAAACCTATTTTGGTACAGACTGAAATATTTTAAGGTAAAGTAATATACGTTATAAAAACTCAGAGAGAAAAAGTCGTCGACAGTTCCATTTAGTTCCTGCAAAGTTATGAAGAGTTAACGTCAGCCCGTATTATCTACGAAATCGATAGAGTATCTATACTTTGAATCTCATTACGAATAATTTTCTGAACTGAATTTTAACAGATATGTTTTATCAAGAATTTCATTCTCCTAAAACTCATTAGTCACATGCATATAATTTGCTAGATCCTATTATATATTCTGCGAAGTCCAAAGAAAAATAAATTTTAAATAAATCATAAGAGGTAATTCCTAGAGCGACCGAGCGAGCGAAGTCTAAATTAAAATCTAAATCAGAATTAATCGTTTCTCTTCAATGATTACAACCGAATAGGTACTTGTAATTACTTGAGTCCATAAAAACTTACGAACATAACCTATCGCCAGGTTACGTTACCTACCAAAATGATCAAAGAATACCATTTTCAATTTTCTTCCAACAATAAATCACGTCACTCCAAATCTCATTAGGATCGCAGTTTCCCCGAAGGGAAGCAAATTCGGTGCGATTCCGGAATACCAATCATTGATTAAATTTTTCTAAGATTGATGAAGAGCGTGCCAATCTTAAATGGTGATGACGTTTTTTTGAATAAGAACAATTAATAAACGTCAGAATGTCCATTACTTTTAGTCAGGTTAATCTAGGAGGATATTTTAGCGATTTCTTTTGGACAAGTGGCGGAATAATCAATAATAGTACTAATTTGTCATTAGCGGATATTTCAATCCTATTAATATTGTATGTATTAGATAGGTAAGGCTAATCAAATATTTTATAAAAATAGTTCTTTGCTTACTGTTTATAGCCAAAACTGTTTCACTGCTTTACCGTCTCTACGAAAAACAATTTTACGACTATTCTGTCTTTAAGAATATTTAAGCAAACCTCAACCCTCATCCGTTTCGAAGCAATCAGTCGTTATTGGAAAGGTTTTTCAGACTGTTTTTTAGGTAATGAGAGAAGCCCGTCCGTTTAATTTCACGACCTATCTAGATTCTTGCTTTAGATACATTATTTCTTACTTATCTCGATTTTTTACTTCCACTTAGCCACAGTTCTAATCCTGATAAGGCTTTGGTCTATGCATCATTATCACCAGCCTCTTCCACATACAAGCCCAGCAAGCCACGGGCAAAGTTTATTAATATTCAAAGTGTTATGAAACGCGAGAGACAGGTCACGTTTCGCACACATATTATTAATATCTGTACGAGGTTCGAAGCTTGTTATTCTATCTGGGATCTGCCATGGAGCTGTGAGATGACAATGGATGGTATACTGGAGATATTATACTGGATAAGTCACCAGATGAGCTAGCACTTTAAAATAATTATGCCATATAAGTATTCTGGAACACTGTTGGTTATTACTAGCTACCTATGGATCAATTAAATAGTACATACGTATACATTCATGTGCTTTAATCCCTCTCCGGGTGAACAGAACTTAAAAGAAATAATATTTTCACATTTCAGCTTAAATATTGGGGTAGAGATGTCATATGGAACATTGATGAACAGGTTGCTAGCCTATGGCTCAATAGATTACATTAACCCTTAGTACCTCTGTTGCAAACTACGAAATGCCAGGAAGAACGGCAGCTAATAGGGATTTTGTACGTTCCAGCACGGGAATGTTCATACGGGAACAAGGATGTTACAAGTAACTTGTGAACTGACTAACATAGTTCACACATTATGCAGCTCAAGATTCTGTATAATCATTTGGGAATTAATTAAGTAATTAGGCACTAAGTCTAGGGATATGGGCTTAAATGCACTAACTAGGTAATATGCCTTAGCAAATGGCAAAGACAATCAATATGTTATGCATATGTTTATAGGGCTTTTTCATATCTGTCAAAGACAAACTAAATCTCATTACTGCCTACCCCTCTTGAAAATCTTGAAGTTTTAACGCCTAGGTATCATTATCACATGTAGATTATTTTATATATGATGGTTAATATTTTATGATGGATTGTCAGCCCATAGTCTGGTTCGAACTAAAATCACCGTTATATATTGAAACCGTATTTTAAAAATGTCGAGAGGATAGATGACTAATTATATCCAACCAGCCTGGGTTGATCACGATGCAATTGAGTGTACCTAGAACTTTCCTTGAATACTGAGCTTCAGAGATACTACATATATACATTCACGTCCTTTAATCTCTTTCGGGGTGGACAGAACCTCTGAGATTTAGACTTACATTTAGACATTTAGACTTCACTTATCAGCATGACAGGTTGCTAGCCTCTCGCCCAATAGATTCTATTTACCCCTAGACGCCGGGAGGAATGGCAGAAAGTTAGCATTCTTTTTACGTCCCAGCTAGTACAAGACATAGTAAAACTTAGTGATATCTATAAAGATATTACATATAGGTTTATATAATATGTCTGAATTATATTATAGGCTTATAGAAGTAAACGGTATATCAATAGCAATATCTTCTTTAGCAGTAGTCAAAGTCCAAAACTCAAAGGATCCATATCAGCAAAAGTTTTAGCTTTAAGAGACCCGTTGTGCCCGAATTAATTTTACTTGGCCTACAAAGTTTGTTATTGGGTACTTTGCTTACAAAAGTTGTGTTAGGAATTTTGCACGTTTAGTTTGTTAATTTTATTCGTACATACAAACAGTCACTTCATGTTGGTAATGGCCGAAAGGAAGGTCAAAAACTATAGTAATATGGTATGTGTACATAGAAAATATAGTAACATTTTACAGTTATACTAAAGTACCTAAAATATGAATAAAATACATATTATAGTTTTCTCATATCTGTGAAAATGCTTAATTTTTTCAAAGAAGCTTTGCATTGTGCTCAAATTTTGCTGTCTTGAAAGGAATTATTATTAGTTAAATTAATGCAATAGTTCTAATCATGTAGAGGTCATATTTATTTGATAATATTGCTTTAATAAATAATTATAAAAAGTAGTTAATTCAGTATTTTTCCATTGCTCATAAAAACATTAAACTACTATTTCAGACTGAGAAGAAAGCAGTTGAAGTAGTTCAAACAAAACAAACTTAAGAAATAAAGAACCCTAAAATCAATTAAGAATAACAAGGTGGTTATGTGCTTTCCTATAAATATGAACGTAAGTTTAGTGTGTCATATAAAAATAGAATTCTCAAATTATTTTAAATTGGTACGATACTGCCATCTATTAGCTGGCTTCAGAACTACTAAGCTCCAAGCTTTCTAAATTTACTGTCACTTTCTTCACGGAACTTTCTCTTAAAATGCTTTTAAGTTAGTGCTGAAGTAAAAACATAGATGGTAGGGTTGTTCATGATTTAGAAAAAACACATTTTTGTACTTCTATATATAAAGAGTGGCTAAACTAAAGTATGCCAAAACAATGCATTTTATTTATTTTCGACAACAAGTTTCGTAGAGACATTTATACCCTAAGAACTACACAATCGATATTTAAAAAGAAAAAGGCAAGTTTATTTTTTAAAAGCAACCAGGTTCGATTCCCGAACTGGATACAGTTATTTTTTCAAATAAAGTATTTCTTTTTATCAAAATCGGTGACATTGTTCCTAAGAACAAATCTTCGTATTTATTTTAGTTTCAGACTATCCCATACTGACCGATTTGAATGCGCCACCCTGTATATTCTATATTTGTCCTAGGCTAACACAAGACGTAGATTATATTATAAATATGATAATTCATACCATCACAACCCCAATATTTATGCTAAAAAGTGACATTAGAGATGTTATCATCTCCAAAGTTCTGTCCACCCGAAAGAGATGAGAGGACCCAAATGCTTATGTTTATGATTATTAATAGCCATTTTCATATGAAACAGAAAAATTCCTAAAATCCTGAATTTTCATAGAAATACACAATATAGTCTATACATGTACACTAAGGTGGCATAGAAACCAAACGATCGATTCAATTCAACGTGAACCTATGACTATGCCCCACGGGATATCGGGCTAGGTGCTTATTCTAAATCGTTTATTGTATACATACATACACATTCACGTCCTTTAATCTGCTTTGGATGGGATGTACCTCGGAGATATAGTATTTCATAGGTCCTTGGAATTCAGTGTTTTTCAATATTTTTTCTGTTTCTTTACATATGATTTAAAGTTTAGATTACAATGTTGCCAGGTGTGATTAAGACTTGTGTGGTAAGGGATATTGTGTCATTGGTAAGGGATATTCGGTGACCGGTGACCCTTCATCTATATGTGAAACATTTAATCTGCAAACTAACACATATCTTATGGGTATCCGTGACAAGTAGATTTTACTAATATAATCCATGTAGCAATAACAAACTTTTATTTGGTTCACCGTATTATAACAACCTTGACAGTAAGCCTTAAATAATTTCTTCGAAGCGATTTAATTTGTCCTATGTTGATTCCAACTCCAAATAATAAGAGGTAAGGGTATAATTACATATAATAAGGAATCGTTTTGGATGTTATCATCTTGATGTTCAAAACACTATCTAAATACATTTATTCACGCCTTATTCCCAAATCACTGCCTTTAACCATCCTAAGAAATCTCTCTTGCTACACTCATAGTCATTACCCTTCTTATACACTCTTCTGTTCTTCACGCTACATCACCTGAAGAGAAGAATGTTTTTAATTTAATATGTAAGCATATATAGAGTTTACCATTATCTTTATTCTGAAATCAACCATTTACCAACTCTACCCAGTATGTAAATCATTAAAATTACATGTAAACCTTAATGATTTTCCCTTCACGACCCCTCTATCGCTCGACTGATTTCAGAATGAAACTGACCCCAATACAGGTTGCAACCTCATGACGTCACACCATCTCTCTTGCAACAGAAAGGCTTAACCCCATTTCTTAAACAAGGAATTCTAAGTTCAATATTTATGGGGAGTAAGTTCATTTTAGCTTGGTAGGTAATGGTGGTTATGATGGTAGGTTGTGAGGGGTGTGCAATAACTGGGTCGACCAGGGATGCAAGTTTCGATTCATGAATCGCGAGGCAATTCATTCTTGCGCATCCCTCTCGCTTCAACATCATCAGATGAAATCCCTGACGTAGGTTCAGTCGTCACCAATGAATATGATTGAATATGGAATAAAAAAATAATCGTTGGAATTTACGGTTACATATAAAAAATAGACGTAAAAAGATATATATTAATAGTAGTAATTCGATTACAAGTTTCGCTAGTTTATTAGATTTAAGAAATAAATATTTGATTTCACGAATTAAAATGAAGATCGATCAATTACATTTAGTGCGTGATCAATCGAGGGTTTGAAGAGTCAATCAAATTTAAGTTTCTACTCATTATTCTTGTGAAAGTTAAGGCCTAATAGCACCACAAAAACAAAAGGACATACACATACATGATCTGTGCACAAGGATGTAGGGATGCCATACATAGACATAGTTATATAATACGAGCATAAACAATCAATAAAGTGTATTTAATATATCGGGATACATCTTATATTCTGTTTAATTCGACACCTATCATAGTGTCATTGTGTGTGATTGAAGCACAGCATTTTGTAATATATCAGGTATTTATTTGATAGTACTAGATACCTGGAATTACATACATTAAACACATTTGAATTTAATTACGGCTACAACCTATGACTATTTGACTATATAGACTTAATAAGTTATAATTTTTTATGTTTTATAAACGAATCACTCATGTGCCTAACTTTGGATGATTATAACTATTACTTAATTTGTTATAAACATATTTGGAACTATAATAACATATTGTTATGTTGTATTTTGTTTAATGTGCTTATGTATTGAATATAAAATTAATAAACCATACTTTATTAGACAACATATTGAAAAAGACCAACCACCAACTGTGAATAAGGTAATGTATGAGGATCCATGATCTCTATATGACATGACCCCTGTATATTAATGATACTTTCTTCCCCAGATGACTAAGCCATCTGTATGAACTGATGAATGGAGAAGGCTCCATAGGTGCATCGATCGCCGATCGGAGCCTCCGCCAGTCACTTGTTGCGGCCCCGTGACCCGGTCACAGCGGGGAGCGGGGGGCGCGCCGGGGAAAGGGCCTATTCTGATCATGGAAAACAGGACAAAATTTTACCCCGATTATAGTTTTTTTCATACTAGCCGCAAACACACATGTGTGTTAAATAAAAGCTTTTGGCATGTCTGTGACTGTGTCACCTACCACATAAAATGTTTTTTGGATAAAATATGATAATTATCTTTTTTAGACTTATCGCTTTATTAAAAAAATGTGACGTTAGGAGTACTTATAACCGCCGAGAGTGTATGAGAAGATGTATGAATGTCAATGAGGCGAAAGTGGTCTGTCAGGATCGGGACAAATGAGGATCCGTGATCTCTGCCTACCCCTCTACAGGGAATCAGGCGTGATGTGTATGTATGTATCTTTTTAGCTCACTAACATTAAAATCTTTCTTTTGCTATTCAATTAGTTATTTTTTAAGAAACATGTCTGAGATCATTTTAATGGAATATGTAAGAAATTAACAGCCTCATAAACAATCAAAACTCCTGCAAGTGTAACAGATTAGACAAAAGTCCTAACCTAACCTTTAGTCATAGGCAACATTATAGATTAACCTTATTCTATACACCTCGTCCCAAATTAATTCACCTTCAAATACATATTTGTTATATGTTTTCAGTATAATTCAATCACATTTCAATGTCAATCTCATTAGAACTCCATTTGCCAGAATAGTCCCTCACAGTCAATGGCCAGAGGCTGGTGCTAAATGCAGCCTCCGATCTATTTCGAGCGCGACGCATCCAAAGGTCAAAGGTCTCCGGTGACGTGCATCGGGGGTTACTAGTCCACCGCGCTTGGTAGGATAAGGGTCTAAAAAGGATATGATAAAAGATTATTTTGGATTAAAAATATTCGATGTTAAGAAAAATGGCGTTTATAACTTTTTAATATATCTTGAATGGTACGAAAACTTGACAGGTCATTAATTAATGTAAAATGAAAAATGTATTGAATTGTCAGATCGTCAGCTAAAGTAACCGAAATTTGAAGTTACTGACCGACTTTGTGACCTAATACACCATGTCCAAGTTAAAAGATTGACAATCTATTTATAAAAAAACAGATCTATTAAAAATTACCCCTACTTATTAATGTATGGTTTAGTTACACAAAACAACAATCCAAAAAATATATAAAATAATAATTTTTTTGACATTGCAGTCAATTTTACTAAGTGGTCGATCACTTTCATGATTTTTAATAAAGACCTCCAAAAAATTAAGAGTAAGTAGTTAGACTTAACTAGGTTATCTTCCCACATATCTGCATGCAAGAAAAAGGCTTGCATAAATGCTGTTTACCCCGATGACGTCAGAGGGGGTGCGGTGTCGTCTCATTCATGGCGGCGCACACAGGCTTCTCTTTAAGGCTGTATGGGTGAGCATTTTCGTGATGACGTCACGGGCCGCGACCAATGGCAACAGAGATCCATTGAAGGCTCGTCGGGAGTCCGTAGCATAGATTCCGTTGATGGGGCCACAGTCTTTCGTAGCGCGCGCTCTTGGCGGTCGGGCCCCTGGCTCATACTACGAATTTTGAATCGAATTCGAAATGTTAAGTTAATGATGGGTATGTTTGGCGTTATTTGTTAATGATTTTTATGGTTGCAGCTGTTACGGTAAGTGATTTAAGTTATATTTGTAATTAGTTTTTTAGATATAGGGATCGTTTGAGATAAATCTTGGTTTATCAATTTAAATAAAAAGATTCATTTACATTAGGTACTAGTAAATGAATATGACAAGTGAAAACAACGAAATAAAAATGAGATTTCAAACGTATTTCAAATTAAGATAACCTAACCTAACCTGACCTTTTAACTTCATGCACTAATAAAACGCTACTATTTCACCCAACACCTCATAAACTTATTTATTTTCAAAATCAATTACCAACAGAACCACACTTCAATCTACTGCAAAGAACCCTAATATTCAAAACATACCAAATGAAACTTCGTAGCACGTACTACGTAACTTCACTCGTAGAGGCTCGCCACTACGAATCCACCCACGCGATTTCCACCAGACGACCGCCCACGCAAACCCAGAATATAGGCATTTAGGAATACCTAAAGTCTAGACTTCACAGGGCGTAAGCGCCTCTCTAAATTCGGTAGTTAATTCTAAAATGTATGTAATATACTTAAATACATCATCAAACAATATAATTAAATACATTTCCATAGTGGGATAGGTAGAAAAAACACATATTATATTTCTCGATCGTAGCATACCAGTTAAGGATAAATTAATATCAGTTAACCTAGTATCTTGTAGTCCTAGGCAAATTTTTGGTAATAGATTATATATGTATGATAATTATCCATAATATCACATTATATGTGCTATAAAGTATATGACTATGAATTATCCAGCTGTCTTCATGCCGACAACGTGAAAATGATAAATACAAAAAAACATATTTAACTTAAGAAATGATTCTATGGATCCTTTTATTCTGTTCATCTCATCGGTATTAATGGACGAGAGCCTTATCTATACAATAAACAAAACATGAAACCTTAAATCGCGTTAGACATGGAACTTAAGATTAAATAAGTACGAGTATATTTCTGGAAAAAATATCTTACAGACATGACAAAGTCAACTCCAAAAAAGTGTAGCAAACGCAGCTAAATTCCAAGCAGGTATATTAACATATGTTCTAATTCCATAATAAAATAGTGCATTGCATCACACGTTACAATATTACGAGTATATGAAAAGTGGATCATAATGTTCCATTATGACATCGCAACGCTAATATTTATGCTAAAAACCAAGTGACCAAAACCAGACTATTCATACTAAAAAGTAACCTAGGAGATATATCTCCGAAGTTCTGTCCACCCCGAAAGGGATTTATATGTATGAAAAACGTGAATTTATATGTATGTATGGATCATAATAAAACTATGTTGAAAAGAAAAATATCATAAACTTTTCATAGTCTTTTTGTTTGTTGTAGTGTAGAAAAAATAATTTTGTTACTTAATATCTTTGAAAGTTGCACCAATAATAACAATTATATTAAAACTATCCTTCAATAGGAAGGAATATTCTTTCAACATAATATATAACAATTCATTTCATCACAACTATAAAATTTTAAAAGAATAAAGAACAGAATATAATTTCACATATTATCATGAATAAAAACGATTCCAACTCATTATTAATATATAAGTTCAACAACTAGCAAGGGATTTATAATTATAAATGTAACCCATACTAAGAACAAATTCTCTTTTACTGTGACAATGTGGTAATTTTATAGAAATATACATAAACTTACGTATGTTCAATTCTCTATCAAGAGTACGTTAACATTTTATAATTCGCAAATGCATGTCGTCAAAGGGAAATCCTCGCACTGTTTCAAAGAACCTTACAATTCGTTCTCTGAATTTTAATATAGTAATATTGATAATTGAAATAATACTCCTAAACTAAATTAAATTATTTTACTTATTCAAAGTGGTGATGAATTCTGGGTATGTACTTCGAAATCAGGATAAAAGAGGTGTTTAATTTAACATTACTTTGTATACGCGAAAATAGGTAAGCTTTCTCCGTAAAGCAATATTAAAATAGTATTTTGTATGTAAATATTAATGTCATTTTGTATGTAAATAATAAAGAATAATAATATACTTTCAATTACTCGTAAATACTACTTTTCGTATAAAGTTTAATAATACTTTTTAATTATTACACTATCTAAGATCCTTAGATATATTTGAAGGTTCTCTGAATTTGAAGGTTGAAATGATACCAGCTGTTGTCTTCAATAACTATCAAATTACAAAATTAAATTCACGTACGCGTACATAAATCGATACCAAAACATTAAGTAACAACTAAATACATTAAGAATATTTTCTAATTATAATAAGGTATATATCATAATATGCAACAAAAGTACAGTCATTTTAATATTCAGGAATGATATAACTTTTAATAAACCCCATTACCCTAGAAAGATAACCTACGTCGAAAAGGCGCCCGCGCGATGAGTTTTGTTATGTCTTTTTCGACTGACAATAGGTATCGAGTTGTCCTTTTCAACCAACTCATTCGTCGGTGTACTCTCCCACGGGATGGCCATATTTTCGCAGTAAGTACCATAGTTTAGACAATACAGCAAACTCATGCGCTCTTTAGGCGTATGGTTATCTTTTATGTAACTTTGAGCGATTTTTTGTTTTCGTATTATTGACCATAAAGTGATGTTTATGTGTTTTATATTAGAGGAGATCATTTAGTATATTAATATAACAAGCAAAAGAAGATTGGCAGATGATCAAATGCAACAGATCCTTGGGGAATTAAAAAATACACGATCTCGACCAGTTTGTAGCTCAATGTTACTATGGACCTTTGACGCTAGTTTCATACAAACCCAAACCATCAAAGATGGTGTATTTCTTATTATCATGCCCCGAAGAAGGTGTTCTCATCTCAACAAACGGCAAGCCTAAAATAATAATGTATGTACTTTCGATCAGATGTGCTCTGCAATGTCTTGTTGAAGGAAAACTGATAGATGGCCTATGGCAATGTTTTATGATATTTTGAACACTACTTTCGTTAATTCGTGTATCATATATTGTCATAATGTTTTGTCTGAAAATGAAAAGCCATTAAACCGACGAGAACACATGAAAAAACTTAGTACTCGGCTAACTGCCCCTTTGATATCGCAAAGATTAGATGCTCCTATTTTGCTAAGACATTTTCGGAGTAATATTGAAAATATGCTCCCAAAGCCCCATGGCCAAGCTTCTACAGATAACAAAGATCCTCCGGCAAAAAACGGCGTTACTGTAACTACTGTACTCATCTAAAAAAAAAAGAATTTCGAAAACTACATGCGCCAAATGTCGAAAAACACTGTGTGGTAAATACAGAATTGACGTTTGTCATGCCTGTATATAAAGTACCCTTTTTGAAGAAATAATTATATTTTGAGACTGATTATTTAAAAGTCAAACTAGTTTATAAGAGAAAATCACATTACTTCTATGATTTCTCATAATTAAGTCCATTTACAGATAAGACTGTAACATTTTGTTAATTTTGAAAGAAGATTTTTGATTTTTGTTAAAAAATATTTTAAATAAATAATTTCGTACCAAATATCGTTTTTATTTGTAAATTATAGTCTAAACCCTTAAAACAATACATTAATTGGCCAAAATATTACTTATTACCATTACATAATCACATTTGAAAATCGTGCGCCTTTAAAGCGTATGGTTATCTTTTACGTAAGTCGTGGGATGGTTATCTTTCTAGGGTTAACTGTAAAAATGTCCGATCCAAATATGTACATACACATGCACCATCTTATCTTAGCCAAAAACTTAAAAAAAAATTAAAAAAAAGGTAAATTGTTCAAAACCCTAAATTATTATTGCTTTTAGTTGCCAGATAATCAAAATCTCGCGAATATCCTCTCTTAATGCGATGGCTGTAGGTATCACCACAAGGACCTCGATGTTCATAAAGTAGTCATCCAAACGCGACAGGCGAACTATTGAAAATAACTTACTATTATATTCATCTAAACATATACTCTTGATGGACGGATCCAAATAAAAAATTTATGTTCCCAAACATTTTTTTCATTCTCAAGAAGGAATTATGTATGTCTATATAATAACTATACATTCACGTCCTTAAGTCCCTTTCGTGGTGGACAAAACCTCGGATATATATCTCCTAGGTCACTTTTTAGCATGAATATTCATGTCTATATAATAAAGATTATTTAGGGTAAATAGATCTAAGCGTTCTACATAATATACGATCCTAAAATAACTCTATCACGACCATTATTAACTCTTTCACCAAATGTCAAAGGTTCACGTGTCTATCCCCGTAACTTTGTAGATGGTGATTTTATGGCCACTTTGAACCACGTGGTAACCAGCTGATATTTGTGATAATGTGACAGATCGTAATACAAACCGTATCGCCATTTTCAAGCACAAAAATTTGCCTGTACTGAGGAATCGATTGAAACCCTCAGGATATTTCTTCTCTCAGAACTAATTTCTGATGTATTGAGTAGATTATATCAGAAATATCCTTTATTATTACAGACAATAATATCTCGTTAATATTATACCTTACATATAAATACACTATAGTTCCACAAAGAAAGTGTCAGACATATAGAAACCTTTCATCGTAAACCCGTTTTGGATATTAAAATGTAAGAAAGTTTAATATCTAACATTACATCTGTCTCTATTCGAATCTATAATATATGTAATATTTAATCTACATATTCCATCTAGAGGTTTTAAGTACATGAATGTATACGTACATTATGTATGTTTTAAGTATGTATATATGTAAGTACCTCTATTCCTTAGCAACTCCATACATACAACAGCTACTGATTACATTTGATACCAAGCATTTTCATCCACGAACCCTTGGTACGCCATTGGTTCTTTGTTCCTTATACCTGGGGCTCAAACAATGAAAGTATGCTCTGGCAGGGTACTGGCTCCCAAGAGGCAAGGCACAGCGCTGACGTCAGAGCGCTCCCGTGACGTCAGGAAATAGGTCACGCCCCCTAATGACGTCGCATTTGACCCACAAGCGTAAAGTTGGAGGAATATAAACCTAGTTACAGCGGAACCAGTCTCAATATTGTTGCTGGGTTTTGTGGAATACTTTGTATGGTATGGTCTGAGAAGAGAGTAAATATGACTTATAATTCTAATAATTCTCGAAAAAGGCAATAGTCAATATATCCGGTCGCATGGTTTACCACCTGTCACGTTGGATATAAATTATCAGGAGAAAAATTGGTTAGGTACTAAAAGCCACAGACTGTAACAGTGATCAATTGATGGTTGACACTAAACTTCTAACAAACCCAATAGGATTTTTTGCTTGTTAATACATAAGCATAATCACAGAATACTAGCTAATTAACTATCTTTCCTTTCTGCTCTTAAATGACGAGTAAATGGATACAAAGGAAGTGTTTCATTTATTCCTATTAATACTGTCCTAGTCCTGCATTATTCGTACACTTTCATGTTACCTTAGATTCTGTTTACACCTGCGGAAATGCGTATTTATTGTAGTGCCATTAACTACTTTTTTCCTAAAATTTTTGTTCATACGCCAAAGGAGGTTAAGGTTCAATTAGCGTGATATTTTATATGTATTTCTATGTATTACTACTCAAATAATGAAAGCAGGTGCGTGATTTTAAAATAATAAAAACCACTAAGGGATTAGTTATTTTTCAGGCAACTGAATAAGTTTCTTTAGAACCTAATGTAGTTACAATTCTCATCTGCGTACATACATTTGTTACATACATACATACGTTACATACATTTTATGATACAAAGATAGAATATGATATTTATGACTAGAAAAGTATGTTCGAAACACATTAAACTTAGATCCGCTTTTTAAATATAATACCCACAAAGTATTCCCTTAAATAAGTTAATACCACATAGATAGACGGAACTTAGTAACTAGCAATACTGCAAAATTCAATGAAACGCGCCGTATGACGTCACGGGTTGCAGGAGCCCGCTCCGTCCCTGTCTGGCCCATGGTGAGAGAGCGGGATGCGAGGTTCCAATGACCCAGTTTCCCGACCTCCGTTCCGAGTTCTATTTTTAAACTGAAGGTCGGCTATTTGTGTGTGCGGCACATAGAGGGAGCTTTCGCCTCACGTACGATTCACGAACACTTAGACTTTAGGTGTTTGAGAAAGTATGAGGTCCTGGTATAATTTATAAATATTGAAAGCAATGGTACATATACATATGTATTTGTACATACATAGCATACATATATCACGCTCGTTTTCCTTCAGAAGTGTAGGCAGAGATCACGAATACTTATTTGTCGCGATCCTGACATACATACTTGTTGTTCATACACACGCACTCATCACCCACTCACTTATAGACACTACGTTGTTATAGGTACATCTAACAAAAGAAATGAATATATAAATAAAATGAATTTACAAATGAAAAAACAAAACAAACAAACGCATTCACGACCATTAACCCTTGCGGGGTA